>CM035171.1:61165695-61535974 GCA_020205615.1 Panax quinquefolius | reverse complement strand
TGATTAGATTGAGAAGATGGGTAAGATATAAAGAATGACCTTATTTGATTATATACCACCTAACGTGGTATCGCTATGTGATCATGTATTGTAGAATCCTTAAAGATAATGAAAGGGAATTTATATTAGCGATAAAGGCTTATAGACAGCAGTATCCCGACCCTTGTCTAAATTCTTTTTGGACAAGCTTTGCAATTTATGTGTACCTTACGTATGAATTGATGTATTATGAAGTCAGAAGCCATTCCTTCCACAGACTTAAAGATGTTTTATGGATTTCATTGCTCTATGTCAAACCATTGTCAAAGTTGTTATCTTTTGCCAAAACTATTTTGGTATTGATTTCAAAGAAAGATTGCAGTATCGTAAACAAATGTAGTGTTGTAGCAAACATAGAGTATTATAGGTTGATCACCTAGGCGCAGCTCAGTAAGATATACGCCGACTTTACGGACTTCATGCTTAGGGTCATTGTCCTTTTCAAAGAAAGAATGAAATGCTTAACGTCTCTGACTAATATTAAAGTTTAATGAATGTTGTTCATTGTGAAACATTTTAAAGAAAAGAGAAAGTGTTATTTTGATTTATCAATAGTGACTTCATAACTATTGATTCACATTGAAGATATCTACAATTTATATGATTCAAGCCTGTTGTTTAAATGAAATTATCATACTTGATGAGCTAGCTTATGCTTACCTTTGTTTGAACCATATGAATGCAGCTAAGACCTGAATCTGACGGAAGGATCCGGTAAAGATAAAAAGGAGAGGCCAAGGCGATCCAATGAGTTGCCTTTGTAATAGTATAGGATGAATGTTATTTATTATTCGATATTTTGACAAAGAATATATGTAATGGTTATAAAGAACTGCGGAATGAGAATATTGTTTTGGAGTATATAGAAAACATTTTCATTCTTTTGAGGCATTTCAATTGAATGTATGTGTGAACTATAGCACCGTATCACCATATGTTAGGGTTGGAAGACACTGATTTGGGGCGTCACAGGGTTGGTATCAAAGTTGAGGTTATAAAACTTAAGTGGAAGAAGAACTTGTCAGTAACCTTAACAAAAGTTAAAGTAGTAAAAGATGAAGTTAACCCTAAAAATGCATTAAATGTGATATATGTTTTATTACGGTATTGGCGTGTACTTAATCAAACTAAATTGTTTGTTGTAGATGTAAGGAGAAAACGAAATGTACGAGGGATATACATGTAGTAAGTGAGGAATCGGTAGAACCAAATAGAAATCTTCTGGCACGCCTATAGCGGAAGAGCTCCAGAATGGTTGTGATCGGTCAGAGACTCTAAAGACTTAGATCTCATATCCGTGTTTGATGGCATTATCGGAGGAAAGAGGTGGAGGTGGTGTATTTAACACCATATCATATGCGAAGAGATGACTCCGGGAGTTCATCAAGGCACTTCTATGGCCTTATTGGATAGAAATATCCATGTAGGGAAGGAGGTCGAGAGGTTAAAATAATAGGTTCGATAAATCACGCGGATAAGAGAATGGAGTCATGTGGGAGGAGGAGCATGGTGAATGTGTTTTGGCGGAAGAACAAGGCCATCTTATTTGAAACAAGAGACCTTTGGGCTCGAGGCATGAGCTAAAGGTCAAGGAAGCGGAAAGATTGGGAGGATGTCCTATATAGCATAGGAGTTCTCGTGCGGTTTCAAAAGCAAGTAGTTGGGTATCCAATAAGAGGCAGGCAGACTTCGTGATACTATCTGCACGGATATTATCGCCACCTGGAAAATGCAGATTTTGAGGAATGCCATAAAGGCGGATGTAGACTAGTTAGTAATTAGAGTAGAGTTAAGGTTATACATATGATGTATCTAGTAGTGACGTAAAACCTCGCTTTTATATATCGAAGGTTTTGTAAATCCCAATTTTTGAAAAGTAAATGCGGGATAGTAATGTAATCCGCTAAGGTTGTGTAATTATGAATGATGTATTAATATACTACAAGAAGTAAATTTATATAAGCCTTTTACTTTTAACATATTGTGTAATGAGTTAAAGTTATTGTTTAATAATGAATAATAACTAATAAGAAGAAGAAGAAAGTAGTAAGGATGTGTTGTTTATCTTAACAAAAAATGCAGCGAAGAAGACAACGAAATCAAGATGCCAATGTAAATCAAATTTGGAGGAGAATCCTGTTAATACGATGTAAGAGTTCATTTAACATTTTAATTACCGCTTTTAATAGGAATGGGGCTAATATACCCATAAATCTTAGTAGGTATTCTGAAGCTACTACTTTAAATATTTCAAGAGTGTCAGTCCACCTGAAAGTTCAAGGGAACTATAGACCCATAGAAGCCCAAATGTGGGTAAAAGAAATAGAGAAAGGCATTTATTATTGAAAATGTCGAGGAGGGCAAAAGGTTGCTTTTGCTACCTATGATGAAAGGAAAGGCCAACTTAAGGTGGAGGCTTAACTAGGCTAGAAATAGGAATAGAAAATCTTATATGGACGCCGTTCAAGGAGATTTTCTTTGAGAACCTTGTTGGGTAAAATCTAGTTACGCATACAACACGCAAGTATACGTGGTCAACAAGTAATAAAGTGAAAGTGAGTATCGTTCCACGAGGAATTGTTTAATAAAATCACCAAGTACTAACCCGTAACCAACTCAATCTTATTTAAACGAATGAATTTTAATTTATAAATAAACTAATTCTAATTACCACTAGTTAAATTAAGATTACGGAGATTTAAGATCACAACTTCACTTATTGCTTTATTTAAGTTAACACACTTCTCATCAATTATTTTCACCTTGAATTGTTAATCAAGAACACTAAAGCGTATAAAACCACCTCTCGATGCATAATACCCATACTCACTTAAATTTATGAGATGATAGAATTAAGCAAGACACCTTAATTAACTAATCCACTATATCTCTATTTGAATTACAATTAAAAAGGATTTAAATCACAAGTTCTCTATAAGATTACATATGGCGTAAAGGCATATCTCTATCCTAAACACGAATCATGAATTCCATCTAGCGTAAATCACAAACACATGCTATCATGAATAAGATCTAAATCAATACTTCATCTCTCGAGTTCATATAGATTATCACGGTAATTGTTAGCCAGGCAATTAAACAATTAAGTCCAAATCACAATAGACAATCCTCACAATAGAACATAATAATTGATAACGAAGCATATTAAAATAAACTACACAATAAGATCCATCAGAATCTCAAACAAAGAATTAGTTCATGATTATTGAATTAAAACTAAGAATCCACAATTGAATACACATTAAAAGACAAAAGATAAAGAAGATAAGAAGATATAATCTATTGTCGTAGATTCCATCCTCCTCAAGCTCCTACTTTGAATCTTCAATGGTCTCCAAGTTGCTTCAATCTCCAAAACTCATTTAGAACTATAATTTTGATCTAATCTACTCTAATTTAATCTAATGGAATCCTCTCTCTAGTCTCTAATCTCTAATCCTTGTGATTCTCCTCCTTTTATAAGTCTCTTTATATGTCTTTAAGTCCTTTTCTCTCGAAGTCCTTGAGTCAATCGGATCAAACAATCCTTCCCGGACTCAAATTTGACCAAAATTTGCATTTTCTGAAGCTTGAAAAGTGTTTCCCACCCGTGGGCTAGGGTTTTGACTTGTGGAGCTGGTACGCCCAACCGGGGCGGTTTTTGAAGAAATATTTTTGCGCTAACCATCACCTTTGGGAAAAAGGCCATAACTTCTGATCAGAACTCAGGTTTTGATGATTCAAGATGTTCTCTGGAATATCTAGACGAGATATACAACTTTCATTCTTGAGAGTTATTCAAATAATGAACGGATGAAGGAGAAATTGTTTAAGTGACTACTAGAAAATGACCACCAAAAACAAAGGACGTTCGACGTCCTGCTGGTACAAAATGTCATAACTCTTGCATCCGAACTCCGATTGAATGATTCAAGATGTTCCGGAAGCTAAGAAGAAGGTCTACAATGTAATCCAAGTTCCAAGCCAAGAACATGAAATGAACATAAAAGCCCAAACGATGTCCGAATTGTTTTTTCTTTGCAATTTCATATCAATTCTTTGCATTTCAATTCCCAAGCATATAATCTACAAAATGAACACAAAATGCATGAAAAGTAACTAAGAAACATGAGATTAAGAAAATAATTCAAGTAATAGATATCGATAAGTAGGTATAAAACATACTTATCAAAATAATTTTCCCCTGAAACTTAAACATTTGTCACTCCTCTCAAAAAAACACACTCTTAAATAATTCTATAATACGACGAATCATAATCTACATGCCTCAGTCTTCATCCAAAGCATAAAGAATGATAAACACAAGTCTATTCAACTCAACCTTAGAAAAATCAAGTAAACATCGATAAGACATCATATCAAAACTCATCATATTCTAATTTCCCAATCAATCATCAAATCTTTGATGAAAGATATCATTAATATAGTGCGTGTGTGCTCAACAACAACAATGTTAAGTTCGATATAAAATCAATTTAATTCATTACACATACCAATTTATAGAAGTCTCTTCGGGATTATATACGCAGAGTGTTCATTACGGATGTAAACTCAAGTAATCCAAAAGTAGTATGCACACAAAGCCAATCATGTTTGATGATAAAGCATATACTTTGTAATAATCTTATTCATTTATTAATAAAAAGTATTAATTTATTAAAGGCTTTTAATTATCTACATGATGTTGCTTTATAATATGTGATAAACCCATAGTTTTAAGCAATGCTTTTAGAATAATGATGATGATCATTCTAATGAGATCTAAATTCTTAGAAAGCTTAAAACTAAAATAGTTCCCAATCATCGATTACTAAATCGGGGATTAGTGAATCCTGATAGATCGGTACATACGCTGTTTGCTCATCGATGAGGATGATTGATCTCACGATCATTTGTGTGGAGACACTAAAGCAAGTATGTAGGTGCTTATTAGAGAATAAGTTCATCGAACGTGGCTCGCTAAGGAATACCTAATGGAGTTTTACTCACTCGTCAATAGGAATTCAGAGTGATAGTAGTACAAGTAATCCTTGACTTGAGATCATCATAAGATTCTTATGTATGATGAGTTATACTTTGACTTATTTCTTAAGACCCTTAGGGTATATCAAAGGGTATGCTTGGGTATAATAAGTTGTATATGGAGATAATGTATGATCAATAAAGAATCTACCACTTCTAATAAAAGAAGAGAAATGTCCTATGTGATTCGATAAATGACAACCAAAGAGTCCTTGGTTAAGGCGTAATGAAATTAGAAAGGAGTTTCTAATTTGCATTATTTGAGTCAGGTGCATTTAAGGATCGAAATACATATAATTAAATAAAATAAGACTCGACAAAGAATTCCATGCCTTATATTTAATCGGGACATCAGATGGTGGAAGGATTGAATCAGACTTGTAACTATTTACTCAAAGGTTCTTTAATGATTAATGTTGAAATCTATATTATCCGGAAAGTCGCTGATCGCTAGGGGAGGCTTATCCCTATTGTAGAATAAATATTATTTATTTAAATAAATTAATTGTTTAATTTATTTATTTAAATAAGATTAGAATTGTTCTAATTGATTTATTCACAACCTATTAATAATATGGAGAACCTAAAGGGTCACACCATAAAAAGGAAGAATAATTATTTAAGAAGTTAATGGCATAATCGTAATAATATAAGTTATGTATATTTAATTTAATCTATGGTGATAGAATAAATTAAATAGCTTTAATATTTATTATTTAATATTTTAGAAATATTAAATATAAATTAATAAGAGGAGTCTTATTAATATTATTACAATTATTATTATTTTAATTTCTAAAAGAGTTTAGGAATTAATTTAATATAAGTACTTTCATTTATTCCTAATAGATTAGAAGGAAAATTAGTTAAAGGAGTTTAATTAATTATCCCTAATAAGATTAGGGAGCCCAATTAATTAAAAGAATTTAATTAATTAAATAAATCCCAATTCCTTAATTATTTAGGTGGGTTGCCACATCTATAAATAAGAGGAGTCTTATATCGGTATATCACTTTTACAACATACGTATATAATTCCAATTTGTTGGAGAGAAGACGCCTTTCTATGTAGATAGAAAAACTAGGGTTTAGCCAACCACCCATCTTCTTGAATTTTTTTTCCTCCTCGTGGATCACCTCTAGAGGCCAAACACTTGGGTGGCTAACGCCGATCAAAGGAAGGAACCAAACCCTATGGATTCAAGTTGAACGCGAAAAGGATTGAGGTGAACTTGTACCGAGGAAGCCTCGATCTTCAAGGGTATGATTTTATTCTTTATCTTTTCGCTTAATTAATAATTGTGCATAAAGGGTGATCCGTATATGGTTTGTAAAATTTTTAAACTCGATTTTTTACACGCTTCCGCTTATTTTGCAATTTGATCAAGGCTTTCATGAATATTACAAACCTAATAAAGGGCATCGAGCCAAACCTTTATGCAAAATTATTAATTGTTTTAATTTGATATGTATATTGATATGTGTTTAAATAATTTAATTGGGCATAATTTTATTAGATAAAATTTAAAAAAAAAAAAAAAAAACAAGAAATCGATTTTTCGAAAATTTTTTTTTTTTTTTTTCACGTGATAAACTAAAAGTTGGCATTTTAATCATTATATCATATTTTTTTAAACCATTAATGTGTTTAAAAAATTTCTATATATATATAATATATCAAAATAAATAAAAAAAATCAATAATATATTTAAATTAATGTTTAATGTTTCAATTATTTTTTTTTATATAATATAAGTTATGATACGATAATTTTATATATATATATATATATATATATATATATATATATATAATATATATATATATATATATATATATATATATATATATATATATATATATATTATATTATTTTATAATTATAAAAAATTTATTTTAATTTTAAAAATAAAAGTTTATTTTAATATTAAAATAAAAAGGTTTATTTTAATTTTAAAATTAAATTTCATGCTAACTAATTAGAGTTGGAATTGATTCCATGATAACTAATTAGAGTTGAAATTGATTTTATTTTTCCTTAAATAAAGGAGTTTATTTAGAAAATTAGATTTCATATTATTCAAAATAAAAGAGTTTAAATTGGAAGTTCCATCTTTCCTTAAATAAAGGAGTTTATTTAGATATGAAATAAGATTTCATATTATTCAAAATAAAAGAGTTTATTTGTGAATAGAAAAGAAAATCCATAATTTCTTAAATAAAGGAGTTTATTTAAATATGAAATAAGATTTCATATTATTCAAAATAAAGGAGTTTATTTGTGAATAGTGAAAGAATATCCGTGTTTCCTTTAATAATTTTTTTTATATATGGAATCGATTCCATAATTAATTAAAATAAAGGAGTTTATTTTGATTAAAGATTTTGATTAAAATAAAATAGTTTATTTTATTCAAAATTGATAAATTAAAATAAAATAGTTTTATTTTGATTTAAATTTGATTAAAATAAAGGAGTTTATTTTGATTCAAAATTAGATTTTATACTAACTAAATTTGCCCATTAAATGATATCAATATATATATTAAATGTTTATTATTCATAAGATGAATGTTATTTATCGATGCATATGATGATGTGTATGATAATAAATGGGATTGATTATGGACTATCGACCAAAATGATTGGATTTTATTTTAGTCGATGCATGAATGTATGGTTTTTATTAAATGGGGTCTCATGACTTTGCCTTCTAATTTTTCTTAATGTAAATTCTATCTCCTCCTATGTACTTCCCTCGATCACGATCAAGGTTTCTATTTATTTTAAATAGTTTTGTAATAGAATAGTTAGAATTAATTTTGAAAAATTGAGATCAAGGAGCAAGGAGCGCTTGAAGACCCGCTTGTAATGGAGCCCGTTTAAATGTAATAGTTATATTTAAATATTATTTCTTGCACCCTTAGGTTTCAATTTTTTGTTCACTTGGTGGCTCTAGTGAACCAAACTAGAATAAAAGTCCATAATCAATCCGTGTAGAATATAGTATTCTATATGTGCATGCTTATACTATATATATTATATATTATGCAAACATGCTTCAGATGTTCATTAATACGACGCTGTATTTTATATATATATGTGCGCGCGCTAAAACAAGATGAGACAAATTAATAACAAACCCCTCAATTTTTTTATATTAAGTCCTAAGCGCTCAAAGATATTTGAATATCGAACGCCGCTTTCTAGCATGATAAAATTAATAGAGTATTAAATATTTAATATGAGTTTGTTGTGTCACCACAAGGCAAGTATTAAGTATTTAAGATGTTAATTTATCACATTTGATGCTTATAAAGAAAATTGAACAATATTGTTTTGTTGTGTCACCACAAGGATGATATTTTTCTTTTTGAATATACGGAGTGCTAGGTCGATTTTAACTTGGATAATTTTGATTCTTGATGTGCCACCACTGATCAAAATAATCTAAGAGGCAAAAAGAAAAGGAGTCAGATAGTTGATGTAATCGATAAAAGTTGTTCACCTATTTATTTATATATAGTTTGTTGTGTCACCACAAGGCTATATACATTTGAAATGGGATCCTTATTCTCACTAAAGCAAATCTTTAATTAGATTTTGCCAACTATATAAGTGAGGGTAATATAGTTTGAAGAAAAAATAGTGGAGATACCAATTTAAAACAAGACCTAATTTATTTTGGTAATTAATAAAAGAATGTATGTTAAAATGTTGTTAATTACAAATTCATTTACGTAATTTTACAATGTCTAAAATTACTATCATCAAAGCATATTAGATGCTAAATTAACCAATCAAATTAAACTGATTGGTTAAGAATTTGAGAATAGTTCTCATAGTCAAAAGCTATCTTATGTCCTTAATACGCCTATCCTCGCAATGGTTGCGCATAATGCCTCCGAGGAAGAGATTGCTACTTTTAGAAAGTGGCAAGATGATGCACAAATAGTCAACGCATCATGCTCGCATCCACGAGTAACGAAGCTTCAACACAAGATGAAACTATGGATGCTCTTACTATATTCCCGCACATCAAGTAGTCGATGGTGAGGAAAGTAGGACCGATAGATATCGACATCTAAGGAGCTCTTCCGATCTAGAATGACCAATGACACTATAAGATGTATAAAAAGTCCTTAACATAATCAATTTGATTGATCAATTAGACAACGAAGTTTTGTCATGGATGGAGAGTTGAGCCAAGATTTGATCTCGCACTCACCCCTAACTCTTTCACAATTGTTGTGAATTTTCATATGAATAAGCTAGATATCACCTCACCGATTTGCTTAACATATTGAAAAATGTTAGAGAGTCACTTTCCAACCAAGAAAGACCAAGTCTTACTGGTAGGGGCCAAAGGATCTTCTGAAAAGAAGAACGATTCAAAGAAGGTAAATAGAAAGGCAAAAACAAAGGATAATAAGAACAAAACTGATACGGATAAAGAAAGGAGTTTGCTTCCACCGCAATAAGCCCGACACCGAAAAGAAATCATGAAGAAGCATCTTGCAGAGGCTAACCAAAGAAGCTTAGTGAAGTTTCTGCCATAAATACAAATTTGTTCATGATTTAAAATAAATTTTTCTTTAAGTCAAGGTTCTACTTGGGTATTGATACCGACTTTGGTTATCATAAATATAGATTTATGAAGGACCAAGGTATAGAAAGCTAAACAAATATAAGTAATCCTATGTGGGGAAATGAAGCAAAGGTTGCTATATTAGCCATAGAAACTTATAGTTTAGCAATGCCTACGGCAAATCTATTAAGTCAATAAGTTGTTATCAGATTCCAGCTTCGTTAAAAACATTATTTCCATTTTATCATTGACAATGAAATCTTTGGTATTATAATTAAGAACAATTGTTGTTCTATTTATAATAATAATGTTTCAGATAGAACCGAAATATTACTTAATGGATTTTGTATACTGACTTACGTGAAAATAATTTTGCAAATCGAACAAACTAGTATAAGAAAAGGAGATGATCATTCAAAGAGTCGAATGTGTGTATTTGTCGAATACAAGTGTGAATTATTCGAAGGTTCAAAGAATTCGTAAGAAAACAAATTGGCAAAGTATTAAGATTCTTTGATTAGATCAAGGAATAAATACTTGTGCAATAAGTTTCTAGATCATCTCAAATGGTTTTCTCATAATGGACACATCTCTCGATACGCAATAATTGATTGATGTATCCGAAAGGAAAAATCATACCTTGTTGGACATGGTGCGGCCCATAATGATTTTACCGACATTCCAAAGATCCTTCTAGGATCATGTCCTAGAAATGGTCAGACATTCACGAAAAGGTAACCTCAAAATCCAAACCCCAAGACTCCATAAAAGTTATGGATGTGGAGGATTCCTAATCTTAAGTATGTTAAGATAAGGGGTTGTCCAACTTATGTGAAAAGGTTTCAAAGGATAAGCTCAGGGACAAGATTTGACAAGTGTCGATTTGTGGGACATCCTAAAGTAAGTTTAGGGTATATGTTCTATAATCCTACTTAGCAAAGGTGTTTGTTATGAAACACGCTTTCTAAGATAAAGGTGTTTATCATTAAAAGGGCTAGTGGGAGGATAATAGATCTCAAGAGTTCAAGAACCACAAAACACTATAAGTCAAATAAGAGGAACCTCAGATAGACCTTCTATTATACCACAAATCAATCGTAAAGATACTGAATAGTACCAAGATACCTAGAGGTATGGATTCATCATGGATGATGATGATGAGGTACGATCATGTAAGATGATGATCCAGAGTTACATATGATGAGGTAAGAGTTCTAGTGTATACAAAAGGGTCAAGGGGAGCGCCGTGAAATTTCTAGTATTATATGTTGATATACTACTTGATAAGGAATGACATACCAATGCTACAATCAAGAAAGATAAAGTTGTTCAAACATTCCTCCATGAATGATTTGGGAAGAGTATCTTAATTGGGGATATAAATCTATAGATAGATTTAAGAGGATGCTCGACTTAACCCAAGGAACGATATTCATTTGATGCTAAAGTCGCTTAGCATGGCAAACTCCAAGAGATGTCTCATGTCGATGAGCTATGGAGTGTATCTCTTAATAGTCCCCACGCACTCTCGAAAAGAGAGGTCGCATGAGCGACAATCATGTATGCAATGAAATGTACGAGACCAATGTCGTCGATCACCATATTATGGAGAAGTTCACTATGAGTCGCTGAAAACATCTTAAAGTGCTTAACCCAAGACTAAGGATGTGATCATATTCATGGTGGGTCTAAATTAAAACTAGAGGGCTTAATGCACTCAAGTTTTTCGTATGCACTAAGATGACAAAAAATCCACTTTAAGGTAAAGTGTTATCTCGAATAAGGGTGCAAGAATTGAAAGGTTCCAAACAAAGAAAGAGTTGTCGTTTAGTGATAAAGACAAAGTATATAGCTATAAATGAAGTCGCAAGTTGATTGTTTGGATTAAAAGTTCATTACGTAACTAGAATAGTTCCTAAGTCTCATCTTGATCTAAACATGTGTCAGGGCACTTTCATTTGATTATTAGAATCATCGAAAGATGGGAAATCACTATAGAGATAAGGACTCTCATGAACAACATTACATATCCATTAACTAAAGCTTATCCAACAAAGCAGGATAATCGCCACTTAGAGAAGAAGAGTATAAGATACCATGATTTATCGGCTTTTAGTGCAAGTGGAGATCGAAAGTAGTATGCACACAAGCCAATCATGTTTGATGATAAAGCATATACTTTGTAATAATCTTATTCATTTATTAATAAAAAGTATTAATTTATTAAAGGCTTTTAATTATCTACATGATGTCGCTTTTATAATATGTGATAAACCCATAGTTTTAAGCAATGCTTTTAGAATAATGATGATGATCATTCTAATGAGATCTAAATTCTTAGAAAGCTTAAAACTAAAATAGTTCCCAATCATCGATTACTAAATCGGGGATTAGTGAATCCTGATAGATCGGTACATACGTTGCTTGCTCATCGATGAGGATGATTGATCTCACGATCATTTGTGTGGAGACACTAAAGCAAGTATGTAGGTGCTTATTAGAGAATAAGTTCACCGAACGTGGCTCGCTAAGGAATACCTAATGGAGTTTTACTTGCCTCACAATAGAATTCCTCAGAGTGATAGTAGTACAAGTGATCCTCGACTTGAGATCATCATAGTATCTTCGTATGATGAGTTATACTTTGACTTATTCCTTAAGACCCTTAGGGTATATCAAAGGGTATGCTCAGGGTATAATAAGTCAGTATATGGAGATAATGTATGATCAATAAAGAATCTACCACTTCTAATAAAAGAAGAGAAATGTCCTATGTGATTCGATAAATGACAACCCAAAGAGTCCTCGGGTTAAGCGTAATGAAATTAGAAAGGAGTTTCTAATTTGCATTATTTGAGTCAGGCATTTAAGGATCGAAATACATATAATTAAATAAAATAAGACTCGACAAAGAATTCCATGCCTTATATTTAATCGGGACATCAGATGGTGGAAGGATTGATCAGATTTTAAATTATTTACTCAAAGGTTCTTTAATGATTAATGTTGAAATCTATATTATCCGGAAAGTCGCCGATCGCTAGGGAGGCTTATCCCTATCAGAGAATAAATATTATTTATTTAAATAAATTAATTGTTTAATTTATTTATTTAAATAAGATTAGAATTGTTCTAATTGATTTATTCACAACCTATTTAATATGGAGAACCTAAAGGGTCACACCATAAAAGGAAGAATAATTATTTAAGAAGTTAATGGTATAATCGTAATAATATATTATGTATATTTAATTTAATCTATGGTGATAGAATAAATTAAATAGCTTAATATTTATTATTTAATATTTTAGAAATATTAAATATAAATTAATAAGAGGAGTCTTATTAATATTATTACAATTATTATTATTTTAATTTCTAAAAGAGTTTAGGAATTAATTTAATATAAGTACTCTCATTTATTCCTAATAGATTAGGAGGGAAAATTAGTTAAAGGAGTTTAATTAATTATCCCTAATAAGATTAGGGAGCTTAATTAATTAAAAGAATTTAATTAATTAAATAATACCTTATTTTAATTGTTAAGGTACTTGACATCTTATAAGAGGAGTCTTATATATGGGGGTTATCGACTTTACCACATACGTAATAATTCCAATTTGTTAGAGAGTACGCCTTTTCTATGTAGATAGAAAACTAGGGTTTAGCCAACCACCCATCTTCTTGAATCTTCTTTTTCCTCGGTGGATCACCTCTGTAGGCCAAACATTTGGGTGGCTAACGCTTGATCAAAGGAAGGAACCAAACCCGTGGATTCAAGTCGAACGCGAAAAGGATTGAGGTGAACTTGCACTGAGGAAGCTCGATCTTCAAGGGTATGATTTTATTCTTTATCTTTTCGCTTAATTAATAATTGTGCATAAAGGGTGATCCGGTATATGGTTTGTAAAAATTTTAAACTCGATTTTTCTCGCTTCCGCTTTAATTTTGCAATTTGATCATGTTCTTGAATATTACAAACCTAACAACTCGATCATTCAACAAGTTGTTTTCTTGTCTTATCCTTATTATACAAGTTTCAAATGAAAAAAAAGACTCAATTCATAACAAGAAATCACATCAAAGCTCTAATGGTCAAGATTATACTTGTCACCCAATTCCAATATCATCATTGGCCAAAATAAACATAAACTATCAAATAGTTGGTCTCACGTAAGATGAACATAAGAATTAACTATTATTTTTGATTTTTGATTTTGTTTTTTAAGAAAGTGAATGCAAAAACTAAATGTAACTACAATCGACATCATTAAACCACTTAAATCATGACACGAGATCGGATTAAATAAGGCTCAAAAAGGACCTCCAAGACCGCTTGAGTTTCGGGCGACCCTGAAACTTCGAAGAACACGCCTGACAAGACTTTCTCGGAGCTTTGATCTTTACATTGTGATATGTTTTGGCTATAATTCTTGTTTGTGGTTCTAGTGCTTTACATAGGTACTACAATTATAATAATACTTTACAAGCCCGTAAATCAACTAGAAAGTAGATCTAATGATGGTCAAAGGTAAGACTTACAGCACACTAGCTATGAAGATCTCAGGCTTAGGCCAAGAACACGAAGAACACATATAGCTAGAGTTCTTTCGCTATAGGCACTCTTTAGCGACGCTTTAGTTTATAAAAATAATTATTTTATTTAATAATTAGAGAAAAAATAGTTTTTAATTATTAAAATACAAAATAAATTCCTAAAATTATTTTAAAGTCTAAAAATTAGTATTTTATTATTCGAATATATTTTATAAATATTTAATATTTTTTAGAATAATAATGGTATTTAATTTATTTAATTATAATTATAAATAAATTATATAAAATTGATTTTAATACATTAAAAATAATATAATGGTATAAGAAAATATTATAAGTTATTTTTAATGAATTTTGATATTTTGTGATGAATTTCATTAATTAATTAATATTAATGATAATTAATTAATTTAATAAATATATTAAATAAATTATGGAAAAATAGAATTAATGATTTAAAAATCATATAAAATGATTTAAGTGTTATAAAATATTTGAAGTTATAAAATATAACTTTTGATATTTTTTCATGAAAATATTAATATTCTAATATTAATAGTAATTACCAGATAATGAATTTAATTATTTAAAATCATATAAATGTGATTTTAAGGTATTAAAATACTTTGATATATTATAAATATATTATAATATTATGTTATGATTTTTCATTAATATTTAGTATTAAATAAATATTAACGATAAAGGAATTATGTGGTATTTAATTCTTATAAATACGATATTAATGATTGAAAATTCATGATAAATGATAATAATTATCTAAAAATTATTACGAGCTTATAAAATATATTTTGGCTGATAACATAATTATCTAAGATAATTGCTAAGTGTTAGGCATAGTTTAATTGAACTTAAACTCGATATTTGTCCGACTAGACCGTCGGGATGTTAGAATTTCGCTGAATTCAACTCAACCTGAAATAGTTTGACTTGATACTATGTCTTATCTGTGTTATCGAACGATAGGATTATGTGATAATGTATTTAGGTTATTTTAAATATTGTGATGATATTATTCTAATGTGTAGATCAATAGTATTTATATTAGGTTTTCGAATTAAACCTAGATAATTTGTGTAACGATAATCAACCGGAACATGCAAGAGTTTTTCTTAACTTCGACCTCGAGTTGTTTCATTCAAATATACTTGTGGTTAATCGTTTTTTACGATTGTCATGTCTAAGAATTATCAAATCGCACTCTTCTGTCATGCATACTACATGTATTAAATCACATATGAAAGGTTGATCACCTTCATTACCATTTTGGTCCGGATATATATATATTCATATTCAATGTTCGTTCACTATGTAAAATTTGTTAATGCTAGTTCATGATTATATTATAGAATGTGTAGCGACTTTTGTTCAATTCTTTCAATCATGATATATCCTTAATTTGTTGAACTTAAACTTCTTTGGGCAAACTTATTTCTCACCTTTGCTATATCATGATTAACATTGTAGATTAAGCGAATACGTTACGATACGGAAATGATAAAGCCAAATTCACTTGGGATTTTGTGTGCGATTAAATTATAATAGTATAGTATGATAATAACGTTACATGTTAGATAGTTTATGAATTGTGTATAAGTTAAGGTTACTTTCGGCCTTGGGGAAAAATGTGTAAAGTTATTGTATCGATAATTTATGTTTATATCTTCTAATAGTTGTAGAATGATTGTCTTTGGATCCGTGGTGATTTGGGACCGAATTTGGGCTCTCACAACTCTCCTTTCTAACTCTCTTTCTGCATGCGCGAGTCTCCATATGCACACAGCTCTCGATGCAGCGGCTGCATTTCCACTCTATAAGGCATGGATGGCGCCGCGGTGCCAAGCCCTAACCATAGAAAATATTTCTAAGTGTTAATTTCAATTTGAGACACTTACTTCCCGATCTTATAACTCATTCGTTATAACTCGGAACAAGGTCATTCCAAAGCTATTCTCTTCCTTATCTTATGTACTTTAATACCCCTCAGACAGAACTTCGTTCTTAATCCATTAATGTTCCATTCGATTGGCTTAATCTTCATCCTTCGTTCATTTTACATTTTTAATGATCTTCATTCGTTCGTCCGTAATTCGGTCATCCGAACTCGGAACTCGTTCGTTCTTGAGTCCATGACTCACGTTTGCTACGTTCTCTCACTTTTTTATGAAACCCTACACATTCAGGTTCAATTACTAACTTTCAAATTCTCGTTTGTCTTTTACAAAAATTTTGCCATAACTTTGTTATAGCTCAGTTTTAATATGTTTTTCATGAACGTTTCTACCATTCCTAACCAAGCAATACGCATCTAACTTATACGTGATGGTATTAAACTTGTCTATCAACAACAATTTTCCTACGATGGTTTTAAATTTGTCCATCAACAATGTTCTTCGTGTTCTTCCCGTGTTCTTCATTCGTTCTTCATTTTAATCGATATTTTGGATTACGATTTCACTTTTTCTTGAAATTCGACGTTATAAAACACTATTCCTTATTTATTTAACCTTATCATTCATATGATCCATTCTGATCATTCTAATTCTTTATGAATCATATACTTCCTTAAGAAATTTTTAACATAAACTTAAAATTTTTTATTTCATCTTTTCTCATGATTTCAACCATATAAAATCATGTTTAACATCATCTACTTCTTATGTTCATTAAGTTATGTTTTAAATATATAAAACCTAAAGAAAATTAATTCATAAGTTAGATTTTCGATACCTTTCTTCTTTAATCTCTTTAAAATTCGGACAAAGTTTGCACACGAGCAAGCTTTTCCTCTTGTCCCTCATCCAAATCTCTTTCTCTCTCTCTCTCTTAAATGTCTGATAATTTTCAAAATTCTAAACAAATGAAATAAGCTTCCTATTTATAGAAAACCAAGGTTAGGGGTATTTTAGTCATTTTGCCCTAAACCTCCTTAATAATATTCAGCACCTCTTTATTCCACCTCCTTATTATTCACGTAGCTTCCTTCAAATCTTCGTGCTTCCGTCTTGTGGAAATCGTTCGACAGATTCGGCGAAATTCTCAAATCCAAATATTTTGGATATTTCGTATTTCCTTCTGATTAACTTTTACGTATTCTTGGATTTACGAAAAACTAAAACACAATTTTTAGCGTTAAGCATTTTCTTTCACGTTTTCCCTAACGTAGTTAAACGAGTGAAAATTACATAGCAAAGATACTTTAAATCGTTTTTATTTCGTCCAGATTTACGCACGCTTTTTGAGAAACACTTTTATCGACTTACTTAACTTTCCACGATATATTATCGTCAAATCTTTCGACAAAATGTCATTTTGACATACCAAACTCTTGAAAAGGTTTAGGTTATTCAATCCAGTAACCCTTAGGGTTTCGCCGAATGAATAAGCGATATTTCGTCTTTTTTCCCGGAAAAATTTTTTGTTCCCTTTAAAATTTTATTTTTTGTATTTAAAATTCATACTCATTCGGTCTAGCTTCAGTGGCGAGAATCCTCCGGTTTATAATCATCCTAGGTTATAGAAACGATTAATAAACACATAACACATAATATTATTAATAACAATTCATTTTATTAATAACTAATTCTTTAAACTTAAATTCTGGACAATACGAATTCTCGGGTTGTCACACCATTACCCATCGAAAAGTGAAAGTGCATGTGACAGCAGCTAGTGAAGGGGGATCGAAAGCCGCAGTGTAGCGAGTCCGAGAAATGGTACTGGAAACTGTCTTGCTTGATCACGAGTTAAAGGTATGAAGTTGGAGCATAACGCTTAGCTTGAGAGAAGAGGCAAAGAAGAAGGCTTAAGTGTGTAAAGAAAAGGGAAGTAAAGTATAACATGAATTAAACTTGAAATGACACCCTTAAGTATAATTAGAACTTAACTAAATGTTGACGACTAATTACATAAACGTAAAGACAATGTAATACGATAAACCGTAACTAATAATAAACAATCTAAAGCATGATTAGATTGAGAAGAAGGGTAAGATATAGTAATGACCTTACTTGATTATATACGACCTAATGTGGTATGTTATGTGATCATGTATTGTAGAATCCTTAAAGACACAAAGGGAATTTATATTAACGATAGAAGACGCTAAAGGTAAGTATCCTGACCCTTGTCTAAATTCTTTGGACAAGCTTTGCAATTCATGTACCTTACGTATGAATTGATATATTATGAAGTCGAAGCCAATTCCTTCGGCTAGACTTAAGATGTTTTATGGATTTCTTATAGTCTATCAAACCATTGTCAAAGTTGCTATCTTTTGCCAAACTATTTTTGGTATTGATTTCAAAGAAAGATTGAGTATGCATAAACAAATGTAGTGTTGTACAACATAGAGTACTATAGGTTGATCACCTGAACATGCTCGTAAGATATGCCGAACTTACGACTTGGTGCCGAGTTGTCCTTTTCAAAGAAAGAATGAAATGCTCAAGGTCTTGGACTAATATTAAAGTTTAATGAATGTTGTTCATTGTGAAGCGTTTTAAAGAAAATAGAAGTGCTATTTTGAATTATCAATAGTACTTTCATAACTATTGATTCAGCTTATTGAAAATATAACGATTTATATGATTCAAGCTTGTTGTTTAAATGAAATTATCATACTTGATGAGCTAGTTATGCTCACTCTTGCTTGAACCGTATGATGCGCACTAAGATTGAATGGATGTAAGGATCCTGTAAAGATAAAGGAAGGCCAAGGCAATCCAATAGTTGCTTTTGTAATAGTATAGGATGAATGTTGTTATTATTTGATATTATGACAAAGAATCTATGTAATGGTTATAAAGAACACGTGAATGGGAATATTGTTTTGGAATATATAGAAAACATTTTCATTCTTTTGAGGCATTTCAATTGAATATATATCGAATCAGTAAGCACCGTGTATTACCATATGTCGGGTTGGAAGATACACGAATTTGGGGGCGCCACAAAGTTGGTATCAAAGTCAGAGGTTATAAAACTTAAGGGGAAAAGAACCTTAAGTCATAACCTTACTGAAAAGTTAAAGTAGTAAAAATGAAGTTAACCCTAAAATGCATTAGTTGTGATATATGTTTTTATTATTGTATTGACGTGTATTAATCAAACTAAATTATTTGTTGTAGATGTAAGGAGAAAACGAAATGTATAGGGATATACATATAGTAAGTGAGGAATCGGTGAACCAACTAGAAATCTTACCTTAAGCGCTTATAGCGGAAGAGCAAAGTGGTTGTGATCGAGTCGGGAGACTCGAAGACTTAGATCTCATGTCCATGTTTGATGGCATGTCAGAGGAGGATGTGGAGGTGGTGTATTTTAACAGCATAGCATATGCAGAAGAGATGACTCCGGGGGAGTTACTGAAGGCACTGTTCATGGCCTTATTGGATAGAAATATCCAGCTAGGGAAGGAGGTCATAGAGAGTTAAAATAATAGGTTCAACAAATCCTGGAAGATAAGAAGTGCATGGAGTCTATGTGGGAGGAGGAGCATGATGAACGTGTTTTGGCGAAGGACAAGGGCCATGAGATGAAACAAGAGACCTTTGGGCTCGGTGTAGAGCTAAAGGTCAAGAAATGTAAGATTGGGAGGATGTCCTATATACATAGGAGTTCTCATGCAGATTTTCAATGACGGTGGTAGGGTATCCGATAGAAATGCGGCGCATTCGACATCTTATCCGTCGGGATATTATTACCTATTCAGCAAATGCAGATTTTGAGAATGCTAGAAGGCAGATGTAGACTAGTTAGTAACTAGAGTAGAGTTAAAGATGTACATATGATGTATCTAGTAGTGACGTAAACTCCTGTTTTATATATCAAAGGGTAGTCTTTTGTAAATTCCAATTTTTGAAAAGCAAATGCGGGATAGTAATGTAGTCATCTAAGGTTATCTAATGGCGAATGATGTATTATTATACTACAAGAAGTAAATTAATATAAGCCTTTTTACTGAACATATTGTGTAATGAGTTAAATATATTATTTAATAAAGAATAATAACTAACTAAGAAGAAGAAAGTAGTAAGGATGTGTTGTTTATCTTAACAAAAATGCGCCAAGAAGACAACAAAATCAAGATGCCATGTAAATCAACTTGAGGGAGGTCCGGTTAATCCGATGTAAGAGTTCGTTAACCTTTTAACGACTGCTTTTAATAGGAACGGGGCTAATATAGCCATAAATCTAGCAGTAGTACGAGCTACTACTTTTAAATATTTCAAGAGTGTCGGTCCACCGGAGTTTAAGGGAACTACGGACCCCATAGAAGCCCAAACGTGGGTAAAAGAAAAATAGAAGGCATTTATTATTGAAAATGTCGAGGAGGGGCAAAAGGTTGCTTTTGCTACCTATATGATGAAAGGAAAGGCCAACTTACGGTGGGAGGCGAACCGAGGCTAAGTAGGAATAGAAAATCTTATGTGGACGCGGTTCAAGGAGATTTTCTTCGAGAACTACTGTTGGGTAAAATCTAGTTACGCACAACACACAAGTATACGTGGTCAACAAGTAATAAAGTTAAAGTAGAGTATCGTTCCCATGAGGAATTGTTTTATAAAAGTCACCAAGTACTAACCCAGTAACCAACTCAATCTTATTTAAACAAATGAATTTCAATTTATAAATAAACTAATTATGATTTCAGTATAATAATTAGGTTATTATGCGTAAGAAATCTGAGTGTAATACTAGTTATTATCTGGTATAGTCTGAAGATTATTACGACGTATAATACGAATATCGTCATTTAACTATATACTGAAGAGAATACGAGAATGAGATGCGTAGAATACGATTAGTCTTAAGGGCTAAAGTAAACTTAAGGGCTAAGTAGACTTAATAGCTAAGTAAAGTGCTTATGCTTAAAAAGCTAAAGTAAACTTAAGGGCTAAGTAGACTTAATGGCTAAGTAAATGTGGAGGCCAAGTAAACTTAGTGCTTAGGACTTGAATAGTAAGGAGGTTTATGGGTGAAATGACTAAAATACCCCTAGCTTTGAAAATCTATAAATAGGAAGCTTATTTCGTTTAAATGAGATTTTGAAAATCCTATAACATGAGATATATATATATATAGAGAGAGAGAGAGAGAGAGAGAGAGAGCTTGAGATCTCGGAGAAGATGGAGAAGGAAGAGAATGAGTATGAATGCTCGGATTGAAGGTGATCGTGAAATAGAAAAGCTTGTGAATCATTTGGCTTTGTATAGCGAATAAAAAATAAAGAAGATCGGTAACCTAAAACCTAGTCGAATTTAATTTCTATTAAAGTCCTATATGTTTAAAACATAACTTAATGAGAATAAGAAGTAGATGATGTTAGGAATGATTTCATATGGTTGAAATCATTGAGAAAAGAAGAAAAATGCGAATTTGAAGTTATTTTATAAATTTCTTAAGGAAGTGTAAAATTCGTAACGAATTAGAATGATCTGAATGAATTATATGAATGAGTAGGTAAAATAAGTATGGAATGATGTTCTATAACATCAAATCGTAATCCAAAATATCGATTAAAATGAAGAATGAACGAAGAACACGAAGAACACGAAGAACGTTGTTGATGGACAAATTTAAAACCATTGTAGGATAATTGTTGTAAATGGACAAGTTTAAAACCATCACGTATAAGTTAGATGCTTATTTCTTGGTTAGGAACGGTAGAAACGTTCATGAAGAACGGATTAAACGTAGCTATAATGAAGTTATGGAAGAAATTTCGTAAAAGACGAACGAGAATTAGAAAGTTAGTAAATGAACTCGAAGGTGTAGGGTTTCATAAGAAAATAGGAGAATGTAGCAAACGTTATTCATGAACTCAAGAATGACCGAGTTTCGAGTTCGGATGATCAAATTACGGACGAAAGAACAAAGAACGTTAAAAACGTAAAAATGAAAAAAGGTGAAGATCAAGCCAATCGAATGACACGTTAACAGATTCAGAATAAAGTTCTATCCGAGGGATATTGAAGTACGTAAGATAAGGAAGATAATGGCTTTAGAACGAACTCGTTCCGAGTTATAACGAAGAAGATACAAGATCGTAAAGTATATATCTCAAACTTGATTCAAGACTTAGAAAATTTTCTAGGTTTTATGCTCGGCGCTGTAGCGACTGTGATGCCCTCAAATTCGGGTATCTTCTCACCCGACAGATGGTGCTACACGGTGCTACAGTTCACACAAACATTCAATTGAAATGTTGAATGAATATGTCTTATATATATTCAAAATAATATTAACATTCCCCCAAGTTCTTTATAACCGTTACAATTGTTCTTGTCATAATATCAAATATTATCATTACAAACCTATACTATTACATAGGTAATCTACGGTTTTGCCTTAGCCTTCCCATTATCCTTGTCGGATCCGTCGGTCCGCTCGATCTTAGCTGCATTCATATGGTTCAAGCAAGAGTGAGCCTAACTAGCTCAGCAAGTACAACAATTTTAGTAAAATTGCATGCATGAGACATAGGAATAGTATATCTTCAATAACTGAAAAATAGTTACGAAGTACTATCGATAATTCAAAATAGCACTTCTTTTCCTTCAAAATGTTTTACAACAACAATATTCAGTAAAACATCAATTCCGGTCCAAGACCATGAGCATTTCATAAGTTCTTTGAAAAGGACATCCCGACATGAAGTCCGTAAGTCCGGCGTAGCTTACGAACACATCTAGGTGATCGACTATAGTACTCTATGTTGATCAACACTACATTAATTAAACATGTGTACGTTTAAGTTATGGCAACCTCACGTGCCTGTGATTTGACGACAAAATAATTTTGCATACTCAGTCTCCTTTTGAAAACCATACCAATATTAGTTTGGTAAATCTTTGACAATACTTTGATAGCTTATAAGAAATCCAACCTATGGTAAAAATCTAGTCGGAAGAATTGGCGTTGACTTCATCGACCATTAACTCATGCGTAAGAATACATGAATCACAAAGCTTGTCCAGATTGAATTGAAACAAGGGTTAGAATACTTGCCTTCAGTGTCTGCTACAGATATAACACGTGCACTTTAAGTCTTTAAGGTCTCTATAGTAGATGATAACATTACATAACACATTAGGTCAGGAATAACATACATAGTTCCTAAAGAATCTTACCATTCTTCTCAATCTAATTACGTATTAGATTTGTTATTATTGGTTCCGCTTTTCCGTTCTACGTTATTCTTACGTTCACATCTGATTGACTTACTTCAACCCTAAGTGATCATACCTAAGGTTTAACAATGTATTACCAATGTTACGTCATGTTTATTAAGTTTTCTTTCTCTTTCTATCTTTATAAGAAATCCTCTTTATGCAAACCCTAGAAATTTGGCAACTGTGGCCAACAATCCTTCTCTCGTGCCTTGCATGATGGCGCCGTATGCACTAATGCTAGAGAACCCGGACTAGGCGCTGCGACGCGAGTCCTCTTCGTTACGGCTGTGCTGCGGTGCCAAACTCCAGTTCATAGCATCATCAAGCCATGCTACGGGCGTTGCAAGACCACCTATTTAGCATTGGTCAGGCACTTGGCGCCAATTCTCTACATACCGAATAATTTTGATGATTTTTAACTTTGTGAGATTCCCGGGCTCGTAACTTCTTCGTTATAAGTTTGAATTGGCTCATTCAAGAGCCTACGGTTCACAAATTACATACTCTATGTGTTCATGCAAGAATTTTATCTATTTGACTTCGTTAACTAAAAATTCACCAATTAGTCCATTTTTAACGAAAACGATAAACGTTCATGAACGTTCAATGCTTGTTTCTTCGTTCTAAGTCGAAATCCGGTCATTTTCGAGTCCGCAACTCTATAATACCAAATACGACTTATCTCCAGTGAAAACTAACATTTCTGAGTTCAAACACAAAATCAGACTTCCATTCTCGAGAATTTCACGAATTAAACAATTATCGATCGATCGTGTGAATTAAAGACAACTTCGTTACCAACGATTTGTTCATCATTCCAAATGGATTCAATTCATTAACTAGATATCTCAACCTACATATTACAACAACTTATCTTTAAATTTAGTTATGGCTTATTCCTTATAAGTTCATAACTTAACAATTTATAACTTATAAGATTTCATTCCTTATAACTTATTATTGATTTAAGTCCTTTAAGCAACATTCTCTCAATCTTATCAATGATATTAACTTCTTAAGGTAAACATATGACAAGTTCATCATTGTTCATCATAAGTTCATAACTTATTTAGTTTCAACTTACTTATTCATGACTTATTAGAAACTTAAGTCCATTGATTATTCAATTCTTATATGTTCTTAGAATACACGTTCATTAAGTTACACTTCTCTTATAACCTTACAATGATAGAGATGGAAGATATAAGATCATAAGATCATTTACCTTTGATGACTAGCTTCTCCTTCATAAAAAAATCTAACAAAGGAAGGTTTGACTTAAAAGTGCTTATTCTCTGTACTGATTAAGCTACTTTGTTAGGAAAGTTGTTGGATATTTTGAACAAGCAAATAATGAACAAGCTTCTCCTCTATTTATAGGCTTGCTAAGTTAGGGTATATTAGTCATTAGGACATCCCACCTCCTTAACAAACCTCCTTACTTTTCACTTACTTAATCCCTAAGTTTACTTGTTAACCACAACATTTGCTTGGTACACTTGTTTCTTGGTCACCACAACAATTATCTAAAGCTTGGGCACCAAGATCGCCCATGGGTTGCCCCATGGATCAAGATAGCCCATTGGATCATTACATTGGGCTTAGGTTTAATTAATTAGATTATTCTTGTGGGATTGCATTAATTTAGTTTGGGCTTCATATTAACCAACTCTTGGGCTAAACATTCCTACAACTTGGGCTTGCCCCTTAAAGCTTCGTGGACTTGTAATTCATACAAGATTCCACAAGTTCATTTCATTAGACTTTAATCCTTAACGTTCTTAATTTAAGTCCGTATATTAAATATTGCGTTTTTCCATATTAGAATTATTATTACATAATCTATCTCACCTCAATATTCTAACGTTACGTATTTCTCAGAAGTTCAAAATAATTCCTGAGCGGAAAATGATGAATAGTGTTTTTTGGAAAATTTCTAGGAAAGCTTTTATTTTCGTCTTAGAAATTCAAACACTTTAATTCTTTCACGTAGTTAAAATACTACGATGTTCTGGCATTTATAGGTTATAGAACGACATTCATCTTACTAACACATAATAATAACAAATAATATTATTTTATTCATTATAAAAGTATTTACAAAAGGTTCGATTTTCTGGGGCGTTACACCGCCAGCTGATGTAACGCCCGAGAATTTCGAATTTTGAATGAATTAAATATCTATTTGATTATGTGAATTAAATGAATTTAATTGATTTATTATGTGAATAAGATGTTCAAAAGTCGTTCTATGACCTAGAATATACGGATGTGGTTAGTATTTTGGCTTTGTGCTAGTATTAATAGTGGTAAATTATCAAGATGAAAACGAAGGTTTTCCGAGAATGTTTGCGTAAAAACACTATTCATCTGATTTAGTTCGGAGCTAGGGTTTGAAATTTCGAGAAACGCATATTGATATAATACGAAGATAGTATGGAATATCCAATAATAATTCCGTTATGCCAAACGAAGTTTTTGCTTGCGGATGTAAAACCTAAGGGTTTGTGAAAGAGGTTTTCGAAAGGGAAATGAAATACGTATAGTCGTTTCAGATATTATACGTATGAAATACGAGTATTATATTAATATGAATACGAGTATCGTATGAAGAATAGTACGACGTAGAATATAAATATTGTATGAGTGTTAAACAAAGAGAATACATGAGTTATACATATAGAATACGAGACATATTAATAGAGTATGAGTTAAGGGTTTGGTATAATTTAATTGGGCTTAAACCAATAGCAAGCCCATTGAATTAAGTGTTCAAGCCCAAGTTAAGGCCCAACATTAAGTTATGTCAAGCCCAATCCAAAAAGTTAACCGCGGGTCGAACCGGTGGGTCATGGGATGGGTAAAACCCATGGGGCAGCCCATGGGAGGATCCATGAGGCAGTGGGCCGGCCACTTGGTGGCCAAGTATCGGCAATACTTGATAACCAAGTACTTTACTTGGTGATAAAGAGATTGAATAGTAAGGAGGTGCCATTTGGACCATTTTGCCCCTCATTTGGTTTTCTATAAATACAAAGCTAAGGTTGAGCTTTTGATATTTTGTAAACATTGTTCAACCAATATTGAGAGAGAGAAAAGCTAGAAACGCTTAATCATTCTACTTTCAAGCAAACCAATAGACGTTTATCAAGAACGTTAATTTCTTCAAAGGTAAATTCTCAGAAACCGCAATCTTCATCTTTTTCGATTTCTTCCTCGTAGAAGAATCGTAGATTGGTGGAGCATGTTTATTGAGGAGATATAAGGATGCCTATTAAAGACAAAATCATTGATAGGTCATGACCAAATAGAAATCGTAAGTGTTTACGTGAGTTAAAATCGTAGGAAGACTTAAACGTTAACTTAGTTTTGAACAAACAATTTGAGAACCGTTATAGCTAAGGAATGTGCATATTGTTTGGTTAGGATGACTATGATGAATCAATGGAGTTTTCCATTTGATTTAGGGTATAGAACATGAGTAACAAAGCTATGGCAAATTTTGCGAAAATAGACGTTAAACGTCGAAAACGTAGAAATCCCGGATTAAAGGTCAAAAGTTGCCATGTGCCTTGAAAACATTGGTTTCCAATGTTAACACGTGAGATAAGGTAATTAAGAGTCGTTGGCGTAAGAATCGTTGCATTCCGACTTATAACGAAGAAAACAAGTATTGAACGGTCGAAAACGTTAAATGAACGCTTAAAAATGAGCTCAATGGTGAATTCTGAGTTAACGGATTCAAAAATGTGAAATTCTTTTATGAACACATAAAGGATGTAATTTGTGAGTTGTAGGCTTTGCAATGGGTCAATTCGGATGTAAAACGAACAAATTAGGAAGCCGGGAGTTTCGTAAGAAAAGAAAAACTATTTTGGCCAATTGGTGCACAGACTTCGGTATGCTTAAATACCAAAAACCGATACAAAGTGGTTGTGCCATGCGATGTGCTTGACTCGATCAAAGTACCACTAACTTCATGTCCAGCAAAGACCACCACTAGAATACTAGGGATGTCACGTCATGGCCTGAATCAGTAGAAAATGTTGACCAAGTTAAGTTTTGTTCCATTTGAATGTAGACTTAAGGTAAGACATTAAAGGTATTTAATGTACATAATAATACTGAACTTAAATCACTTATAAGGTGATAATGTAAGAAGATTTAGGAAGGTTTAAATAGAAACTAAACAAAGAACGCGAGAACGTAATAAGTAAACTGTAAATGCCGTTCAACGTTGGTACTTAACCAATAATTATTGAATGTCGGTTAGTAATGTAAGAACGTTAATGAGCCGCACCAAAGTATTGGAAGTTGAATCGACTTTAATAACGAAGTTAATTCAGATAAGACATAGAAGAGAAAGAAGTTGGTTAAAACCGTAAAGTTAGTTTGTTTGATAACTAAATACAGTGTGCTATGTGAATGTATCATGTAGATCCTGTAAAGACTAATAATTGTTGAATTGTATATTCGAAGAAGCTTAAAGGAAAGTCTTTCTTAAACGCTTGTCTAACCTTCGTGTTAACCAAGTTTTTATGTGATGCATGTTATACAGTGCATGAATGGTTTTAAAGAAAGAGTCGATGCATGTTTTAACTCGGCTAGACAAGTATTGAAGAATGAATGGACTTGTTTGCAAGTCTGATGATATAGAATTGTTAACGCTATCCTATGCCAAGTATTTGGTTCGGATGAGAAGGTAAGTCTATGTACAAACAAAAAGTATTTTCATCGATTATTCGATGGGCACACGAGGTTTCCAAATGTTGAACGAAAATACGTTTAACATAAGAGTGTTGATCAACATAGAGTACAATAGGCTGATCACCTAGAAGTGCTCATAAGTAAAGACAGGTGGATGGCCTTAGTGTCGGATATCCTTTTTTAAGTATGAAAACGAAAAGAGTATGTTCATGGTCTATTGACCGGTTCATCATTCCTAAGCTATTATTTATACTTTGGAATTGTTATTATGACATGAGACGTACTAGTCAAATGTTTCATAGTGCTTCGTAGTTAAATGTTCAGATATGGAAATAAAGCATGTAATTGTTAAAGTGATAATTCATATGATTCTTGGTTAAGACTTGCTGAGCTAGTTATGCTCATTCATGCTTGAACCATATGTTTGCAGCTAAAGCCGGACGAACTGAGAGTTCTAAGAGAGATAAAGGCAAGGCTAAGATGGACAATTAATCGTCCTGTAATAGATTAGTGTATTTGTATGTAATATACTTATGAAGAACAACGAATGTATTCGGTTAATGAACCTGGGAAAGGATTTATTACAAATGTAATACAAAGATAGTAATTACACTCATTTTGTTGTTATCTCAATGGAATGATTGTATGGATTGTAGTATCGTGGAGCACCATCTATCGGGTTGGAAGATACCCGGATTTGGGGGCGTCACAGGTTGGTATCAAAGCATTGGGTTATAAAACTTAAGGGGGGTAGAACCTTAGGCTAATAACATCATTAGGAAAGGAAGAGTCCGAAGAAAGTTAACTCGAGTCAAATGAGTTAATAAGGTATTAAGGAAACTCAGTACCAAAATATTTAAAAGATGGAAAGTAATCCTAAATGGATTAAATGTGATTTGTGCTTATATTATTATGTATTATGTACTAATCAATTTGTTATGTGTTATTGTAGATGTCGGTCGATAGCTTGATGTATAGGGATATACATGTGATCAGCGAGGAGTCCGTGAACCGAGTTGAGCGGTACTTGTGCCTATAGCGAGACATACACGTAGTGATTCTAGAAGAGTCGAGGCAGGAATATTACTCGGAGGAGGACTAGTCTGAGGAGACCATGGGACTAACATCATATTTGAATATGATGATAGATGTGGAGGATGACATGGAGGTGACATCGATTAATCACGGTGATGCACCTTACAGAGTCAACACCTCTGAGACTATGAGGGCAATGTACCTCTCGGTGCTTGGCCAAGTAACATGAAATGTCATATAGTGCGTGCAAGATTGAATGTAGAGATCGATGATCTCTATAGGGCGAAAGGAGTCTGCAGAGTCGGGACTATGAGATAGAGCATGATGAGAAAGTGCTCATGGTGACAAGGCTAGAGACTAAGAATGAGGTCGTAGAACTTCGTAAGAAACTGGCTGAAAAAGACCAGAAGATACCACGAATGTCATATATAAATGACAGTGCACACGAGGATATCAAGCTTAAGATAGCTTGTTATTCTATTGAGTCGAGACATACTCGACATACTATAAGTCGAGATATTGTGTCGATTCTAGCAAACGAGAAGCATGAGAATGCTGTTAGGCAGTATTAGAAGTAGTATGGTACATACTTTTGTGTAGTGACGTAAAACCCTCTTTTGTATAATTAAAGGGTGGTCTTTTTGTAAATCCCAATTTTTGTGAAAGTCAATCGCGGGATATATATGTAATAGCTTTTGGGCTATGGAAAGCAACTTGTAAATAGTTCTGATCTATAAAGAAGCACTTTAATATAAGGAAGTTTTTATTTTAATTTGCTTTGTTGTGTATAAGTTATTGTTCAGTTATTTAACGACTAATAACGAAGTAAGCAAATAAGTAATAATGAAACTTTATTTATTTAATCAGAAATGCCGCCAAGAACAAGACAACGTAACCAAGAGGCAGAATCACATAATGATAATGAGGGGGGGGTCCTAATAACCCAATACAAGATTTCGTTAAATTATTAACGGTAGCATTTAACCAAGCTTGGGGTAGAGCACCCGCAGGACCTAGGGTAGCCCGAACGACTACCTTTAAAGAATTTAAGAGTGTAGGTCCACCCGAATTTAATGGAATGATGGACCCAATGGAGGCCCAGACATGGTTCAAGGAAATAGAGAAGGCGTTTGTTATTACAAACGTATCTAAGGTGCAAAAGACTTCTTTTGCGACCTATATGATGAAGGGGGAAGCCAACTACTGGTGGGAGGCTCACCGGGGGTGAAATTGGAGCGAGAAGGCATTACATGGGAACAGTTTAAGAAGGTATTCTTCGAGAACTACTTCCCTACTAGCATGCAAGGGAGGATGGAGATTAAGTTCCTCGAACTTAAACAGGGAGACATGACTTTTCCCCAATCTGGCGGCCAAATTCAATGAATTGGCAAGGTTAAGCTCCACACCAAGTGGACACGGAAGAGAGGAAGGCTCGTAGGTTTGAGCGGGGCCTAAAACCACAGCTCTATAGTAGGATATCGCTTTTTTCAGTGCTTCCTACGGGACCATTACGGAAAAGCGATAATAGTAGAGGGTGGTAGAGAGCGTTGACCCAATACCACAAGGATAGAAAGAATAAGAGTAAAGGAGAGGGAGGAAAAAAAGCGGGAGGTTGCTAGTGGTAGTGGCAATATGCCTAAGAGGAGGAATTTTAACCACAGTAATACATGGGCAAAATAAGGGGGTCCTAAACGTGGGATGGAAGCATGCAAGAGACATGCGGTAAGACTCATCTAGGAGTCTGTTTGAAGGGGAAGACTGGTTGTTATAACTATGGGCAGGAGGGTCACATATCTCCCAACTGTCCTAATCCTAAGAAAAGTCGGGGATGTTTTGTTTGTGGGTCGGTGGACCACATTGCTAGAAATTGCTCGAAGAAAGGGGCGGAGGGTAATAATGGTTCTGGTAGTGGAAATTTGGTCATTACTGGACCAACACCATCATTGGGTAGACCCTCAGCCCGAACATTTAATATGACCGTCCAAGATGCAGTTGCATTAACGGATGTAGTAGCAGGTATCATTTTAGTCAACGAAATAAATGCTTACGTGTTATTTGACTCGGGTGCTACTTGTTCTTTTATAGCATGTGGATTTGCTCAGCAATTGGGATTAAATACTGAAAAATTAGAAATACCTTTAGACGTTAAGGTATCAAACGAGGGGATAATTCCCATTGAACACATTCAAAGGAATTATTTCATAGATATCAAGGGTAACAGGTTATCGGTAGATCTTTTACCGATAAGGTTAAAGAATTGACGTAATTCTTGGTATGGATTGGTTAATTAACCATGAGGCGATAATAGTCGTTATAAAAGAGTGTAAACCTAAGGTTTTCTAAAAAACCTGAGGTGGTGTTTTATGGAAATAAATCACTGGGACGTTCTTGTTGTCTAACCATGACACAAGCTAGGAAGATGTTGAAGAAGGGGTGTAAGGGTTATCTGTGTCATGTGGTGGATACCCAAAGAGTGGGAGAATCATTGGAACAGATAGCGGTAGTTCTAGAATTTGCGGATGTGCTTACGAAAGAGTTACCTGGTATTCCGCCAGATAGGGATGTAGAATTCGTGATTGATTTTTTGCCAGGTACGTCACCAGTTTCAAAGGCACCATATAGGATGACGCCAGTTGAGATGAAGGAGTTAATGGTTCAGTTGCAGGAACTGTTAGATAAGAAGTACATTTCTTCGTGGGGAGCACTGGTATTGTTTGTAAAGAAAAAAGATGGATCGTTACGACTTTGTATCGACTATCGAGAGTGGAACAAGTTAACGATTAAGAATAAATACCCGTTGTCCAGGATCGATGATCTATTTGATCAGTTGAAAGGGGCAAAGTATTTTTCTAAGATAGATTTGCGCACGGGGTATCATCAACTAAAAGTGAAGAAGGAAGATGTACCTAAGACGGCGTTCAGAACTCGTTATGGGTATTACAAGTTTTTGTTTATGTCGTTTGGGTTAACAAATGCACCAGCCGTATTCATGGATATGATGAGCAGTGTTCAAACAAAGATTTGGACAAGTTCATTGTAGTGTTCATTGATGATATTCTAGTCTATTCTAATAAGCGGAAGATCATGCTTTGACATCTAAGAATATTGTTGGAAACAATACGGAGGGGAGAAGTTGTATCGAAATTCACTAAGTGTGAATTTTGGCTTGAAACAAGTGCAACTTCTAGGACATGTTATAGACAAAGATGGCATATCCGTAGATCCAGCGAAGGTGGAAGCAGTGAATGAGTGGGAGAAACCGAAAATGCCAACCGAGGTTAAGAGTTTTCTGGGGTTAGCGGGATACTATAGAAGGTTCATTCAGGACTTTTCTAAATTAGCTACTCCGTTGATGAATCTGACAAGGAAGTCGGTGAAGTATGTATGGACAGAAAAGTGTGAGCATAGTTTTCAAGAACTAAAAAGGAGGTTGAGTGAGACACCTGTATTATCTTTGCTAGATGATACGGGGAATTATGTAGTTTATAGCGATGCTTCGCATAGAGGACTAGGTTGCGTGCTTATGCAACATGGCAAGGTCATTGCGTATGCGTCACATCAGTTAAAAGATTATGAGAAGGTCTGTAGCGCCCCCAAATCTGAGTATTTTCCAACCCGACAGATGGTGCTATATTGTACAACATTCATACATTCATTCAATTGAAAAGTCTCAAAGAACGAACATAACTTCTATATATTTAACGTAATATTTACATTTCCCAGGTTCTACATGATACATATGATCATATAAGTTCTTAATTTTCATATTAACATTCAAGGTTAACTTATAATAAGTTCATAACTTTTATAAGTTCAAATGACTTAATACCAACTTATGTGGCTTAAGTTCATTGATTACTCATTCTTCTTACTTTTTAACATCCATGATCCTTAATCCATACTTTACTTATCAAACTATCATGGTAGAGATAGAAGATATTGGAGAAGAAGTCTTACTTTTGAATTCTTGATAAGGTAGCTTTCTTCTTCTTCTTACTTATAGAAGTGACTTATTGAAGCTTATTCTCTCTAACACTTAAGCACTTTATAATCTTTGGATTATTTGAACAACTAACAAATGGCTTGTATGCCTCTTCTATTTATAGATTTTCCAAAGTTAGGGTAGTTTGGTCATTAAATCAACCCACCTCCTTAAGCCACCTCCTTACTATTCATTACTTGGCTAGCACAACACTTATCTTTTGCTTGGCCATTACTCCTAAGTCTTGGTCATTACTTCTAACACTTGATCACCACTCATTTAATTTGATTACCAAGTTAAACCATATTAACATGGTTTGCCCCATGGGTCAATTAATTCATTGGACTCTAGTTTGGGCTTGGACCAACTAAATCTTTGGGCTTTTGCATTAATAAACACTAGTTGGTTCATTAATTAATAATTGGGCCTTAACATTTTATTCACTTGGACTTGTACCAATTCCAATCAATATTTCCAAGTCCATTAACATTACTCAATACATATACATATAGTTTATGTATTATTTTCGTATCCTAATTCATATAGAATTTATATACTATATTTCATCCTTCATACAAACTCGTATAATACTTCATATCATACTTGTTCTCATTACGTTGTACAATACCCAAGTATCATACCATTATTACTTATTCATTACTACTTCGCCTTCCTTAACGTTTATAAATTAAGTCCGCAAGCGAAATATTATATTTTCTATAACTAGATTTTTATTACATAATCCACCTTACCTTGTTATTCCATCATTACGTATTTCTAAAAATTCAAAAATATCCCGAAGCAAATCTGGATGAATAGTATTTTTCGGAAAATCTCTTGAAAAACTTTTATTTTCGTCTTAGAAATTCAGACACTTTAATTCGTTCACGTAACTCAAATACTACAACATTCTAACATCAATAGGTTATACAATGACAACCATTTTGATAACACATAGAATAGAATTTTATTATTATTTAATTTAATAAAATCATTTTACAATAAGATCCGAATTTCTCGGTCGTTACATTCTTCCCCCTTATAAAGATTCTGTCCCCAGAATCTCGTCTTACTTTTAATCAAATAGATGGGGAAAATTTTTCTTCATCTTTTCTTCTAATTCCCACGTTGCTTCCTCAGCATCGTGGTTCTTCCATACTACCTTTACTGATGGTATTACCTTGTTCCTCAGAACTTGTTCCTTCCTATCAATGATCTGCATCGGCGATTCTTCATATGTTAAGTCTTTCTCGATATGAATTAGCTCATACTCGATTACATGCTTATAGTCCAGCTTATATGGATGTAATACAGATACGTAAAACACGTTATGTATTCATTCTAGGTCTGGAGGTAATGCTATCACATAAGCTACCTCTCCCACCCATTTTAATACTTCAAAAGGTCCTTTAAACCGTGGACTTAACTTTCCTTTCTTTCCAAAGCGTATCTTTCCTTTCTAGGGAGATACCTTTAGAAACACATACGAGCCCACCTCAAACTCTCGACTTAGTCTATGCGAGTTCGCATACTTCTTCTGTCTGTCCTGAGCTGTAATGAGACGCATCCGAATTAACTTCTTCTGTTTGTTACACCAATTCTGGTCCAAGCATCTGGCGTTCTTCCACCTCATCCCAACACAATGGTGTTCTGCATTTTCTTCCATACAAAGCTTCATACGGTGGCATGCCTATGCTTGCATGATAACTGTTGTTATACGCAAACTCTAATAGTGGTAGGTGATCATCCCAACTACCCTTGAAATCCATGACGCAGAATATATTATCGTTAGCCTTCAACAGTGTTAAACTGATACAATATAACAACCATCAAGTTTAACTGCAGTGGAACAAGCAATCTATTAAAATAGTCAAGTAGAGAATAAAATCTACTATCTTTTATGATTTAAAAGGTTTTCATCACTTTTATCATGGGACTCGACAATAAATAATCCACATCATCGAATCACCCTTGCACTTCTGACCAAAGATATTCTTTAGTATCACGACCACAATTATCCATGCACTACTGTGCCAAGAATATTTGTGTATTCAATAATGGTCATGATCATGCCAACAATTGTCCATCAATGCACTACTTTACAGCCAATGAGGACTTTTACCACATCATTTGTAACATTACGGTCATGATTACACCGAATAATCCCTAGTTATAATCATACCAAGTCCATCTATGCAATATAGGCCACAGATGACTTTCAACAAATTATAAACATGAGGATGTTGACAATGATATAAGAATTCAATAAAACATGTTCAAGAATTATTTTATCCAGGAACTAATAACGTCCAAATTGTCAACATGATACTGCTTTGTAAAGTAAAATTCAAGAATGCTCAGAAGAATATTTTAATGAAAAGATACTGGATGAAGCGTAAATATCAAGGATATTCCACTAATTTCATGGAGTATAGAAGTCAAAACTTTAACCAACTGAGTATAATAAAGAATGGAATAATAAAAGAAATCACCAGGTATGCGATAGACCGCAGAGACAGGTTATTCCAACTGAATAATAAATAACAGAATCAGGTTCGGCGTAAAATGCATAGACAGGATATTCCAACAGAATAATAAAGATTTAATCAGTGTCATGTAAAAACGCATGCACGTGATATTCAAACAGAATAATAAAGACGAGAACCGGTCCCAGATAAACGCATTGATAGGATTTTCCAAATGAATAATAAAGAATGGAATAATGAAGAATTTCACCAAGTATAGGGTAACTCAGCAGATATCTAGGTTATTCCAATGAATAATAAAAATGGAATAACGAAGTTCTCTTCATGGATAAGAAAGAAATAGTACTCCCTACCTTAGAAAAACTAAATACTGGAATAGTGAGGTAGCAGACTTCTCTTCTTCTTTCTATAATTTCTCTCTATAATAATCGCTCTAAAGCCTTTGTGAATTGGTGAGAAATGAAGGAAGAATGAGCTTCTATTTAGAGAAAAATATAGTTTCGATAATTGCACGTTTTGGGGCTCGAAAAATTATAGTACAATACCTCCAACTTTTCCTTTATTTTTAATTTAGTCATGGAAGTATTATCAAACTTGCACCACCTCCCCTAATACTAAATAATGTGATTCAATAGTAAATTACAGTATAGTACCTCCATCTATACCTCAAATTTTAACTTAGTCATGCAAGTATTATCAATCTTGCACCAACTCCCTAATAGTAACAAGAATGTGAAACAATAGTATACACATGTGAACAAATAGTTATAATCATGTGAAATAATAGCAATCAATTGCTCATTTATCCAGTTAAATACCCGATTGGTCAATATAACCTCCAGACATTAGCTATTATCGAAATAATTATCGATTTTCACTAACACAAATAATTCCAACACAAATAAACCATTTTTATCAAAAATATAAATTTTTAAATTTCAAAGTTTGACTTTTCCCGAAAAAAGTCAACTGTTGACTCTTTGTCCAAATAGTGAATTTCAAAAAATTCTGTGTTTATAGACTATTTTTACTAATTTCATCGTTCCGGACTCAAATATCACGTCCACGTCTCCAAATTCAACTCCGAACACAAATTCAATTTTAATAACATTCATCATTAATAATATAACTCACAATATTTATCAACCAGGTCGTTCCCAGGAAAGAGGGGGCTTTCCAATAAGGATTTCTCCCTATTGGCGCACAATTAGGTGACCAAACCTCTCCTTGACAGAACTTCTAGACATTGTAAATATTGCAATTTAATAATATGAATAACTCTGTTGTTTCAATTATTGATTTAATGAAATAACATATTATGCAGATGATAATGTGACAATAATCGAATCAATAATATGAGAGATATGATGCAGCAATTACTGTAGCAATAATTGAGTATAACTGAGTGACTTCTCACGTAAGCATCAATAATCAATACCTTGTGCTACTATGCAACCACGCGTATTACTGTACTTTTTCTACCGGATAGTTCAACAGTTAACGGCAAAACTTCCACCGTTATTTTCATAAAGTATTTTTGTCGTTTTCTCAATCTGACAATAATTTCGTTTTGGGGGTCCACTAATGATTGTGTCGTTGTACGAATATTCCATGTTAAAACGAATATTCCCTGACCAATCGAATATTATATAACAACTTGTGTACTTGCAAAATTTGTAAATATTACCCACAACTATAACATTATATCAAATCCACACCATAATATTCAAAAATATATTTCGAGAAAATTTAATCTTTATTCAAAAAGTTGGGGTCTTACAAAGATCCGAATTTCTCGATCGTTACAAGGTCTATCCTACTCATGACCTAGAATTGGCAGCTGTAGTGTTTGCTTTAAAAATATGAAGACATTATTTATACGGGGAGAAGTGTGAGATATACACGGACCATAAAAGTCTGAAATATATCTTCACACAGAAGAAGTTGGATATGAGGCAGAGAAGGTGGTTATAGTTGATAAAAGATTATGACTGTGATATCTTATATCATCCGGGAAAGGCGAATGTAGTAGCCGACGCGTTAAGTCGGAAGGGTAGAGAAAAGCTGTCAATGTTAACGACTCAGAATGAGTTAATAACAGAGATTGCCAGGACGGAATTAGAAGTTAAGTTACCAAGTGAAACAGAGGAGATGTTATTCTCAATATAGACTCGACCAACAATAGTGGAGTACAGATAAGTACTGAAGAATGCGAGCGAGTGAAAAAGATAATGAAGGATGACGTGAAGAATAAGTATAACCTTGATAAAGAAGGTTTACTTCGTTTTGAAGGAAGAATTTGGGTTACAAATAATTCCGAGTTGAAAGAAGAGATTATGTGTGAGGCCATAGTTCGAGGTACTCAATACATCCTGGTTGTACTAAGATGTATCAAGAACTTTGTCAGAACTTTTGGTGGCCGAACATGAAGAGAGAGATCATAGAATACGTTAATAAGTGCTTAACTTGTCAGAAATTTAAGGCTAAACACCAAAGACCGAGTGGATTAATACAGCCACTAGAGATTCTAGAGTAGAAATGGGAACATATCACCATAGACTTTGTGGTGGGACTTCCAACAACGAGAAAGGGATACGATGCTATTTGGTTATTAGTGGATCGGTTAACTAAATTGGCTCATTTTCTACCAATAGGAGTTAGGTATAACCTAGAGCAGTTAGCTAAGATTTATGTCAAGGAAGTCATTTCTAGGCATGGAGTACTTGTTTCTATTGTGTCCGATCGTGATCCACGATTCACGTCGAACTTTTGGAGTAGTTTGCAAGAACAAATGGGAATGCATTTGAGATTGAGTACGACGTATCATCCCCAGACGGATGGACAAAGTGAACAAACGATTCAAACGCTAGAAGATATGTTAAGATCTTGCGTTATGGATTTCAAGGGGAGTTGGGATGAACATCTACCTTTGGTAGAATTCTCTTATGATAATAGTTTTCACGCTAGTATAGGCATGCCGCCTTACGAAGCATTGTATGGAAGGAAGTACATAACACCACTTTGTTGGGATGAAGTAGGTGAATGTCGAATGTTGGGACCTGAGATGGTACAACAAACGGCAGACATGGTGAAGCTGATAAGAGCTCGATTAGTAGCGGCTCAAGATAGACAACTGAAGTATGTAGATCCTCATCGAGAGAAGAGGGAGTTAGAAGTAGGTTCATATGTCTTTCTAAAAGTATCGCCCTGGAAAGGGAAGATACGTTTTGGGAAGAAAGGGAAGTTAAGTCCAAGGTTTGTAGGACCTTTTGAGATTTTAAGAAGGGTAGGAGAGGTAGCTTATGAAGTAGCCTTACCTCCAGAAATGGAAAGAATACATAATGTGTTTCACATGTCTGTGTTGCGTCCTTATAAACCGGACTACAAACACGTAATAGAATATGAGTCTATTCAAGTAGAAAAAGACTTAACGTATGAAGAACTTCCGATTCAGATTATTGATAGGAGGGAACAAGTCTTGAGAAATAAAGTAATACCTTCAGTAAAGGTAATTTGGAGTAATCACGATGCTGAAGAAGCAATGTGGGATCTCAAAAGTAAAATGATGGAAAAGTTTCCTCATTTGTTTATGTAAGAATAGTGAGATTCTGGGGACATAATCCTTATAAGGAGGGAAGAATGTAACGCCCGAGAATTTCAAATTTTGAATGAATTAAATTTCTATTTGATTATGTGAGTAAGATGTTCGAAGGTCGTTCTATGACCTAGAATATACGGATGTGGTTAGTAATCTGGCTTTGTGCTAGTATTAATGGCAGTGAATTATCAAGACGAAAACAAAGGTTTTCCGAGAATGTTTGCGTAAAAACACTATTAATCCAATTTCATTCGGAGCTAGGGTTTGAAATTTCGAGAAACGCATAATGATAGAATACGAAGATAATATGGAATTTCCAATAATAATTCCGTTATGGAAAATAAGTTTTTGCTTGCGGATGTAAAACCTAAGGGTTTGTGAAATGCGTATAGTCGTTTCAGATATTATACGTATGAAATATGAGTATTATATTATTATGAATACGAGTATGGTATGAAGAATAGTATGACGTATAATACGAATATCGTATGAGTGTTAGACGAAGAGAATACGTGAGTTATGCGTATATAATACGAGACGTATTAATGGAGTATGAGTTAAGGGTTTGGTATAATTTAATTGGGCTTAAACCAATAGCAAGCCCAATGAATTAAGTGTTCAAGCCCAAGTTAAGGTCCAACATTAAGTTATGTCAAGCCCAATCCAAAAAGTAAACCGCGGGTTGAACCGGTAGGTCATGGGATGGGTAAAACCCATGGGGCAACCCATGTGAGGATCCATGAGGGAGTGGGCTGGCCACTTGGTGGCCAAGTAAAGGCAATACTTGATCACCAAGTACTTTACTTGGTGATAAAGAGATGGAATAGTAAGGAGGTGCCATTTGGACCATTTTGCCCCTCATTTGGTTTTCTATAAATACTAAGCTAAGGTTGAGCTTTTGATGTTTTGTATACATTGTTCAACCTATATTTAGAGAGAGAAAATCTAGAAACGCTTAATCATTCTACTTTCAAGCAAACCAATAGACGTTTATCAAGAACGTTAATTTCTTCAAAAGTAAATTCTCATAAACCGCAATCTTCATCTCTTTCTATTTCCTTCTCATAGAAGAATCGTAGATTGGTGGAGCATGTTTATTGAGGAGATATAAGGATGCCTATTAATGACCAAATCATTGATAGGTCATGACCAAATAGAAATCGTAAGTGTTTACGTGAGTTAAAACCGTAGAAAATCTTGAACGTTAACTTAGTTTTGAACAAACGATTTAAGAACGGTTATAGCTAAGGAATGTGCCTATTGTTTGGTTAGGATGACTATGATGAATCAATTAAGTTTTCCATTTAATTTGGTGTATAGAACACGAGTAACGAAGCTATGGAAAATTTTGCAAAAATAGACGTTAAACGTCGAAAACGTAGAAATCTCGGATTAAAGGTCAAAAGTTATCGTGTGACTTGAAAACGTTGGTTTCCAATGTCAACACGTGAGATAAGGTAATTAAGAGTCGTTGGAAAAAAGAATCGTCGCATTTCGACTTATAACGAAGAAAACGAGTATTGAACGGTCGAAAATGTTAAACGAACGCTTAAAAATGAACTCAAAGGTGAATTCCGAGTTAACGGAATCGAAAATGTGAAATTATTATATGAACACATAAAGGATGTAATTTTTTAGTTGTAGGCTTTCAAATGGGTCAATTCGGATGTAAAACAAACAAATTAGGAAGCCGGGAGTTTCGTAAGAAAAACAAAACTATTTTGGCCAACTAGTGCAAAGAATCGGCACCACAGTAGCCAAAAACCAAGACAAAGTGGATGCATACGGTAAATTGACTCGATGAGAGTACCCTACTAACTTTCATGCAAGAATGCCACTAGAATACTAGGGATGTCACCATGTGCATGTGCCGAAAGAGAAAAATGTTGACCAAGTTATGTTTAGTTCCATTTGAATGTAGACTTAAGGTAAGACATTGAAGGTACTTAATGTACATAATAAGACTGAACTTAAATCACTTATAAGGTGATAATGTATAAAGATTTAGGAAGGTTTAAATAGAAATTAAACGAAGAACGCGAGAACGTAATAAGTAAACCGTAAATGACGTTCAACGTTGGTACTTCACCAATAATGATCGAATGTCGGTTAGTAATGTAAGAATGTTAACGAGTCGTACCAAAGTATAGGAAGTCGAATCGAGTTTAATAACGAAGTTAATTTGGATAAGACATAGAAGAGAAAGAAGTTGGTTAAAACCGTAAAGTTAGTTTGTTTGATAACTAATTATAGTGTGCTATGTGAATATATCATGTAGATCCTGTAAAGACTGATAATTGTTGAATTGTATATTCGAAGATGCTTGAAGGAAAGTCTTTCTTAAGCGCTTGTCTAACCTTCGTGTTAGCCAAGTTTTTACACGATGCATGTTATAAAATGCATGAATGGTTTTAAAGAAAGAGTCGATGCCTGTTTTAACTCGGCTATACAAGTATTGAAGAATGAATAGATTTGTTTGTAAGTTTGATGATATAGAACTGTTAACGCTATCCTATGTCAAGTATTTGGTACGGATGAGAAGGTAAGTTTGTCTATGTACAAACAAAAAGTATTTTCATCGATTATTCGTTGGGCACGCGAGGTTGCCAAATGTTGAACGGAAATACGTTTAACGTAAGAGTGTTGATCAACATAGAGTACAATAGGCTGATCACCTAGAAGTGCTCGTAAGTAAAGACGGGTGGATGGCCTTAGTGCTGGATATCCTTTTCAAGTATGAAAAAGAAAAGAGTATGTTCATGGTCTATTGACCGGTTCATCATTCCTAAGCTATTATATATACCTTGGAATTATTATTATAACATGAGAAGTACTAGTCAAATGTTTCATAGTGCTTCGTAGTTAATTGTTTAGATATGAAAATAAAGCATGTAATTGTTAAGGTGATAATTCATATGATTCTTTGTTAAGACTTGCTGAGCTAGTTATGCTCATTCTTGCTTGAACCATATGTTTGCAGCTAAAGCCGAACGAACTGAGAGTTCTAACAGAGATAAAGGCAAGGCTAAGATGGACAATTAATTATCCTGTAATAGATTAGTGTATTTGTATGTAATATACTTATGAAGAACAACGAATGTGTTCGGTTAATGAACCTGGGAAAGGATTTATTACAAATGTAATACAAAGATAGTAATTACACTCATTTTGTTGTTATCTCAATGGAATGATTGTATGGATTGTAGTATCGTGGAGCACCATCTGTCGGGTTAAAAGATACCCGGATTTGGGGGCGTCATAGCTGAGCCTTGAGTGGCGGCACCGCAGAGCGAGATTGAGCCATCACCATCGACGAGTGGTAAATATGTTGTGAGAAAGAAAGAGAGAGGGCTTGGCGCGCCGCAGCGCTGCATCGGGGATGAAGGTGACATAAAGCTTGTCTTGCATGATTGTGACACCCCAAATCCAGGTATTTCATTCCCTCAAGTTTGGTGTTCACTTAATAAAAACAGAAGTATCTAACTACCCAATCATAATAAAATTGAATAATAAACCTTCCCATTAAAGGATTACATTAATAAAATCTCTCAGGTTATCTAACCTTTAAATACAAACATTCATATGCGAAAATTAAATAACTTCATTACAATAATTCAACTAAAGTCTAACAGATGAAATGTTAACATATTACAAGTCTTCAATACTTGGTCATCTTTCCCTTTTTTTACTGGTGCTAGGTACATCGACCTTCTCAACTTTAGCTGCAATATTTATATAAGCAAGAGTGAGCAAACAAAGCTCACTTATTAATGAATAAAACTTTACAACAATTGCAAAATTCTAGGCTCAATAGAACTGAACAATAGGTTCTATCAATGATATTAAAAATTTTGAATCATTCATTTGAGGGTCATAAGACCACGAACTATGTCCATAGTTGTGACGCCCCCAAAATAGGTTTACATCACCCATCTTGAGTCTCCAAATACATGGTACAAAATTTAAATACAAACTTCTTTTATACAGTATGGAAAAACGTAGCTGAGAGTTTCAACACGGATAATGTCTCATAGAGAGTATCCAAACTCAAATAAAGTACGAATTACAATTATTATCACACTATTTCACTGAATAGTGATGACTATTAATGCAAACAGCTGGACCATCACTACGTTCCCCGACTAGTTCCAGCTATATTCTCATTTCTTGAAGAGAACAATGAAAACAAAGGGTGAGCTCAACTAGCCCAGTAAGAAATATTATGACTAAGATAATGCAGAATAAATTATCGTTAGCCTTCAATAGTGTTAAATTGATAAAATATAATAAACATCAAGTTTAAATGCAGCGGAACAAGCAATCCATTAGAAGAGTCAAGTAGAGCATGATATCTACTATCTTCTATGATTTAAAAAGTTTATCATCAATTTTATCGGCGAGACTCGACAAATAAATAAACCACATCATCGAATCATCCATGCACTACAGGCCAATGATATTCATGTAATCATCAATGGTCATGATTATACCGAATAATCCCTAGTTATAATCATACCAACAGCTATCCATCAATGCACTACAGGCCAATGAGGATTTTTACCACATCATTTATAACATTACGGTCATGATTATACCGAATAATCCTTGGTCATAATCATACCAAACAATAGTACATCTATGCACGTAAGCCACAAATGACTTTTATCACAATATAAGCATGGGGATTGTAACACCCCAGTCCCACATCGAAAGATAGGGGGAAAATTTGTCTGCATATAAAGAAATAAGTTACTACCAATAGTTCCTTCAAGTCATGACCTTTTGGGAGCCTGTGGTGGGCTAAGATGACCCAAGAAGATACTATTGGGCCAGTAGTTTGAGGCCTTATTTTGATAGATTCGATTCGGACTTGGGATTTGACCCGAGATTTATTTCAGACTCGGGATTTGACCCGGGTTATTTCATATAGTATCAAAGCCGACCCTCGAAAGCTTGGGTCGGGTCATCCGATCGGGTTGCCTGAGGTGGGGACACGAAGGCTGGTGGTATTATCCCACAATGGAGAGATGAAGGTCTGGAGGTGGGGACACGAAGCTAGCCGGTATTATCCCACAATGGCTAGAGAGGCAAAGATCTCTGGGCCGTGTGTGTGATTTGTTCTGATGGGGACGTTAGAAATTTAAGTGGGGGAGTTTGTAACACCCCAGTCCCACATCGAAAGATAGGGGGAAAATTTGTCTGCATATAAGGAAATAAGTTATTACCAATAGTACCTTCAAGTCATGACCTTTTGGGAGCCTGTGGTGGGCTAAGATGACCCAAGAAGATACTATTGGGCCAGTAGTTTGAGGCCTTATTTTGATAGATTTGATTCGGACTTGGGATTTGACCGAGATTTATTTCGGACTCGGGATTTGACCCGGGTTGTTTCAGGGATGATGACAATGATATAAGAATTCAATTAAAAGAAAAAAAATGATAAATTTTTAAAGATGTATAACTTAATTTATCTAGAATTCAATAATGTCCAAATTGTCAACATGATATTGCTTTGTGGAGTAAAATTCAAGAATAATATTGTATCAAAAATAATTTGGACAGCAAAGAAATCAATTTTTGTCATGAATAATTTTCTGGGTGAATAGTACCTGAGTGAATAGTACCCTGTGAATAGTACTTCAGGAATAATATCCCGTGAATAGTACTCATGAATAGTACTTTATGAATAGTACTTTGTGAACAGTACTTTATAAATAGTACCATGTGAATAGTACTTTATGAATAGTATCGTAAAAATGAATACTACTTATGGACAGTACTCCAACATGAAAAGCTTAAAACTTGGCTAGATGAAATGATACCAGATGAAGCGTAAATTTCAAGGATATTCTACGAAATTTATGGAGTATAGAAGTAATACTTTAACAAAATGAGGGTATAATCAGGAATACAAGACGAAATAATATTACTCACATACTATAGAGTATGAATGAAAATATTATTCCTATGAATACTGAACAAAATATTATCCCTTACCTCAGAAGAAGACTAGATACTGGAATAGTGAGGTAGCAGACTTCTCTTCTATTTTCTCTCTAAAGTTTCTATCTCTATAGCTTCTCTTTCTATAATTGCTCTTGTGAGTCTTGGTGAATTGGTGAGAATGAAAGAAGAACGAGCTTCTATTTATAGGAAAATATAGTTTCGATAATTGCACATTTTGGGGCTCGAAATATTACAGTATAATACCTTCATCTTTTTCGTTCATTTTTAATTTAGTCCTGCAAGTATTATCAAACTTGCACCCCCTCCCCTAATAGTACACCTTGTGAATCAATAGTACAATCATGTGAATTCATAGTACAATCATGTGAAAATAATAATTACAGTATATTACCTTCATCTTTACCTCCATTTTTAATTTAGTCATGCAAGTATTAACAATCTTGCACCACCTCCCCTAATAGTACATGCATGTGAATCAATAGTACACACATGTGAACAAATAGTTACAAGCATGTGAATTAATAGTAATTAATTGCTCATTTATCCGATTGATTACCCGATTGGTCAATATGACCTCCAGACATCCATTATTATCGAAATAGATTTTAATTTTCAGTAACACTAATAATCCCAACATAATGGAAATATAAATTTCATCTTTAATCAATACGAACTTATTCATCATTAATATTATAACTCATAATATTTAACAACCAGGTCATTCCCAGGAAAGAGGGGGCTTTCCGATAAGGATTTCTCCCTATTGGCGTGCAATTAGGTGACCAAACCTCTCCTTGACAAAACTTTCTAGACATTGTCAATATTGTAAATAATAATATGAATAACTTTGTCGTCTCAATTATTGATTTAATAATATAAAATATTATGCAGATGATACTGTGACAATAATTGAGTATAACTAAGTGACTTCTCACGTAAGCATCAATAATCAATACCGTGTGCTACTATGCAACCACGCATATTACTATACTTTTACCACCGGGTAGTTCAACAGTTTAACGGTAAAACTTTCGTTGTTATTTTATAAAAGATAATTACATGGTTTTTCTAACTACGACAATACTTTCGTTATTAGGGTCCACCAATGATTGTTCAAATCATCTAATATTTCTGTAAAACTAGAATATTCCCCGACCAATCAAATATTATATAACCACTTGCTTACTTTGTAAAATTTGTAAATATTACCCACAACTATAACATTATATCAAATCCACACCATAATATTAAAAAATATATTTTGAGAAAAATTAATCTTTATTCATAAAAGTTGGGTATATTACAACCTCCTTTTTATGAAATTTTGTCCTTGAAATTAGGGTGCGTACCTGGTATGTCAAAGAGGTGAGGATACCTTGACTTCATTTCAGATTCTAACTCCCAGGTCATTTCCTCAACATCGTGGTTTCTCCACAAAACTTTGACCTAAGGTCTAACCTTGGAGCGTAGAATATGATCCTTCTTATCCAAGATTTTAACACGTACCTCTTCATACATTAAATCTTCCACTATTTTGTCCGGTTCTAATTCAATAATGTGGTTCGGGTCTTTCACATATTTACGTAATATAGATATGTGAAAAACATTATGAACACGAGACATACTTGGCGGTAAGGCGAGTCTATAGGCCACAGTTCCTACTCGATAGAGGATTTAAAATGGGCCAATGAATTGAGGATTAAGCTTTCCCCTCTTTCCAAATCTCGTAACTCCTTTCCATGGAGCAACACGTAACAACACATGATCTCCAATATTGAATTTCACATCCTTTCGATGAAGATCAGCATAACTCTTTTGTCGATCTTGTGAGGTTTTTATACGTTTTCGGATCGTTTGAACCTTTTTCGTAGTCATACGTACAAACTTCGGTGCTAACAACATTGCTTCACCCACCTCATCCCAGCATACTGGAGAACGACACTTTCTTTCATACAACACCTCAAATGGAACCATGCCAATACTTGCTTGATAACTGTTTATGTAGGAACACTCCACCAATGGTAAGAACTTGTCCCAACTTCCTTTGACGTCAAGGACACAAAGTCTTAATAAATCATCAAGAGTTTGAATAGTCCTCTCCTACTGCCCATCCATTTGAGGATGATATGCCGAACTAAATCATAAATCCGTGCTTATAGCTTTTTGTAAACTAACCCAAAATTGTGAAATGAATCGTGGGTCTCGATCAGAAACTATGGATACTGGCATACCATGCAATCTTACAATCTCGTTTATGTACACACGAGCAAGACGTTCAAGTGTATAAGTTTCTCGTATCGGTAAGAAATGAGTAGACTTGGTCAATCTATCAACAATGACCCAAGTCGCATCTATGCCTTGAGAAACCTTGGGAAGACCAGTAACAAAATCCATGGTAATGTGCTCCCACTTCCATTCTAGAATTTTAAGTGGTTTCAATGGAACTTTTGGCACTTGATGCTCCGCCTTGACTTGTTGACAAGTTAGACACCTTGAGATTAACCCCGCTATCTTTCTCTTCATATTGCTCCACCAAAATGTATGTCGAAGATCATGATACATTTTGGTACTCCCAGGATGGATTGCAAACGGTTTGTTGTGCGCCTCCATCATGATTTTATACTTCAAGTCAGAATTGTAAGGAACACAAAGTCTGGAGTTGACTCGAAGTATTCATTCTTCATCGATTCTTGCTTTTGTAATAGCACCTTCTTGCACTTTCTTCCTAATAGCCATCAACTCCAGGTCTGTAGCTTGAGCAGCTTTAACTTTATCGATTAAAGTCGGTTCTACTCGTATATTCACCATCATCACATGGGTTCCTAGAGTCTTTAACTCTATCTCCATCCTTTGTAAGTCATACAAAGTAGGCCTTTGTGTTGACAATATCGCACTCGTAGCCGCATATGATCTTCTACTCAATGCTTCAGCTACTACGTTCGCTTTTCCAAGATAGTATTGAATGGTATGATCGTAATCTTTCAATAGCTCAAGCCATCGTTGTTGCCGCATGTTGAGTTCCTTTTGAGTGAAGAAATATTTGAGGCTTTTATGATCCGTATAGATCTCCACCTTTTCTCCATACAGGTAATGCCTCCAAATCTTAAGCGCAAAAATGAGAGCTGCCAACTCTAGATCACGAGTAGGATAATTCCTCTCATATTCTTTGAGTTGTCGTGAGGCATAGGCTATAACTTTCCCATGTTGCATGAGAACACACCCTAAACCTTTGCCTGAAGCATCGCTGTATATGACAATTCACTCCGAACAAGCTAGTATTGTCAAAACAAGTGCTGAAATGAGCCTCCTCATGAGTTCTTGAAAACTATTCTCACATTCCTCGCTCCAACCAAATTTTGTATCTTTTCGAGTCAGCTGAGTTAATGGAGTAGCGATTCGAGAAAATCCTTCCACGAACCTCTGATAATAACCAGCTAAGCCGAGAAAGCTACGTACTTCGGTCACTGACTTAAGTTGCTCCCAGCTTTGAATTGCGTCAATCTTTGCCGGGTCAACAAATATTCTGTGATTTGATATTACGTGCCCAAGGAATGCTATTTCCTCAAGCCAGAACTCGCATTTCTTCAACTTTGCATATAACTTGTTTTCACGTAGCTTTTGGAGTATCAGTCTCAGGTGTTGCTCATGATCTTCACGGCTTTTGTAGTAAATGAAGATGTCATCAATAAAGACGACCACAAAGTGATCCAAATATTCCTTGAATACTCGGTTCATCATATTCATGAAAATAGCAGGAGCATTAGTCAATCCAAAAGACATGACTAGGAATTCGTAATGCCCGTACCGAGTTCTGGAAGCAGTCTTTGGAATGTCATCAGTTTTAATCCTCAACTAATGATATCCAAAACGAAGATCGATCTTTGAAAAGAATTTAGCGCCTTGCAACTGGTCAAACAGGTCATCAATGCGAGACAACGGGTACCTATTTTTGATGGTGACATGATTCAACTTCCGATAAACAATACAAAGTCGCATGCTTCCATCTTTCTTCTTCGCGAATAGAACAAGAGCACCCCAAGGAGACGTACTAGGTCGAATGAAACCGATGTCTAACAATTGCTACAGTTGGGTTTTTAACCCCTGAAGTTCTATAGGAGCCATTCGATATTGGCTTTAGAAATGGGTTTTGTATCGGGTTCAAGGTCAATACCAAACTCGATTACACGCTCCGGGGGTAGGCCAGGAATTTCTTCAAGGAATACGTCAGGAAATTTATTAACAATAGAAATATCATTCAAATCTGATGTATTTTTATTTAAATCAGTGACATGTGTTAAGAAAGCTTGACATCCATTTTTAAATAAACGAATAGCTTTATGGCTTGATATGACAGTGATTGACTTTAGAGGTTTGGTAGCTTGAATTCGCATAATGGGTTGGTTAGGAATATGAAAGCTAACAACCTTACGAAAACAATCAATTTTTGCATGATGAGTAGTTAACCAATCAATCCCTAAAATCACATCAAATGAAAATATTTTTAAGGAAATAAGATCGACAGGTAATGTGAGGGTATCGATTTGAACCAAACAAGACTTACAAATAGTGGATGTAATGAAGGTTTCTCCCAATGGAGTTTCAACAGATAAGTCAAAGTCTAATTTCTATGGAGTTAAATTTAAACGTTGAACGCAAGTAGGAGAAATAAAAGAATGGGTAGAACCGGTATCAAATAAGGTATAGACTTCGCTAGAGTTTATGATTAGCTGACCCGTGATCACCTTGTTCGGATTCCTCGCTTTTTGGGAGGTTAAGACAAACGCTCTCCCTTGAACTACGGGTTTTGTCTTGTCTGGGACGGGTTTTGATACCTCCATCCCAGCTGGGCTTGACTTCGGTGCACGACAAAATTGGGCAACGTGACCTTCTCTTCCACAATTATAACACACTTTGGATTGATGTGTACAGTTCAGACTAATATGTCCCTCCCCTCCGTATTTGTAACATACAATTGGTTGTTGTTCCCCTTCCTTAAAAATAGGTGCTAGTGATGACTGATAAGTGGGTTTTATACCAACTTATCGGATATCAATTCACGCGAACTACGCCTATCTTAAGTACATTTTAGTGTGTTTTTAGTTGCATTTTGTTTATTTTGCATTGCATGTACTTAGAACTCCCTTTGATGTAAAAGTGCAGGAAATGGCATAACTTGCCAATGGTAGATGGCATGAAGCTAATGATGTGAGGAACATTTGAAGATATGCAACTGAAAATAGATGAAGGAATAACAGCAGGACAATGTAGTAGCAACAAAAGAATGCAGAAGCCGCGCGGCTACACAGGTCAACCCTCGCGCGCCTACGCGATCACCCGGATGAGATAGATTTTGAAGACGCGCGCCCACGCGAAGAATACAAAGGAGGAGCGCGTGCCAACGCGCGATGTCTGATGCTGCTGAGCTGTTTGATTTTAATTTTTAATTTTAAGGGTTGTAATCGATTAAAAACAATTATGACTATTGTCAGACGTATCATTCAGTAGTTTTACTTGTTTTTCATATTTCGTAACTAGTGTTTACACTTGGAGAGTATTCCAACGTGAAATTAATCATAGATTTCATATTTTCTACTCCTTCTTTAGATTTCAGTAATTGCGGATGTTTTACATTACTTTTGTTGGATATTATTGAGGACGTGCACGTTACGTTGGGTTTGTAATAAGCAACTGGGTTTGATCGATTCTTTCTTCTCTATTTCAATTGGTTGTTTATTATCCATGTGTAGCGTTGATCCCATAATGGCTTTTGGTTCAGTCATGACCTAAACTCCATTATGGGATTCTAACGGATTATAATATGTAGTTTAATTGATTGCTTGAGTGTTGGACTGTTTTACATATCGTAAGGAATTTCTATCATGGTTGTTTTGCATGTATGAATACTTGATCACCATTCGTTTTTTGTACTTGTATGGAGTTAAAAAATAACCTTCGAGTATGGATTGTAATCATGATAGCATGTGTATATAGGGCTGTTTTGCATAGCTTTGTATTTTGTGAACCAGATAGACATATACTGTTTCACCGTATGAGTTAAAGTAAGGGCTTGTGCTTAAATTCAATATGATTGCAATTTCGCATAGACATATAGTGATTTTGGTTATATTGATGATTTCTGATAAGTGGGTTTTACACCTACTTATCGGATATCAATTCACGTGAACTACACTTATCTTAAGTACATTTTAGTGTATTTTTAGTTACATTTTGTTTATTTTGCATTGCATGTACTTAGAACTCCCTCTGGTGTAAAAGTGCAGGATATGGCATAATTTGGTGGTATTAGATGGCATGAGGCTATAGACACTTGGTGTGAGGATCAAGTGGAATAAGGAGACTAAGCATGGATGACAAAGAAGAATGAGCAACATGAAGAAGAAGATGATGGAAGACAAAAACCAGTGTAGATCGCGGCGTTGCCATGACCGCATGCCGATGACATTAAGCTTGAGGACGCGTGCCCACACGAGCACCCAGTTTGACCAGATTCTGCAGAGCGCCTTGCATGAACGATTCTGAAGGAAGGCGCTACCGGCCATGCCGACGATATTGATGTTCTTGAGTGTTTTATTTTAATTTATAATTTTAAGGGTTGTATTCGATTAAAAACAATTCTGACTGGTGTTAGACGTATCATTCATTAGTTTTATGTGTTTTTCATATTCGTAACTAGGGTTTACACTTGGAGAGTATTCCAACATGAAACCAATTGCAGATTTCGTATTTTCTACTCCTTTAGATTTCAGTAATTGTGGATGTTTGACATTAGTTTTGTTGGATATTATTAAGGATTTTGCACGTTACGTTGGGTTTGTATTCAGCAATTGGCTTATTATCCATGTTTTGCCTTGATCCCATAATGGCTTTTGGTTCAGTCATGAACTAAACTCCATTATGGGATAATAACGAATTTTAATATATAGTTTAATTGATTGCTTGAGTGCTGGACTATTTTACATGTCATAAGGGATTTCTATCATGGTTGTTTTGCATGCATGAATACTTGATCACCATTCGTTTTCAGTACTTGTATGGAGTTGAAAAATAACATATGAGTATGGACTGTAATCATGATAGCATGCGTATATAGGGCTGTTTTGCATAGCTTTGTATTTCGTGAATCAGAAAGACATACTGTTTCACCGTGTGAGTTAAAATAAGGGCTTGTGCTTAAATTCAATATGGTTGCAATTTCACATAGACATATAGTGATTTTGGTAATATTGATGATTACACGGTGTCTATCACACGTGGATACTGTGTAAGTAGGCCATAATACATTGAAAAATGGCTATGTCTATATTAGTGCTCTTGGCTACTTTTCTGTGATATGTAAACAATCTTGCATGATGGTAATAATTAGATGAAGTATTAAATGGAGTTAGGATCCCATTATCTCCAGATTTGATTTATTACCTTATTATTCTTATTATTTGCAATTAGATTAAATCACAATTATAATCATTAGTTTAAGCATATAAAATATAGTGATTTAATTAATGCATAGTGTTTAAATTATACACCTTTCCCTGTGGATCGATACTCGACTTACTCTGTATTATTTGTTGACGCATGTATACTTACATGTGCTAGAGCTCTTTTGTAATAACTAAAAAAAGAGGAAACAAGTTTTTGACGCCGTTACCAGGGAGAGGCGTTTAAATTTTTTTTTATTATCATTAGTTTTAAGCTATATTGTATGACTTAGACAAATCTAATTTTATCTCATTTCCATTTTTGTTTTTGTTTTTGTTTCAGAAACTTGTATAAATTTTTATGCGCATGCGGTCATCCAATCCCGACTTAACACCTTCTTTGGACAACATAAACGGGAGAGGTTGGAAAACGAGTGTTCGTAGAAATTTACAAGCATAGTTAGAAAGAACTAAATCTAATATGGCAGCCGAGGCACAAGGAGAGGAACAAAGAGAGGAGCATAGGGCTCTGAAAGAATATTCCAAGCCTAATATTAATGGACTACAGTCTAGCATAGTCAGACCAGCGATAGCAGCTAATACATTCGAGATAAAAACGGGTACTATTCAGATGGTACAAAATTCGGTAAAGTTTGGGGGTGCTGCTACAGATGATCCGAATGAACATCTGTTGAGTTTCATTGAGATATGTGACACGTTCAGATATAACGGGGTGACGGAGGACGCTATCAGACTTAGGCTGTTTCCATTGTCATTGAGGGATAAAGCGAGAAGTTGGCTTCATTCTTTGCCAGCAGGATCTATAACTACATGGGAGGACTTAGCACCGAAGTTCTTAGCCAAGTTTTTCCCAATGGCTAAGACTGGGAAAATGAGGACAACAATCTCTCAGTTTGAGCAACAGCAGGGAGAATCCTTATATGAGGCATGAGAGAGATACAAAGAGATGCTACGGAAGTGTCCGCACCATGGTATGCCAGATTGGATGGTGATCAACACATTCTATAATGGATTGGGATGGCAGTCTTGACCGATTATAGATGTAGCTGCAGGAGGGGCATTATGGGCAAAGAGCTATGAGGAAGCCTATAACCTTATCGAGACAATGACATCAAACAATTTTCAAAATCCTACATCTTGGATGCCACAGCCCAAAGTTGCAAGTTTATTAGAAGTGGATGCTATCACGCAGTTGTCAGCACAGATGGCAACCATGGCGAAGAAAATAGATACATTATTAGAAGGTAAAACAAAGACGATTGCATTTGTATTTGAGATATGTGCGGGGTCGCACTCAACAGAGCAATGTGCTATCAGCTCAGAGTCGGTATAGTATGTGAGCAATTACAGAAAAGACCATGGTCAGTTTCAGAACACATACAACCCCAACAACCGTAATCATCCAAACTTTAGTTTGTCAAATAACCAAGGGAATCAGCATAATCAATTTTAACCAAATAATCAGTTTCAGTCACAACCAGCGCAGCCACAGTTTACTCCTAGACCACCTTTTCCGCCGAGATTTTCTCAACAACAATTACATCATACTCCAGCTGCACCTCAGCAAGAAAAGCAATCAGAAATAGAGGAGATGATGATGAAATACATGGTGAATACAGAGGTTATGATCAAAAGCCAAGCAGTGGCTATTAAGAATCTGGAAACTCAGATGGGGCAAATGGTGAACGTGCTTCACAACAGGCCCTAGGGTTCATTCTTAGAAATGTCTGAGGACAAATCCACAAAGAGATCGGGAAGGAGAAAGTGCAAGCGATCACATAGAGGTGCAGGAAAAATATTGCGAGACACTACAAGTCATCGCACGCCTACTGATTTGTCTTGAGGAGGCCGCACTACCGCATGAAAAAAAGAAGGAAAATGCTGAGAAAGGAAATCTGGAAAATTCAGAGGTTCAGCATGAAGAGAAAGATAAAGCAGGTTCAGTGGAGAAGCCTAGGAGTTCAGTACCAATAGTTCACCCTCCGGTTACGTAACCGCAAAGATTGAATAAGCAGAGGCAGGATAAACAGTTCAGCAAGTTCTTGGAGGTTTTTAAGAAACTGCAGATTAATATACCATTCGCGGAGGCATTGGACCAAATGCCAAGTTATGCAAAGTTTATGAAGGGTATATTTTCAAGGAAGCGGAGATTAGACGAGTTTGAGACAGTAGCCTTGACAGAGGAGTGCAGTGCGGTGCTTCAGCAGAAGTTACCTCCGAAACTGAAGGATATGGGCAGTTTCCCAATTCCATGCACGATCGGAAAGATGAAGTTTGATAAATGTTTGTGTGATCTTGGGGCAAGTATAAATCTGATGCCTTTATCATTGTTTAATTAGTTGGGATTACCGGCTCCAAGGCCGACAAATATTTCTATACAGTTAGCTAACAGATCCATCACATATCCACGGGGAATTGTTGAAGATGTATTAGTAAAAATGAACAAATTTATCTTTTTGGCTGACTTCATCATTTTGGATTACGAGGAAGATAAAAATATACCACTCATATTGGGGAGATCATTCATAGCCACAGGAAAGACTTTGATAGATGTGCAAAATGGGAACTCACTGTGCATGTTTATGATCAAGAGGTCACCTTCAACGTCTTCAAAGCCATGAAGTTTCCAGCAGATGAAGAGGAATGTTTCCTAGTTGATTTGGTGGATCAGGTCGTAAATGATGATGTGATAATCCGGAATTTCGAATAATCAAAATTTTACGAATAATTTTTTTTTTAATTAATATTAATATTAATTATCATTTTTGTGACAAGTATCTGTGATACGAGTCTCGAGAAGGTCAATTTGTGTATTGACTAATAAATTAGAGTAGAGTTGTGCTTAACAAAATTAGAAACCCTAACCCTAATTTTTGGATAGGGATTCAATAGAAAATATAATTAAAATAATTATATTAATGAATACGTGTTTGTATTATTTAGAATTTTGATCAATGACTGATCGGATAAGGTTTAAAATTAATAAACCCTAATATGGGATTAGAAACACTAATCTCAGAACAAGAAACCCTAACGTATCGTTAAAAACCCTAATTGAAAGCCGGAAAACCCTAATTTCATATTCGAGAATCCTAAAACCCTAATTAGGAAATCCTAATCCTAATTGGTAGGCTTAATGTGTTTATTAAACTTAAATATGATTAGAAAACCCTAATTATATTTTAGTATCTTAATTTCTATTTTACAAACCCTAATCGTAATTTGAAAATTTTATTTTTCTAATTAAAACCCTAATTTTAAATTCGTAAAGTCCTAAACCCTAATTAGGAAACCCTTATCCTAATTAGCAAGCCTAAATTGATTGTTATGTGTTAATATAATTAGGAAACCCTAATTATACTTTAGAAATATTAATTTCTATTTAAAACCCTAATTATATTTCTAATTTTTAATTTTCTATTTTTAAACTCTAATTAGAAAATTATAGAATTGGATGTTTTAAAACCTAAGGGTTAGAACCTAAGGGTTAAAACCTAAGGGTTTGTGCATTTGTCAAGATTGCCATTAAAATCAATTTGCTAATGACCAAAATACACTTTTTTCATTTTCTTTAATTGATAACTTATAATAATGCTAGAAACTTTTGTGGTTGAACCACTTTGTTGACTTGGTGAGTGTATTATATCAGCCCCAACCGAAATTGATCAGATCTAGCAACAAGTCATGGCATATATAAGAGAATTAGAGAGAGAAAGTGCATAAATCTTAGCCATTTTCTATCTTACTCTCACCTAATCTCTCTCTCACCAAGACCTCCGATTTCCTCAAGTAAATTAGTCATATAAACATCCCATTAATCACCCAAGATCATTTAGGAAGATCAAGATCAAAGATTTGGCTAAGAGGTATAAACCCTAAAATCTTATTTGATCTTGTCTATTAAGAAAAAAATTGTGTTTATGTGTTTAGATTCATGCTAGAGGATGTTTTATGTTGATCTATGATGATCAAACATATATCCATAGCATCAAAGTGCCTTAATTTGGTGTTTTTCAAAAACTGTCAAGAACACGATTTGTGGTCTGACAAGCTAATGTCAGGCGCCAGAGATCCGTGCCTGTTTTTGATTTTTCTTGTTTTATGCTTTGAATCGATAGCTTGGTATGAGGTCTTTATTCTGCAAAAGAAATCAGAGTTATTAGATGTCTGGATTTGAAGATATAATCGGTCAAAACCCGTAGACCTACGCTGACTGGGCGAATTCTAGGTAACCCAAAAATTCGTTTTCAGCGTTTGACAAGATCTTTAAGCTCTTTGATTTGTCATTCGTGTTAGTTTTTTGATTATGTGTTGGATCTAGATTGTATCATGTTGTTTTTACTCTAGATCTATGGCCTTAGAACGCTTAAAAAATTAACAGATCAACCGTAGCAAGTGGTCAAAGTAGGCCACTTGCACGGATTTGCATTTCTGGGAATTTTCCAGATACATGAAGAACACGCTTTTCGTGGCGTTTGGCCGGGATTGGATCTTCATGTATATGTTGTTGTTGGACTGAGATCTTGATATCTCGTTGTTCCTTGTCATGAAGACTACATGTATGAGTCATACAAACACCAAACAAATGATCAGAACCTAGATTAAAATTACATAGAAAGTGCCTAGACGAACTGCTGGGTTTCTGGAAAAACCCAGAAACCGTCTGACAGGTAATTTGAAAGCCCAGATCGTCATGTTATGTTGTTTTATGACCTAGATGATGACTGGTTATTGTAGTGTTACATTTTAGCTACAAGATCTAGGCTATAGCAAGTACAGAAACAATTTTTAACCGAGCAATAATACTGGTCAAACATGTCATGTTAAACACGAAGCTGTCAGTGTTCTTGAGCTCAAGAACACCAACAACGACGCTTTGTGTCGCTAAAGCCCCATAGCGACGGTTTAAATAATTTTTATTTTCTGAATATTTTGGAAATTATTTAAAAATAGGAATAAATTATAAAAATTACTAAATATGGTTTTAAAAATCATTTTAAATTCTAAAAAATAACTTTTAATTATTTGGGACATTTTTCATTAATAATTATAATTATTTGGATATTAATGATATTTAATTTATTTAATTAGTGTGTTAAATAAATTAGAGAAAAATGATTTAATATTATGAAAAAACATTTAAAATAAGAATAATGTATTTAAAAATATTTTGAGTTATAAAATGTGAATTTTAATATTTTGGAGGATTTTCATTAATAAATTAATATTAATGATATTAGATTTATTTAATTAATAAATTAAATAAATAAGTTTAAAATGTTTTATTGATTTAAAAATCATTTTAAATAAGAATAAAGTGTTAGAAAATCTTTGGAATTATAAAATATTATTTTCAATATTTTTGGAGAATTCTTATTAATAAATTAATATTAATGATATTAGATTAATTATTTATTAAATTAAATAAATGAATTAAAAATGGTTTTATTGATTTAAAAATCATTTAAAAATGAGAAAATATTTTAAGATATAATTAATGACTTTTAATATTTGGATAATAATTTCATTAATATTTAAAAATTAATGGTGATGGTTTAAAAATAATTTTAATTACTTTAAAAAATCATTTAAGTAGAATATTAAAGATTTATAAATATTTTAAGTTATTAACAATAACTTTAATATTTTGACAAGTATAACATTAGTATTTTTATATTATTAAATATTAATGATAATAAGATTGTTTAATAATTAAATCATTTAAAAATGATTTAAGTGTTTGAAAAATTATTATAAATTATAATAATTGTTTATAAATTATTAAAAGCTTCTGAAAAATATTATAAACGATATTTGACTTATCTAAAATAATATTGAAGCTTAGAGACCAAGTTTAATGGATAATCAATGTGTTAATTGTAGGCTAGAGTGACCAGAACATCGAGAATGGACCGAAGTCCAACCAGACCGAAATAGTTAGACTAGATAAGTGTTTATATAGGTTATAAACACTGATTTGATTATGTGATAATGTGCCTAGCAGAAGATTTACTGTAGAATACAGTGTTACGTGTTATAAATAATTGTGCTAATTGTGAGACCGACATTGTTGATTATAGGTCTTTCAAATGCAGTTAAGTTTATTGTGTAGCTGTAATCAGCAGAGAAGGCAAGTTCCCTAACTCAACCTTGAGTTATATTCATTAAATTATTATAGTGGTTAATTATTGCTAATTATACTATGTCCATGGATTTATTGTTGATTAAATCGCAGTTAGTGAATATTTAATAATTTAAATTGAATTACTGATTCAGAAAATCTATATTCGTAGAATTACTGTTGTTGGATATTCATATTTGTAGAAGCTAATATTGACAATACAGATAATTCCTGTTTATTGTCAAAATATGTTGAGAAATGTCTTAGCTAATTATTCTGGCTAGACGAACAATTGTTAGAACTTGATAGGTTCAAGAAGAGAAGAAAAGATAATTTAATTATTATTGATAGATCAATTCCAGTTGTATCGGCTAGATCAAAAAAGAAAACTTGATAGGTTTGGGAAGAGAAGTGATTAGATATTGAAATCTTTAAATTTCGTTGTTCAATCAAATCTTGATTCTGAGACTGAGAAGAACAACCTTTTATATAAAGGGAACATTTTAAGTCGTATATTCGACCATTGCGCGCGACCTATAAGTATTATGCATAATATAGGGTACAAGGAGTTGGCCGGCTCTAAGTACTTGCAGAGGTGTATGATTTAATCTTTATGGTTATCTGATACACCTGCGTATTTGTCAAAGTAAAACTTTAATATATACCCAATAAGAGAAGTTCAAGATCCAACGGATCGCTCAACATAAATCTGGAAAACATTCCACTTTGCTATTTCGTAAAATTAATTCTTGATTATTCATTTGAATATCGTAGAAAACCTTGAAAGCGTTGTACTATTTCATTATCAGATTATTGTTGCAGAGAATGTGAGAAGACTTTATATTGATTTCTATACCTTTATTGTATGTCTTAACTTGCGGGGAAAACTTGTTGCTCACCCTTGCTATAAATAAAACATTTCAGTTAGGATCGAAGAGGCCAGCGGATCGAAGTGGCCAGCGGATCAAAGAAGAGCAAAGGCAAAGGCAAGATACTGGAGTAGTATAATGAACAATATTATTATTATGTTGTATTGTATTGTAAACCCTTTTTGTATACCTAAGGGGTATTTCTATAATGTTAAGGTTAGTGGACTTGGACTTATGTATTAACAACATATGTTAATGACTTATGTATTCCTATTAATATATGAATGGGTAGTTAAATGGTATTATATTGTGAATCGTGAGCACCAAACTCGGGGGTCAGGGAACCCGAATTTGGGGGTGTCACAGATGAAGTACAGAGTCTAGTGGATGATGAACCTTTGAGGAGTGTAATTGCTGAAAATTTAGATTTGGAGGAAGAGGAACTTAACGAACTTGTGCAATATTTGGATACCACTCCACAAGTCATAAAATTTAGAACACCTGTCGAGCTATTGACAAAAGCTGAAGAATCCTCAGTGAAATTAAAGCCATCTCTTGAGACACCTTCAGAACTTGATTAAAACCACTTCCAGAACATCTCAGGCACGTATTTTTAAATAAAGATTCAAAGCTACCTGTGATTATTTCTTCTGCACTAACATCTTTTTAGGAAGAAAAACTGCTATGAGTGCTTCGAGAGTTCAAATCAGCTATTTACTGGACCATAGCAGATATCAAAGGGATCAGCCCTTCATTTTGCATGCATAAGATCCTGATGGAAAATGGGAGTAAGCCGTCGATTGAGAAACAAATGAGACTTAATCCGATAATGAAAGAAGTGGTTAAGAAAGAGGTACTGAAATGGCTGGATGCAGGCATAATCTATCCAATCTCAGACAGCTCATGGGTGAGCCCAGTGCAGTGTGTACCGAAAAAGGGTGGCATGACTGTAGTGACTAATGAGAATAATTAGTTCATTCCAACACGAATAGTGACAGGGTGGAGAGTTTGCATGGACTACCGAAGGCTCAATAAAGCTACAAGGAAAGATCATTTTCCACTCCCATTCATTGATCAGATGTTGGACAGATTAGCAGGTCATGAGTACTATTGCCTTCTAGACGGGTATTCGGGCTATAATCAAATTATGATAGCTCCAGAAGACCAAGAAAAGATAACATTCACATGTCCTTATGATACTTTCTCTTTCAGAAGGATGTCTTTCGGGTTGTGCAATGCTCCAGCCACCTTTCAGAGATGCATGATGGCTATATTTTCAGATATGGTGGAGCAGAATGTGGAAGTATTTATGGATGACTTCTCAGTCTTCGGGGACTTGTTTGATCTATGCCTTGAGAATTTGGTGATGGTTTTGAAGAGGTGTGTTGAGACAAATCTAGTGTTGAACTAGGAAAAGTGCCATTTTATGGTACATGAAGGAATCATACTGGGACACAAAGTGTCGAAGAAGGGACTCGAGGTAGATAGGGCAAAGCTGGAAACTATTGAGAAATTGCCACCACCTACTTCAGTAAAAGGTGTTCGTAGCTTTCTGGGACATGCATGTTTCTACCGTAGATTCATCAAGGACTTCTCCAAGATAACTATACCACTATGCAGTTTATTAGAGAAGGATGCGCAGTTTAACTTTGATGAGGCTTGCGTGTCGGCATTTGAGCACCTAAAAGGGAAATTAACATCAGCACCAATTATTACTGCACCAGATTGGGATTTGCCATTTGAGCTGATGTGTGACGCCTGTGATTACGTCGTAGGGGCTGTTTTGGGGCAGAGCAAAGAGAAGATGTTTCATGTGATTTATTATGCCAGCAAGACCCTTATAGATGCACAGTTGAACTACACCACCACAGAGAAAGAGTTATTGGCAGTGGTGTACGCCTTTGATAAATTTTGAGCATATCTGATTGGCACAAAGGTGATAGTGTATACGGATCACGCAGCAATTCGATATTTAGTGGCAAAGAAGGATGCAAAGCCCCGGTTGATCAGATGGATTTTATTACTGCAGGAATTTGATTTGGAGATCAAGGACAGGAAGGGCACTAAAAACCAAGTGGTGGACCACTTATCTCGACTTGAGAATCCAAAAAGGGAGGCAGACGACAAGGTTTTAATCAATGAATCCTTTCTAGATGAGCAGTTGTTTGTGGTGAAAGGGGAAGTGCCATGGTTTGCAGACTACGCGAACTATTTGTTGAGTAAGATGGTACCTTCTGACTTGGTGGTTTATCAAAAGAAGAAATTCCTACATGATGTCAAATGGTACATATAGGATGAGCCTTATTTGTTTAAACAATGTGTTGATCAAATGATAAGAAGGTGTATCCCGTATAGGGAGACCGAGGGAATTTTACAGGATTGTCATTCTTTGGTGTATGGTGGTCACTATGGTGGAGAGCGAACATCGGATAGAGTACTACAAGCAGGATTCTACTAGCCGACAATTTTCAAGGATGCCTATAGTTTCGTCCAGTGGTGTGATAGATGCCAAAGAGTGGGAAACATCTAAAAAAGAAATGAAATGCCATTGAATACTATCCTCGAAGTAGAAATTTTTTATGTGTGGGGGATTGATTTTATGGGACCCTTTGTTTCTTCCTGTGGAAATCTCTACATCTTGCTTGCAGTGGATTGTGTCTCGAAATGGGTAAAAGTGGTAGATCTTCCGACAAATGATGCCAAGGTAGTCCTCAGGTTTTTACAGAGGAGTATTTTCACTAGGTTTGGGACTCCAAGAGCCATCATCGCCGATGAAGGCGCTCATTTCTCAACAACAGCGGGTTCTGACTTTGTTGGCTAAGTATGGGGTAAACCATCGCATCTCGACAACTTATCACCCACAAACGAATGGCCAAGCTGAAGTGTCGAATCGAGAAATAAAAAGAATCCTTAAAAAGGTTGTGAATCCCACAAGGAAGGATTGGTCGTTAAAGTTGGATGATGCAGTATGGGCCTATAGGACTGCATACAAAACTCCATTGGGCATGTCACCTTTTCAGCTTGTGTATGGAAAAGCTTGTCATCTTCCTATGGAGCTCGAGCATAAGGCATATTGAGCGATTCAGAAGCTCAATTTTGATTTAAAAGCTGTAGGGGAGAAACGATTACTCCAACTCAACGAGTTGGATGAATTCAGATTAAAGCATATGAGAATTCGAAGCTGTACAACGAGAAGGTGAAGAAATGGCATGATCGAAAGATAATTGATAGAACATTCGAACCGGGACAAAGGGTTTTGCTTTATAACTCCAGACTTAAACTTTTTCCTGGGAAGCTGAAATCTAGATGGTCAGGACCATTTACAGTAAAGACTGTATTTCCGCATGGTGCAATTGAAGTATTTGACAATTTTCCGGATAATCCTTTTAAAGTAAATGGGCAGCGATTGAAGCATTATTTTGGTGGCAAGGTGGACAGACAGAAAATCACCTCAATTCTTTCTTCAACATGAGATTCAGAAACAGTCAAGCTAATTGACTATAACTTAGCACTTGATGGGAGGCAACCCATTCTTTCTATCTATATTCTCTTTCTATTCATTCAGTTTAGGATGCTTTAGCTAGTTTAGCTTTAGTTTGTTTTCAATAAATTGTTATGTTTGCATATCTGAATGTGTGGCTAAATTTGCACTGAGAGGTGTTTGACGTAGTATAGAGTTTATGTAGTCATTCATGCATACTCAGTATTTCATGCATTAACAATGTGTCTTGATGTCTATGTAGGTACCTTAACCTGAATTCATCACTGACTTGCAGTACTGGAAATAAGAGTTAGCAGTACAGGACTTTGCATCGCGCGGCCACTCATGAATAAGCTTGAGAACTCGCACGCCCACGCATAAAGGAATCCGAGCTGGTCAAATCACTCATGCTACCACATAGAATATAATCATTGATAACTTTCATGCACACATGAGATCATCGAGAATTGAAAATTTTTAAAATTTTAAAACTGAGTCGTGGTTTATTCGGTCTCTCACTTGACATAATAGCAACGTATTCTTCTGCTATCCCATTACCGCACAACTCCTCAACTCTCATCAAAGTTCATACCCTCGATTCTCTCCACATTCAAAGCTCAGACCCATAATCTCATCCATTGGCATAAATCTAGGGTTCTGCTTGGGTTGTGCAGCAACAAGTTTGGGGGTACTCTCATCAGTAGCTCTTAATTATTATCAAGTAAAGCATATGTATTCTCTCTATCATCTGCACATGGGTCCAAAAAGAGCACGCCCCCTCTCCATCTCTTCTTCCGATTCCTCGTCCTCTAGTAACCAAGAAGAGGATGCCGTAAACCACACGAAATTTATCAGTTTGGAGGCACAAGTAGAAAATACTCGAATCGTGGACAAATCGTTCGCGAAGGAACGGGGATTAAAGCCTGACAAGCAAGATGGCCAACTATGGAATATGATACGAGAAAAAAGGTGGGTTAGTTTGGCTGCAACTCCTATGCCTATTCCAATGGGGGTTGTTCGAGAGTTCTACGCGAATGCTAGTGACATAAAGGGATGAATAACGCTGGTTCGAGGAGTGCAAGTGGATTTTCTACTTCCAGCGATTCGAGCAGCTTTCAGAATCAATGACGCACCACTTCCTCGGTCTTCTAATTGGGTTGAAGGTGCGCATCTAAAAATAGATTTGAACTTAGTAATTGCTGAATTGTGCATTCTAGGAACAAGGTGGAATTATAAGGCCGGAACAAATGAGCCTAAAACTTTCGCAGCGTCCGCCTTGAATCGATATGCAAAACCATGGAATCTGTTTATTTGTGCCAAGTTAGTTCCGTCATTTCACTAGCATGAAATAACCACTGAGCGGGCTATCATTTTGTGGGGCATCATCAAAGGAAAATACATTGATGTAAGCCACCTAATTCATCAAAACATGCTGCATTATTTACGGGGGAGCACTACAGGGGGTATTCCACATGCGTCCGTGGTAGCCATGCTTTGTGCACAACAAGGAGTCCAGTGGGATAACGAGTAGATGCAGAAACCGAGCCAAGACATCACATATGCAACTATTGCCAAGTTCAAGGATTGAACATGAGGTGAACCGCATCCGAGAGGATTAGGTTTTATCATTTAGCCCACATTTCCAGAGCCACCACAGCAGCCCTCTCAGACAAATGAGGCAGGCCCGTCAACCCAATTTCCATTTGCCACTGGGGATCGACAGCTCTAAATGTTGGAGCGAAAATTCGACGCCATGTACTGTGACGCCCCCAAATCCGGGTATCTTACAACCTGACAGATGGCGCTCCACGATACTACAATCCATACAATCATTCCATTGAGATGACAACAAAATGAGTGTAATTACTATCTTTGTATTACATTTGTAATAAATCCTTTCTCAGGTTCATTAACCAAATAAATTTGTTAATCTTCATAAGTATATTACAACCAAATACACTAATCTATTACAGGACGATTAATTGTCCATTTTAGCCTTGCCTTTATCTCTCTTAGAACTCTCAGTTCGTTCGACTTTTGCTGCAAACATATGGTTCAAGCAAGAATGAGCATAACTAGGTCAACAAGTCTTAACAAAGAATCATATGAATTTTACCTTGACAATTACATGCTTTATCTCAATATTTGAACAATTAACTATGAACCACTATGAAACATTTGACTAGTACTTCTCATGTCATAATAACAATTCCAAAGTATATATAATAGCTTAGGAATGATGAACCGGTCAATAGACCATGAACATACTCTTTTCGTTTTCATACTTGAAAAGGATATCCGACACTAAGGCCATCCACCCGTCTTTACTTACGAGCACTTCTAGGTGATCAGCCTATTGTACTCTATGTTGATCAACACTCTTACGTTAAACGTATTTACGCTTAACATTTGGCAACCTCGCGTGCCCATCGAATAATCGACAAAAAATATTTTTTTTGTTTGTATATAGACAAACTTACCTTCTCATCCGTACCAAATACTTGGCATAAGATAGCGTGAACAGATCTATATCACAGGATTTGCCAACAAATCCATTCATTCTTCAATACTTGTCTAGCCGAGTTAAAACAGGCATCGACTCTTTCTTTAAAACCATTCATGCATTATATAACATGCATCACATAAAACTTGACTAACATGAAGGTTAGGCAAGCGTTAAGAAAGACTTGCCTTCAAGCGTCTTCGAATATAAAATTCAACTATTCTCAGTCTTTACAGGATCTACATGATCCATTCACATAACACACTATAATTAGTTATCAAACAAACTAACTTTACGGTTCTAACCAACTTCTTTCTCTTCTATGTCTTATTTGAATTAACTTCGCTATTAAAGTCGATTCGACTTCCTATATTTTGTTACATTTCATTAACGTTCATACGTCATTAACCGACATTCGATCATTATTGGTTAAATACCAACGTTGAACATCATTCACGGTTTACTTATTACGTCTTCGCGTTCTTCGTTTAATTTCTATTAAACCTTACTAGATCTTCTTAAATTAACACCTTATAATAAGTGATTTAAGGTCAGTCTTATTATGTACATTAAGTACCTTCAATGTCTTACTTTAGGTCTACATTCAAATGGAACAAAACCTAACTTGGTTAACATTTTTCTAGTGCTGGTGCTGCGGCGCGACATCCCTAGTATTCTAGTGGTGCTGCTGCACGAGTTAGCAGGGTACTCGACCGAGTCTGGCGCTGCGGTGCGACCACTTTACACTGGTTTTGGCGCTGCGACGTCGAGTTTGTGCACCAGTTGGCCAAATCAGTTTTGTTATTCATACGAAACTCCCAGCTTCCTAATTTGTTCGTTTTACATCCGAATTGACCCATTCAAAAGTCTACAACTCGCAAATTACATCATTTATTTGTTCATATAAGAATTTTTCATTTTTGAATCCGTTAACTCAGAATTCACCTTTGAGTTCATTTTTAAGCGTTCGTTTAACGTTTTCGACCGTTTAATACTCGTTTTCTTCGTTATAAGTCGGGATGCGACGATTCTTTCGCCAATGACTCTTAATTACCTTATCTCTCGTGTTCACATTGGAAACCATCGTTTTCAAGTCACATGGCAACTTTTGATCTTAAATCAGGGCTTTTTACATTTTTGACGTTTAACGTCTATTTTCGCAAAATTCGCCATAACTTTGTTACTCGTGTTCTATAAGCCAAATCAAATGGAAAACTCCATTGACTCATCATAGTCATCCTAACCAAACAATAGGCACATTCCTTAGCTATAACGGTTTTCAAAACATTCATTCTTAACTAAGTTAACGTTCAAGGTTTTCTACGGTTTTAACTCACGTAAACACTTACGATTTCTATTTGGTCATGACCTATCAATGATTTAATCATTAATAGGCATCCTTATATCTCCTCAATAAATATGCTCCACCAATCTATGATTCTTCTATGAGAAAGAAATCAAAAAAGATGAAGTTTACGGTTTATGAGAATTTACCTTTGAAGCAATTAACGTTCTTGATAAACGCCTATTGGTTTGCTTGAAGGTAAAAGGATTAAGCATTTCTAGCTCTTTCTCTCTCTCAATATGTATTGGTTAAACTTTGTAAAACCTCAAATGACCAACTCTTGCTTTGTATATATAGGCAACCAACTAAAGGGCAATATGGTCCATATGGCACCTCCTTACTATTGCACCTCCTTTGCAACTTTGTCACCAAGTAAAGTACTTGGTGAGCAAGTCGTCTACCTTCCTTGGCCACCAAGTGGCCGACCCACTCCATTGTGGATCGTACCATGGGTTGCCCCATGGGTTTTACCCATCCCATGACCCACCGATTCGACTCGCGGTTTACTTTTTGGATTGGGCTTGACACAAATTAACGTTGGACCTCAACTTGGGCTTGAACACTTAATTCATTGGGCTTGCTATTGGTTTAAGTCCAATTAAATTATACCAAACCCTTAACTCATACTCCATTAATACGTCTCGTATTCTATACGTATAACTCACGTATTCTCTTCGTCTAATACTCATATAGTAATCGTATTATACGTCGTACTATTCTTCATACTATACTTGTATTTATACTAATATAATACTCGTATTCCATACGTATAATATCCGAAATGCTATACACATTGTATTTCCCTTTCGAAAACCTCTTTCACAAACCATTAGGTTTTACGTCCGCAAGCAAAAACTTCGTTTTCCATAACGGAATTATTATTGGATATTCCATACTATCTTCGAATTCTATCATTACGCGTTTCTCGAAATTTCAAACCCTAGCTCCGAACGAAATCGGATGAATAGTGTTTTTATGCAAACATTCTCGGAAAACCTTCATTTTCGTCTTGATAATTCACAATCATTAATACTAGCACAAAGCCAGAATACTAACTACATCCGTATATTCTAGGTCATAGAACGACCTTCGAACATCATACTCACATAATAAATCAATTAAATTCATTTAATTCACATAATCAAATAAAAATTTATTTCATTCAAACTTTGAAATTCTCGGGCGTTACATTCTTCCCTCCTTATAATGATTCTGTCCCCAGAATCTTGTTATTCTTACATAAACAAATGAGGAAACTTTTCCTTTATTTTACTTTCGAGTTCCCACATTGCTTCTTCAGAATCGTGGTTACTCTAAATTACCTTTACTGAAGGTATTACTTTATTTCTCAAGACTTGTTCCTTCCTATCAATAATCTGAATTGGAAGTTCTTCATACGTTAAGTCTTTTTCTACTTGAATAGACTCATATTCTATTACGTGCTTGTAGTCCAGTTTATAAGGATACAACACAGACACATGAAACACGTTGTGTATTCTTTCAATTTATGGAGGCTACTTCATAAGCTACCTCTCCTACCCTTCTTAAAATCTCAAAAGGTCCTACAAACCTTGGACTTAACTTTTCTTTCTTTCCAAAACGTATCTTCCCTTTCCAAGGCGATACTTTTAGAATAACATATGAACCTACTTCAAACTCTCTCTTCTCTCGATGAGGATCTGCATACTTTCGTTGTCTATCTTGAGTCACTACTAATCGAGCTTTTATCAGCTTCACCATGTCTGCCGTTTGTTGTACCATCTCAGGTCCCAACATTCGACGTTCACCTACTTCATCCTAACAAAGTGGTGTTCTGCACTTCCTTCCATACAACGCTTCGTAAGGCGGCATACCTATACTAGCGTGAAATCTATTGTTCTAAGCGAATTCTACCAAAGGTAGATGCTCGTCCCAACTCCCTTCGAAATCCATAACACATGATCTTAACATATCTTCTAGCGTTTGAATCGTTCGTTCACTTTATCCATCCGTCTGTGGATGATACGCCGTACTCAATCTCAAATGCGTTCCCATTTGTTCTTGCAAACTCCTCCAAAAGTTCGACGTGAATCGTGGATCACGATCGGACACAATTGAAACAGGTACTCCATGTCTGGAAACGATTTCTTTGACATAAAGTTTAGCTAACTGTTCTAAATTATACCTAACTCCTATTGGTAGAAAATGAGCCGATTTAGTTAACCGATCCACTATTGCCCAAATAGCGTCATATCCCTTTCTCCTTGTTGGAAGTCCCACAACAAAGTCCATGGTGATATGTTCCCATTTCCACTACGGAATCTCCCGTGGTTGTATCATTCCACTCGGTCTTTTGTGTTCAGCCTTAACTTTTTGACAAGTTAAGCATTTACGAACGTATTCCGCGATCTCTCTCTTCATGTTCGGCCACCAAAAGTTCTAACGAAGGTCTTGATACATCTTAGTACTACCAGGATGTATCGAGTACCTCAAACTATGGGCCTCACACATAATCTCTTCTTTCAACTCAGAATTATTTGGAACCCAAATTCTTCCTTCAAAACGAAGTAAACCTTCTTTATCAAGGTTATACTTAGTCTTCACGTCATCCTTCATTATCTTCCTCACACGTTCACATTCTTCAGTACTTATCTGTACTTCCTTAACCCGTTTGACTATCGTTGGTCGAGTCTCTATTGAGAATAACATCTCCCCCGTTGCACTTGGTAACTTAACTTCTAATTCCATCTTTGCCATCTCTGTTATTAACTCATTCTGAGTTGTTAACATTGATAGCTTTTCTCTACCCTTCTGACTTAACGCATCGGCTACTACATTCGCTTTCCTCGGATGATATAAGATATCACAATCATAATCTTTTATCAACTCTAACCACCTTCTCTGCCTCATATTCAACTCCTTTCGTGTGAAGATATATTTCAGAATTTTATGGTCTGTGTATATCTCATATTTTTTCCTGTATAAATATTGTCTCCATATTTTTAAAGCCAACACTACAACTGCTAATTCTAGGTCATGAGTAGGATAAACCTTCTCATAGTCCTTTAACTGACGTGATGCATACGCAATGACCTTGCCATGCTACATAAGCACGCAACCTAGTCCTCTATGTGAACCATCGCTATAAACTACAAAATTCCCCGTATCATCTGGTAAAGATAATACAGGTGCCTCACTCAACCTCCTTTTTAGTTCTTAAAAACTATGCTTATAACATTCCAAAATTTTAAATTATAATATTAAATATTTATTGATTTATATAAATATTTAATGGATATGTTTATTTTTGAATAAATAATTGTTCAATTGGAGTTGATGTGGTTTAGTTAATTATTTGTTGAATAAATAATTAAGGAGCTAAGAAATAAATAATTGTTATGAGGTTATATACTAATTTAATTTAATAATTAAGTTAGAGAGCTAATAATGATTAAATGAATTATAATATTTTAATTAGATTTTGTAATTAAAATAAGGTGTTAGTTGGATTAAATAAAATTATAATTATAAAGGAAATTATAATTATGAGATAATAATTTATGTGTTAAAGTAATTTAATAGATTAATATTTTAATTGATTATTTAATTAAATAGAAGTGTGACAAATAACCTTGCTATAAAGGAGTTATTAAAATAAATTAAAAGAGTTTAATTTAGTTTTGCCAAACATGTTTTAATGCATAATAAGTCTTTAATCTAATGATGGTTTATCAAACAAGGTATAAGGATTAATCCATTTATTTTAATTAGGTTTACCAAACAAGGTGTAAGGGTTAATTTTTAGTTAACTAGCCAAACAAGCCTTATGGCTTTTGATTTTCCAAACTTTATAACTGATGTCAGTTAAAATCCTATACTTAATATCTATATTATTATTATTATACGTTATATGATAATACGTAAACTATAGTTGGGAGAAGAGAAACTCAGAAGAAGAAAAGATAGAGAACTTGAGGGATTCTAGAGAGGATTTGAGAAAGAAATTGGGAAAAGAAGTTTGAGAATCCAAGATAACTATCATATTCTAAATCAAAGGTAGGAGCTCAATCTTTTTATTGTTATAGTTTAGTTTTTCTCTTCTAAAAGTTCTTTGTATTGTTTGTTATATATGGCTTTATATGATAAATTAGTGTTGTGAAACTATTTTCATTAGTTTATATATGAGCATAGTCAATAAATTGATGTGTGTATACAATTTGTGAAGAAAAATATATTACAGAGTGTTCATATAAATATATATATATATATATGAATACGGCTTAGTTTAAAGTAAAAATTAAGGTTTAATTAGTTGTTAAATTGATAAATTGACTATTGAATTTGATAGAGTATGTATAATCATAACCATGGTATTTTGAATTTACTGTTTTGGTTGAAAAACAAAATCACAGTGTTGATTTTCATTGAAAACATCAAAAATGAAGTTTTTTTTATCAAAAACAATGAAATTGGTTGTTGTAATGTTGATGTTTATGTTATTATATGTGTTAAAACATGTTAAGAGTATCAAAATTATGTTTATATGAAGTCTATATGTGAATTACATTTTAATTAGCTTGTTAGATTGGAGCTTGTAGGCCAATTTGGCTTTTTGTTCATGCTGTTGTCGAGCTTGGTCGCCGAAGTTACGAACTCTGTGTAATACGCAAAGAAGATAAGTTTCACATACAATACGGGCCTTACACCAAAACACCAATCTTTGGCATGTGACTCACATGGCAGCCACCAAATTCAACGTCGCTAACGCCAACAACAAGTAAACGTATACCGCAAATGAGAGTTAGCAGAGATGGTCCCATAGCTTTTAGTTTATTACTCAAATTTTGAAAATAAATGTTATGTGTTGATAATAGGAATGTTAAATTATGATTTTAGTAGTATTAAACTATGAATGAGCATGTTATCAAGGGTTAACTTGTATTAACATAGTTTAATTATGAGAATTGGTAACCTACATGATGTATATACTTGTTTGTATAGATATAAAATGTTGGTAATAACTAATTATGTCATGATGACATATGTATAGGGTATTTATTCAAGTTGTAAGGTTTAGCTTGTGCTCAAGGCAAGTTCTCTAATTCTAAAACTTCATTATGCGAGTTTGATTTTGTTGAGTACATTATTGTTTTGAATGCAATTTCAATTACACAAATGGCTAACTCTGCACTTTCGTAGAGCTAGATGGTTTATTATTGAGAAAGCTCTTGTATCTAATTGTTCATAGGGATGCAAGTATTCTAAATCGTATATTTAGTATTGAGCAAGTTTCTTTAATATGTAACTTGTTATTTAGCATGCAATCGCTATATTTTCATATTCTAGTGTTGAACAACTCTATCGTTCAAATTACTATTCATTATGCATGCTTGGTATCCAATTCTCAATAACTTTGAATTAATATTGTTCAAAGCAAATTATGATATGATTATTCAATGTTTATGCTATTAGATTATTCCTAAAGCATGATGTTAATTTACAAATATCAATTCAGTTATGATTATTCCATAGCATACAGTTATTTCTTTTGTAATCAACTAATCCTTAGTTGATTACCATGAATTCTAAATTACCCTGTAATGTATACAAACAAAACTTACTTTGGTGCGGACTTGTATTCTAAATACTAAGATGAACAACTCTTTTATTAGAGGTTTACGCTTAGGGTTGAAATGATTGTGCACAATACATTGTACGAAGGGTTGATCCCCCTAAGTACGTGGAGTCCTTATAGTCTTATGACTATTAAAGTTAAAGTTGAAATATTACTTATAACCGTGGACATGATTCTTGGTCATTAGACCCTCAGTAGCATGTTTAAAAATGGTAATAGAACCTATCATTTAGTTATATGGAGCCTATTTTTGGCAAAGATTGTAATGTTGTAAAGTTATTCATTCTTATTTCAAGTGGGCCTTGTTTGCTCACTCGTGCAAATTAAATACTTATTGCAGCTAAGGTTGAGAAGGTCAATGAACCTACTACTAGCAAAGGGAAGGGAAAAATGTACAAGTGATGAAGACTTGTAATAGTTTTGATTGTTTTTTTATCAGACTTTGATTTAAAGATTGTAACGAAGTTTATTTAATTTTCCGCATTTGAATGTTTGTAATTAAAGGTTAGATAACCTATGATACTTTTATTCAAGTTTAATCCTGTGTGGGCAGGTTTTTATTATTCAATTTTATTATGATTGGGTAGTTAGAAATGAATTTTTGATTAAGTGAACACAAAATCTTGAGGAAATGAAGTACCAGGATTTGGGGGTGTCACAGGTTGGTATCAAAGCCTTAGGTTATGAACCTTAGGTGGGGGGAAAAGCCTTAGAAAGTAACCTTTGAAAAGATAGTGGAGATAACTCTTATCGAGTTTTAAGGAAAAAATAATAAAACACTTATGTGGTTATGTGTTTATAAACTATGTGCTCGTGAGGGTCGAGTAGTAATGATTAATAATTAAAACTTTAAAACTTTGTTGTCAGGATGACTAATGTCGGAGAATCCAGTCAGGCTAAGGAGGAGGGACCTCAAATGCATATAGAGGAGGAGCCTTGTGACATTCAGGTAGTTTGGGAATAACTACTGCCACGGGAGTCAGCCCCGTTGGTCACAGTAGTTGAATATGAGGATGATGACGTGGAAATAGATGAAGAGGATCCCATTGAGTTACCACAAGAGGATGAGGATGACGAGGACGAGGAGGAGGAGACTCCACTAACCTCGATGGTTTCTCGTATGTACGATGAAGTCTACGACCGTAACATGGAACTTTAGGATACAGTTGAGGAGTTGTAGGAGATAGTAGCTGAACAACAAACTGCCATATCACAAAAAGAAGGTGAGATCCAGGATCGTGAGGAACGACTGACAAATGCTGAGGAGAAACTAGTACAAACCGAAAGAGTAAAAGAACAATTGATCGAGGTGGTTGCTGAACTGAAGAACAAGCTGAAGGAAGAAGCTACCAAGAGGGTGAGAGCTGAAGATGTATACGAGGAAGCTTATCAACGAACTGGAAGAGCAGTAAGGAACTCACAGGCGAAGAGGATGAAGATGGATAAAGTATTTAACGCCGCAACTCATCGAGCTCAAGATCGGGTCATGGGATATCCAATTCAGTTCAAGACGCTGCCATCATATGTATTAGATCACAGAACAATGTTCCGGGTCATGGAGGAAGAACGTGATAGGGCTAAGAAGTATCTTAATAGAACATCGTAGTTGTTGTACAATGAATGAAATGTAAAATAAATTGTAAATCCCAATTGTTATGCAACCTATGGGATATGACTATGATGTTGTCCTGAAACTTTTGTAGTTCAGGAAAGTAATGTAGATGGAAGTAATGCTATTGTTTTATGTTTTCAAAAAGGTTATGAACTAATAAAAGTTGTTACTTTATTCAAAGTGTTATGTGTTAAGTGGTTATTTCTTTTAGAGACAAGTTAAGTAGAATTTTTTTTAAAAGAGTTGAATAATAATCTAATGAGTGTACTTTTAACAGAAAATGCCTCCCAGACATCAACCCCCACGAGAGAGAACCACTGAAGGAACCAATAATGACAACGTTGATGGTAACCCCGTTTAACAACTAGTGACGCTACTGACAGGAGCGTTGCAGAATCAACCACAAAACCATGGTACAACGTTTAAGGATTTCAAGGCGGTTGGACCACCTGAATTCTGTGGGTCTATGAATCTAGTCGAAGCAAAGACCTGGATTATGGAGATAGAAAAGGTGTTCAATGTCGTTAGGGTAGGGGATGATCAGAAGCTAGTTATTGGTGGCAGGCCAATAAAATTCGTGAAGGGACAGGAGTGATGACCTGGGAAAGGTTCAAGGAGTTGTTCTTCGAGACTTATTTCACGGAGAGTTCGAAGAGTCAGCTAGAAGTGCAGTTTCTGGAACTAAAATAAGGAACGATGACGGTATCTGAGTATGCTGCGAAATTCAACGAATTGGCGAGGTTTGCGCCATATAAGGTCATAACAGATGAGCGCAAGGAGAAAAGGATTGAATAGGGACTGAAGTCCTGGCTGTACAGTAGGGTTTCCCTGTTCTAGTTGAAGACGTTTGCAGCAGTGATGGAGAAGGCAATACTCGCTGAAGGTGGAGGCGAGGTAGTGACAAAGCGAATGAACAATTTAGACATTGGAAGATATGCTGAGAGCATGTGTCATGGAGTTTAAAGGAAGCTGGGAAGAACATTTACCGTTGGTGGAATTTTCTTACAACAACAGCTTCACGCTGAAAGCATCTCCAGATGCCACCTTACGAGGCATTATACTACAGTAAAGTGCGTAACTCCACTATGATAGGATGAAGTCGGTGAACGCCAAATCGTTAGGACCAGAATCGGTATAACAAACCTGGCAGACGTTGTCAAACTCATCGAGACAAGATTGGTAGCAAATTCAAGATGAATGCATGTAAAAAGTATGTTGATCAACACAGACAAGATCGTGCATTCGACGTAGGAACTTTTGTATTCCGAAAAGTTTCTCCCTAGGGGAAAATTCATTTCGAAAAAAAAAAGAAAGCTAAGCCCGAGGTTTATTGGACCCGTTGAAGTGCTGCGAAGAGTGAGAAAAGTGGCTTATGAGGTAGCTCTACCTCCAGAGTTGGAAAACATTCACAATGTTTTTCAAATTTCGGTGTTACGACCATATAAACCCGACTACAAACACATGATCGAGTACGAACCGTTGCAGTTTGAGAAAGATTTGTCTTATGAAGAGGTTCCTATCCAGATAGTCGACAAGAAAGAACAAATACTCAAGAATAAAGTGATACCTTCTGTGAAGGTGATATGGAGGAACCACAACGCTGAAGAAGCTATGTGGGAACTAGAAGAGAAAATATTGAAAGAGTACCCTGAGTTATTTGTTTAATCTGTGTCTTCGATTCTGGGGACAAAATATTTGTAAGTAGGGAAGAATGTAACGAATGATTTGTTTGAGTTGTGATTCTGAGGACAGAATCCTTGTAAGGAGGGAATGATGTAACATTCTAGAATTTTAAATTATAATATTAAATATTTATTGATTTATATAAATATTTAATGGATATGTTTATTGTTGAATAAATAATTGTTCAATTGGAGTTGATGTGGTTCAGTTAATTATTTGTTGAATAAATAATTAAGGAGCTCAGAAATAAATAATTGTTATGAGGTTATATACTAATTTAATTCAATAATTAAGTTAGAGAGCTAATAATGATTAAATGAATTATAATATTTTAATTAGATTTTGTAATTAAAATAAGGTGTTAGTTGGATTAAATAAAATTATAATTATAAAGGAAATTATAATTATGAGATAATAATTTATGTGTTAAAGTAATTTAATAGATTAATATTTTAATTGATTATTTAATTAAATAGAAGTGTGACAAATAACTTTGCTATAAAGGAGTTATTAAAATAAATTAAAAGAGTTTAATTTAGTTTTTCCAAACATGTCTTAATGCATAATAAGTCTTTAATCTAATGTTGTTTTATCAAACAAGGTATAAGGATTAATCTATTTGTTTTAATTAGGTTTACCAAACAAGGTGTAAGGGTTAATGGGTTAATTTTTAGTTAACTAGCCAAACAAGCCTTATGGCTTTTGATTTTCAAAATTTTATAACTGATGTCAGTTAAAATCCTATACTTAATATCTATATTATTATTATTATACGTTATATGATAATACGTAAACTAGAGTTGGGAGAAGATAAACTCAAAAGAAGAAAAGATAGAGAACTTGAGGGATTCTAGAGAGGATTTGAGAAAGAAATTGGGAAAAGAAGTTTGAGAATCCAAGATAACTATCATATTCTAAATCAAAGGTAGGAGCTCAATCTTTTTATTGTTATAGTTTAGTTTTCCTCTTCTAAAAGTTCTTTGTATTGTTTGTTATATATGGCTTTATATGATAAATTAGTGTTGTGAAACTATTTTCATTAGTTTATATATGAGCATAGTCAATGAATTGATGTATATATACAATATGTGAAGAAAAATACATTACAGTGTTCATATGAATATATATATATATATATGAATATGGCTTAGTTTAAAGTAAAAATTAAGGTTTAATTAGTTGTTAAATTGATAAATTGACTATTGAATTTGATAGAGTATGTATAATCATAACCATGGTATTTTGAATTTTCTGTTTGGTTGAAAAACAAAATCACAGTGTTGATTTTCATTGAAAACAAGTTTCACAATCATAATAATGGGCGCCTACGCATAGGCAGCCAATCTTTGGCATGTGACTCAACAGAGCAGCACCATTTCGGTAAAGAAATACAACCCACAAAGTAAACCGTGGCGCCAAGTAAAGATCTGAGTTAGTAGAATGGTCCAGCATAGTTTTAGTTTATTACTCAAATTTTGAAAATAAATGTTATGTGTTGATAATAAGAATGTTAAATGATGATTTAGTAGTATTAAACTATGAATGAGCATGTTATCAAGGGTTAACTAGTATTAACATAGTTTGATTATGAGAATTGGTAACCTACAAGATGTATATATTTGTTTGTATAGATATAAAATATTGGTAATAACTAATTATGTCATGATGACATATGTATAGGGTATTGATTCAAGTTGTAAGGTTTAGCTTGTGCTCAAGGCAAGTTCTCTAACTCTAAAACTTCATTATGCGAGTTTGATTTTGTTGAGTACATTATTGTTTTGAATGCAATTTCAATTACACAAATGGCTAACTCTGCACTTTCGTAGAGATAGATGGTTTATTATTGAGAAAGCTCTTGTATCTTATTGTTCATAGGGATGCAAGTATTCTAAATCGTATATTTAGTATTGAGCGAGTTTCTTTAATATGTAACTTGTTATTTAGCATGCAATCGCTATATTTTCATATTCTATTGTTGAACAACTCTATCGTTCAAATTATTATTCATTATGCATGCTTGGTATCCAATTCTCAATAACTTTGAATTAATATTGTTCAAAGTAAATTATGATATGATTATTCAATGCTTATGCTATTAGATTATTCCTAAAGCATGATGTTAATTTACAAATATCAATTCAGTTATGATTATTCCATAGCATACAATTATTTCTTTTGTAATCAACTAATCCTTAGTTGATTACCGTCAATTCTAAATTACCTTGTAATGTATCCAAACCAAACTTACTTTGGTGCGGACTTGTATTCTAAATACTGAGATGAACAACTCTTTTGTTAGAGGTTTACGCTTAGCGTTGAAATAATTGTGCACAATACATTGTACGAAGGGTTGATCCCCCTAAGTATGTGGAGTCCTTATAGTCTTATGACTGTTAAAGTTAAAGTTGAAAGCTTACGTATAACTGTGGACATGATTCGTGGTCATTAGACCCTCAGTGGCATGTTTAAAAATGGTAATAGAACCTATCATTCAGTTCTATGGAGCCTATTTTTGGCAAAGATTGTAATGTTGTAAAGTTATTCATTCTTATTTCAAGTGGGCCTTGTTTGCTCAATCTTGCATATTAAATACTTATTGCAGCTAAGGTTGAGAAGGTCAATGAACCTACTACTAGCAAATGGAAGGGAAAAATGTACAAGTGATGAAGACTTGTAATAATTCTGATAGTTTTATTATCAGACTTTGATTTAAAGATTGTAATGAAGTTTAATTAATTTTCCGCATTTAAATGTTTGTAATTAAAGGTTAGATAACCTGGGATACTTTTATTCAAGTTTAATCATGTATGAGCAGGTTTTTATTATTTAATTTTATTATGATTGGGTAGTTAGAAATGAATTTTTGATTAAGTGAACACCAAATCTTGAGGAAATGTAGTACCAGGATTTGGGGGTGTCACAATGCTCACACTTTTCTGTCCATACATACTTCACTGACTTCCTTGTCATATTTGTCAGCGGAGTAGCTAATTTAGAAAAGTCTTGAATGAACCTTCTATAGTATCCCGCTAACCCCAGAAAACTCCTAACCTCGGTTGGCGTTTTCGGTTGCTCCCACTCATTTACTGCTTCCACCTTCGCTGGATCTATGGATATGCCATCTTTGTCTATAACATGTCCTAGAAACTGCACTCGTTCGAGCCAAAATTCACACTTAGTGAATTTTGCATACAACTTCTCCCTCTGTAGTGTTTCCAACACTATTCTTAAATGTTCAGCATGATCTTCTGGCGTCTTAGAATAGACTGGAATATCATCAATGAACACTACAACGAACTTGTCCAAATATTGTTTGAACACTCTGTTCATCATATCCATAAATGCGGCTGGCGCATTCGTCAACCCAAACAACATAACCAAAAACTCGTAATGCACATAATGAGTTCTGAATGTCGTCTTAGGTATATCTTCCTTCCTCACTTTCAGTTGATGATACCCCGTGCGCAAATGTATCTTAGAAAAATACTTTGCCCCTTTCAACTAATCAAATAAATCATCGATCCTAGGCAACGGGTATTTATTCTTAATCGTTAGCTTGTTCAACTCTCGATTATCGATACAAAGTCGTAACGATCCATCCTTCTTCTTTACAAATAATACCGGTGCTCCCCACGGAGACACACTCGGTTGAATGTACTTTGTATCTAATAGTTCTTGTAACTGAACCATTAACTCCTTCATCTCAACTGGCGCCATCCTATATGGTGCCTTTGAAACTGGTGTCGTACCCGGCAATAAATCAATCACAAATTCTACATACCGGGTAACTCCTCCGAAAACACATCCGCAAATTCTTGAATTACCGTTATCTGTTCCAATGATGTTCCCACTCTTTGGGTATCCAACACATGACACAAATAACCCTTACACCCCTTCTTCAGCATCTTCCTAACTTGTGTCATGGTTAGACAACAAGAACGTCCCGGTGATTTATTACCATAAAACACCACCTCAGGTTTCTTAGAAAGCCTTAGGTTTACACTCTTTCTATAACAGTCTATTATCGCTCTATGGTTAATTAACCAATCCATACCGAGAATCACATTGAATTCCCTTAACCTTATCGGTAAAAGATCTACCGATAATCTATTGCCCCTGATATCTACGAAACAATTCCTATGAATGTGTTCAATGGGAATTATCTCCTCGTTTGCTACCTTAACGTCTAAAGGTATTTCTAACTTTTCAGGACTTAATCCACATGCTATAAAAGAACAAGTAGCACTCGAGTCAAATAAAACGTAAGCATTTATTTCGTTGACTGGAATGATACCTGCTACTACAACCGTTGATGCAACCGCTACTTTTCTGTGATATGTAAACAATCTTGCATGATGGTAATAATTAGATGAAGTATTAAATGAAGTTAGGATCCCATTATCTCCAGATTTGATTTATTACCTTATTATTTGCAAGTAGATTAATTCACAATTATAATCATTAGTTTAAGCATATAAAATATAATGATTTAATTAATACATAGTGTTTAAATTAGACAACTTTCCATGTGGATCGATACTCGACTTACTCTATATTATTTGTTGACGCATGTATACTTGCATGTGTTAGAGCTCTTTTGTTATAACTAAAAAAGAGGCAACAATTACACGATGTCTATTGCATGTGGATACTGTGTAAGTAGGTCATAGTACATTGAAAAATGGCTATGTTTATATTAGTGCTCTTGGCTACTTTTTTTGTGATATGTAAACAATCTTGCATGATGGTGATAATTAGATGAAGTATTAAATGAAGTTAGGATCCCATTATCTCCAGATTTGATTTATTACCTTATTATTCTTGTTATTTGCAATTAGAGTACTTCACAATTATAATCATTAGTTTAAGCATATAAAATATGGTGATTTAATTGATGCATAGTGGTTTAATTTAGACAACTTTCTCTGTGGATCGATATTGGACTTACTCTGTATTACTTGTTGACATATGTATACTTGCATATGTTAGAGCTCTTTTGTGAGAACTAAAAAAGAGGCAACAAGTTTTTGGCGCCGTTACCGGGGAAAGGCGTTTAATTTTTTTTTATTATTATCATTAGTTTTAAGCTATATTGTATGACTTAGACAAATCTAATCTTATCTCATTTCCATTTTTGTTTTTGTTTTTGTTTCAGGAACTTGTATAAATTTTTATGCGCACGCGGTCATCCAACCCCGACTTAACACCTGCTCAGGACAACATAAACGGGAGAGGTTGGAAAGCGAGTGTTCGTAGAAATTTACAAGCACAGTTAAAGAGTACTACATCTAATATGGCAGCCAAAGGACAAGGAGAAGAGCAAAGAGAGGAGCATAGGGCTCTGAGAGAATATTCAATGCCTAATATTAATGGATTATAGTCTAGCATAGTCAGACCAATGATAGCAGCTAATACATTTGAGATAAAAATGGGCACTATTCAGATGGTATAAAATTCGGTACAGTTTGGGGGTGCCGCTACAGATGATCCGAATGAACACCTGGTAAGTTTTATTGAGATATGTGACACGTTCAGATATAACGGGGTGATGGAGGATGAAATCAGACTTAGGCTGTTTCCATTCTCATTGAGGGATAAAGCGAGAAGTTGGCTTCATTCTTTGCCAGCAGGATCTATAACTACATGGGAGGACTTAGCACAGAAGTTCTTAGCCAAGTTTTTCCCAATGGCTAAGACTGCGAAAATGAGGATAGCAATCTCTCAGTTCGAACAACAGTAGGGTGAATCCTTATATGAGGCATGGGATAGATACAAAGAGATGCTACGGAAGTGTCCGCACCATGGAATGCCAAATTGGATGGTGATCAACACATTCTATAACGGATTGGGATGGTAGTCTAAGCCGATTATAGATGCAGCTGTAGGTGGAGCATTAAGGGCGAAGAGCTATGAGGAAGCCTATAACCTCATCGAGACAATGACATCAAAAACGATTTTCAAAATCCTACATCTCGGATGCCATAGCCCAAAGTTGCAGGTTTGTTGGAAGTGGATGATATCACGCAGTTGTCAGCATAGATGGCAGCCATGGTGAAGAATATAGATATATTAACGGAGGGTAAAACGAAAATAGTTGCAATTGTATGTGAGATCTGTGCGAGGTCACACTCGACAAATCAATGTGTTATCAGCTCAGAGTTGGTAGAGTATGTGAGCAATTATAGAAAAGATCAAGGTCAGTTTCAGAACACATACAACCCCAACAACCAAAATCATCCAAACTTCAGTTGGTCAAATAACCAAGGGAATCAATGAGAATCGGTTTGATCGAATCGGTTTGATCCACAAATGTAGCGACCACGGTTTACTCCTAAACCACCTTTTTTGCCGAGATTTTCTCAACAACAACAACATCACACTCCAGCTGCACCTCAGCAAGAAAAGAAATCAGAAATGGAGGAGATGATGATGAAATACATGGCAAATATAGAGGTTATGATCAAAAGCCAAGCAATGGCTATTAAGAATTTGGAAACTCATATGGGGCAAATGGCGAACGTGCTTAACAACAGGCCCCAGGGTTCATTGCCAAGTAATACAGAAGCAAATCCATGGAGAGAAGGGAAGGAAAAATGTCAATCAATTACATTAAGGTCTGGGAAAAATATTATAGACACTGCAAGTCGCATACCAATTGTACTAAGGAGGTCACATGCACACGCGAGGCAGAAAGGTAATCGAAAAAAAGAAAATCTGGAAAATTCTGAGGTTTTGCATGAAGAGAAAGATAAAGCAAGGTCAGTTGAGAAGCCTAAGAGTTCAGTACCACCAATTCACCCTCAGGTTCCGTATCCGCAGAGATTGAATAAGTAGAGGGAGGATAAACAGTTCAGCAAGTTCCCAACAGCTCTTGCAGACTCCTCCAAAAGTTCAACGTGAATCGTGGGTCACAATCTGACACAATTAAAACTGGTACTCCATGTCTGGAAATAACTTTTTTAACATAAAGTTTAGTTAACAGGTCTAAGTTATACTTAACCCTTATTGGCAAAAAAGTGAGCCGACTTCATCAGCCGGTCCACTTTACCCAAATTGCATCATACCCCTTCTGAGTACTCGGAAGTCCCACCACAATGTCCATCGTGATATACACCCACTTCTACTCTGGAATCTCCAACGACTGTAACAAGCCACTTGGTCGTTGATGTTCGGCCTTAACTTTCTGACAAATCAAGCACCTACTCATATACTCGGCTATTTCTCTCTTCATGTTCGACAACTAAAAACTATGTTGAAGGTCTTGATACATCTTAGAACTACCAGGATGAATCGAGTACCTTTAACTATGAGCTTCTTGTAACACTTGCTCCTTTAATTCTGTCTCATCCGGAACCCAAATTCTTCCTTCAAATCTTAATAGTCCCTCATTATCAAGACTATACTTTATATCTTTTTCTTTGGTAAACCGCTTCTTTATCTTGTCACACTCATAAGTTTTGAGCTGCACCTCCTTGACTCTCTCTACAATGGTAGAATGAATCTCTGTCGCAAATAGTATCTGTCCCGACTCACTTGGAAATTTCACCTCCATCTCCATCCTAGCCATCTCTGTTATTTACTCAGTTTGAGCTGTTAACATAGACAACTTTTCCCGACCCTTCCAACTTAAGGCATCAGCAACTACATTTACTTTTACAGGGTGATACAGGATTTCACAGTCGTAATCCTTTATCAACTCCAACAATCTTTTCTATCTTATATTCAACTCCTTCTGTGTGAAGATATATTTTAGACTCTTATGGTCCGTGTATATCTCATATTTTTCTCCGTAAAGATAACGTCTTCATATCTTTAAGGCAAACACTACCGCATCCAGTTCCAGATCATGAGTAGGGTAAACTTTTTCATAATCCTTCAACTGCCTTGATGCATACGCAATGACCTTGATATGCTGCATGAGCACGTAACCAAGTCCTCAATGCGAAGCATCGCTATAAACTACAAAATTTCATGTGTCATCAGGTAATGACAAAATAGGCTCTTCACTAAACCTCTTCTTCAGTTCTTGAAAACTGTCCTCGCATTTCTCAGTCCACGCGTATTTCACCGTCTTCCTTGTCAAGTTATTCAACGGAGTAGCTATCTTTGAAAAATCCTGGATGAATCTTCAATAGTATGTGATACCCCCAAATTCGGGTACTTCAATTCTACCAGATTTGGTGTTCACTGTATAAATATCATCTATCTATCTACCCATAATAAATGCAAACCATGCAATAGATAGAAATAATAATAAATCTCCCCTTATGGGGTTACATCAACTACATAATAAATACAATCCCAAGTTACTCTAACCTTAAATATCTGTGCGGAATCATAAACAATTAGGTCTTAAACAACATCATTAACTTAAGTCTAACCTAAACACATCATCAAATAAAATAAAAAGTCTTCAACACTTGCTAACTTTGCCCTTGCCTTTACTAGTAGAAGGTTCGTCAGTTCTTTCGTTTTTAACTGCAATGTTATTATTAAGCAAGAGTGAGCACTAATGCCCACAAGTATAATAATGAAATAACAGTATAATAACATGCGAGTAAATCAAAGACATCTGAATAAAAGCTCAACTTTTGAATCAAGAATGAATAACAAGAAACAAAAGAATTCTGAGGGTCATAAGACTTTGAACTATGTCCTAGGTTATCAAGGGTTATACTTGAAACCTTTAATACCATAAGACTATGGACCTTTCTACTGCATTTAGGGGATCACCCCTTAGTACAACATCATAACAATATCTTAACGCTAACGATAAGTAAATCCTTTTGCAGGGGTTGTTCATCTCGGGCCGACATTCGAGTCCGCACTAAAAGAAGTTTGGTTTGGACAATTCATCAAGGGTTCGGAAATTTAGAACGTTCATCAACTATGGACTAGTCGAATCAATAAGGGTTCGCTAGTCTAATAAGGTTCAATAATAATGATATTCAAATTGAATAATAATCTCAGGAAGTATACAATAGGACAATTATTGTATAACTGAATCATGCTTTGAAAAGATAATCAATCTTTAATATAACATTTGAACATGATTAATAATAATGATAATTTACTCGAGGTAATTAATAAACTTGAACAATAATGACAAGTAGGGTTAGAAACTTGCCTCGTGCGTGAAAGCTAAACGATTACTACTTCCGCTCACCACAAATCCTACACACATACCATATATATTCACGACATTCATTAGTTACATTTTCACTTAATTATTTAATATAACTTCACTTTATTTAACAAATCATTACCCTTCTAATTTAATTACTTAATTAAATTAGAATATTTTCATTCTCTTACTATTATTACACTTTCGAATAAATTATTTCATAATAATTTCCATCGAATATTTAATTTATTCCATAATATCTCAATTAAAATATTTAATTTATTTTATAAATATTTTAATAATAATTTTCATCGAATATTTATTTTATTCCATAATATCTCAATTAAAATATTTAATTTATTTTATAAATATTTTAATAATAATTTTCATCGAATATTTATTTTATTCCATAATATCTCAATTAAAATATTTAATTTATTTTATAAATATTTTAATAATAATTTTCATCGAATATTTATTTTATTTCATAAATATCTCAATTAAAATATTTAATTTATTTTATAAATAATTTAATAATAATATTTATTTATTATTTTTATTTTATTTTATTTTATTTATTTATTTATTTTTTCATCACGAGTAGTGGTAATTTAGTTTGGTAACGTCACGGGGCTAAGTTTACCTGTGCTCATTTTCCAGTCATAGCTTCTGCGCTCATAGTCATGAACATAACAAGGCCAAATTAGGCCAAAAATCAATCACACGTAAAATTATACATGAATATGGCCATAACTTCCAATTAGTTATTTTTTACACGAATTTAGACTTACTCAATCATTGTAATACATATATAATCATTACTTAACCCATCTAGCATGATTTTTAACAAGTTACAACACATAATTTGTAAAATCAACACATTTACTTTCACTGTTCTTGATATTCTTGAAGGTTTTGAAAATAAAACATGAAAATTGTCACTACAGATTCGTTATATAACAATCAATCATTTATTTAAACTTTGGCCTCTTCGTATCAACATGCATAACATCATACGAGTGTAAATTTTATGAAAACATTTATGTTTGACATACGAAAATCACGATAAGGCCTTAAGGCCAAAACCCAAACTCAGAATTTTGTAGAAATCATATACGATGTAATACTATGAAACCGATGATATGGAATCATGCAATATATATATAAAACATGTTATACTACTCTTATTATTACATATATCCATATAATAGCACAATTTCTCAATTACGAGACATAATGAGGGTTTGAAAGCCAAAACTATGAAACCCATTTTATGAAAACTAAATACGTAAAATAGAATTTGGGAAGGAGGAGATTACCCTGTAGGATATAATTAGTAGGCTTAGTTTCCTCACTCTCAATTCTCTTTCACAGTATCTTAATTCTTCTTGGAAATTCTCAGACTCTCTATGAATATTTCTTAGACTTAGGCAAAAAAGAAAAAGAAGAAAAAGAAGACGTCGTATATAATGATCAGATAACTGAGCGTAGAGTGGTCAGTTGGCCCAATCATGGGTTAACTTCACCAACTCCTCTTAGGGCTTTGTTTGGCTAGCTTCAAAAGACTTAATCTCATTTAATTAAATAAAACCTTTATCATATAGTTTAATTAATGTCACACTCCTTAATAAAATAAACTCACATTTTATTTAATTTATTATAAATAAAATATAATAATTTCTCATAAATTCACATAGTCACATAATTAAATAACTCATTAATAAATAATGTCAAATTATTAATTCTCTAATTAATAATTAAATTAATTAAAATACCAATATGCTTATTAAATATTTCTTTTAATACAATAAGCTCACATAATCACATACTTTGATAATAAAAACTCTCTACATTAATTTAATAAATGTAACACATATAATTAAATTAATCTACCATAATTAAGTCTAATTAATTATTTAATCTAATAATTAAATCATCGAAAAATATTTATTTAATTCAATAAATATTAAAATTAATTATAAAATTCTCGTTCATCACATCTTTCCCCTTAAAAGGATTCTCATTCCCTAATCACGACTCAATAAATTCGACCCGTTACATTCTCCCCCCACTTACAAAGATTCTATCCCTAGAATCGATTACACATAATTAAGTAAATAAATGAGGGTAATTCTTCATCATATTCTCTTCGAGTTCTCACGTAGCTTCGTTAGCGTTGTGGTTCCTCCAAATTACCTTAACAGAAGGTATAACTTTATTTCTAAGAACTTGTTCTTTTCGGTCGACAATTTGGACAGGAATTTCTTCGTAAGATAAGTCTTTCTCAAAATGTAGGGGTTCATATTCAATTACATGCTTGTAATCAGCCTTGTAGGGTCGTAATACAGAAACATGGAAGACGTTGTGGACATTCTCGAGTGCTGGAGGTAAGGCTACCTCGTACGCAACTTCTCCAATTCTTTTCAGTACTTCAAAGGGTCCAATGAATCTTGGGCTCAATTTCCCTTTCTTTCCGAACCTTATCTTCCCCTTCCAGGGAGAGACCTTCAAGAAAATATAACTACCTGATTCAAACTCGATATTTTTACGATGTGGATCAGCGTATTTCTTCTATCGATCTTGAGCCGCTACCAGTCGTGCTCGGATCACTTTGACTATTTCTGCCGTCTGCTGTACTAATTCTGGCCCTAACAATTTCCTTTCACCAACTTCATCCTAGTAAAGCGGAGTTCTGCACTTTCTGTCGTATAACACTTCGTAAGGCGGCATGCCTATACAAGCGTAGTAACTGTTGTTGTATCCGAACTCTACTAACGGTAGGTGATCATCCCAAATTCCTTTGAAGTCCATCACACAGGCTCTCAGCATATCTTCTAATGTTTGAATCGTTCTCTCACTCTGTCCGTCTGTTTGAGGGTGGTAAGCTGTACTCATTCGCAATTGCGTACCCATGCATTCCTGAAGACATTTCCAGAAATTTGATGTGAAGCGTGGATCTCTATCAGAAACAATTGACATCGGTACTCCGTGTCTCGAAACAATCTCTTTCACATATAACCTTGCCAACTGATCTAAGTTGAATCTGATTTTGATTGGAAGGAAGTGTGCGGATTTCGTCAGTCGGTCAATGATAACCCATATTGCGTCGCAGCCTTTCTAAGTCGTCAGAAGGCCAACCACGAAGTCCATTGTAATATGTTCCCATTTCCATTCTGGAATTTCTAACGGTTGTAGCAATCCACTCGGTCTCTGATGTTCTGCTTTTACTTTCTGACAAGTCAGACACTTGGCAACACATTCTGCAACATCGCGTTTCAAATTTGGCCACCAGAAATGTTGTCGAAGATCTTGATACATCTTTGTACTACCTGGGTGAATCGAATATCTTGAACTATGAGCCTCACTAAGAATTTCTTCCTTAATTTCTTGTACTGGCGGAATCCAGATTCTATTTTCAAATCTCAGTATTCCTTCCTTATCCGTCTTAAATCTTGGTTCGGTTCCTTCAGATATCTTCTTTGTCACCTTTTTACATTCTTCGTCCCGTCGAGCCTCCTTTACTTTATCTAGTAGAGTTGTGCACCAGATTGCATCCGAAATAGCTTCTCATCAATCTCCATAGGATACTTCACTTCCAACTCCAGCTTCTCCATTTACGTAATTAGCTCTTCCCGAGCGCTTAACATCATCAATTTCTCACGACCCTTTCTACTTACTTAAGGCGTTAAGCAACCACATTTGCTTTCCCCGGATGGTATAAAATCTCACAATCGTAATCCTCAATTAATTCCAACCATCTTCTTTGACGATGTTCAAATCCTTCGTGTAAAAATATATTTCGCACTCTTGTGGTTCGTATATATTTCACACTTCTCCTCAGATATAGATAGTACCTCCAAATTTTAGAGCAAAAAATAACTCGCACTAACTCCAAATCATGGGTCGGGTAACCCTTCTCGTAATCCTTCAATCGTCAGTGATGCAAACGCAATAACTTTGCCGTTTTGCATCAGCACACAGCCAAGTCCTTTATACGTTGCATCACTATAAACAACAAAATTTCCTGTATCCTCCGGAAGAGATAACACAGGGGCCGTACTCAACCTCTTCTTCAATTCGTGAAAACTTTCCTCACACTTATCTATCCAAACAAATTTCACAGCTTTTCGAGTTAAATTCGTTAACGGAGTTGCGATCTTGGAAAAGTCTTGTATGAACCTTCTATAATATCCTGCCAATCCAAGAAAACTTCGTACTTCCAATGGCGTCCTCGGCTGATCCCAGTTAATCACGGCTTCGACTTTGGATGGATCTACCAAAATTCGGTTTTTATCGATCACGTGCCCAAGAAATTGCACTCGTTCAATCCAAAATTCGCATTTCGAAAACTTGGCATACAACTTTCCCATTCTCAATACTTCCAACGTTAATCTCAAATGCTCTTCGTGTTATTCTTTAGTTTTCGAATAGACCAAAATATCATCTATAAATACCACTACGAACTTGTCCAAAAACGGCTTGAACACACCATTCATTGGTCCCATAAATGCTGTAGGAGCATTCGTAAGACCAAACGACATTACTAAAAATTCGTAGTGACCGTATCGTGTTCTAAACGCAGTCTTTGGTACATCCTCCGGCCTCACCTTCAATTGATGATAACCGCTTCTCAAGTCTATCTTGGAAAAGTACCTCGCTCCCTTCAATTGATCAAACAGGTCATCGATCCTCGGTAATGGATATCTGTTCTTAATCGTGACCTTATTCAGTTCTCTCGTAGTCAATGCAGAGTCACATCGATCCATCCTTCTTTTCACAAACAACACCGGCGCCCCCACTACGATACGCTTCTATTGAATGTACTTCTTGTCCAACAATTCTTGTAGTTGTACCATTAATTCCTTCATCTCTACCGGTGCCATTCTATGGTGCCTTCGATATTGAGCGATTCCGGCACCAAATCGATTCACGAAAATCTACCTCTCTATCCGTGGAAGTCCCGGTAAATCGTCTGAAATACGTCGACGAAGTCCCTCAAAATCGGTATTTCTTCTACCTTCGGATTCTCTTTTCGACTATGGACTATGTAAGCTAAGTATTCTACACGCCTTGTCTTAACAACTTCCTCGGCTCAGATCATCGCCGACAACTCGCTTGTCTAGGCGACTTCACTACCATAAAACACAACCTTTGATGGAGTCATAAGGTTAATACGTTTCTTTTCGTAATCAATTACAGCCCCGTAATTGAATAACCACTCCATTCCCAAAATAACGTCAAATTCCCCAAGTTGAATAGGGATAAGATCTACGCTCATGATATTACCCTTAATATCCACTCTACGGTTCTTAAACACGCATTTAACATGAATTATCTCCTATTCGCAATTTCTATATTCATGGGATATTCCAACTCATCCATAAGCAAATCTAAACTATTAGCAAAGTCTTCTTGATATAAAGGAACAAGTAGCACCAATCACATAAAACATAAGAATTAATTTCATTGATCGGAATGATACCGACACCACATCACGAGACCGGATTGCATCCCTGCATCATCATATTGAAAGTTCAAGGCGGTCGGTTTGGTTTGTTGCGCTTGGTCCTGGTGATGGTTAAGGCATTTCCACTTTTATTTCCCGGTTTCCTCCTCGATCCCGACCCTCCCGATCCCTTCTTGGGACAATCTCTTGCTAGATGGTCCTTCAACCACAAGTAAAACAAGCACCCTTTTTTGGGTTTGATAGTTTTGGTGCTATGTGGCCTTCTGTCCCACAATTGTAGCACACTTTTTTCCTTTCGTACAAACTCCCAGATGGGCTTTCCCGCAAGCTCGCATGCTTCGATTATTTTCTTCCGACTACCTTGCCGATTCCCCGATGATGAGCTATCGTTCCACCTTTTCTTCGATTGAAATTTCCACCTCCCCGTGCCACTTCCATCGACCTTGTTATTTCCTTTACCTTCTCTCTTCTTCTTCTTTGATCTTGATTGTACTTGGTCACCGTGATCGCTTCCTCCTTCAAATGAGGATGGCCTTTTTCCAAAGATCTCCAACAAACCTGTTTAATCAAACATTGATACCTTCTCAGACACCCAAGGCTTTAGTCCTCGCTCAAACCATCTCGCCTTTCCTCTCATCCGTGGTGTGAACTTGATACTTGGCAAACCTTGCAATTCGTTGAATTTAGCCGCATAGTCGAGCACGCCATATTTCCTCGCTTCAACTCTAGAAATTGAACCTCCATCTGGTTCTGTGAACTAGTTAGGAAATACATTTCGAAAAACATCTCTTTAAGTCTCTCCCACGTAATTATACCTTCACCTCCTCGCACTTTGTTTGCTTGCCACCAATAGTTAGCCTCGACTTCAACATAAACGTTGCAAAAGCGGTCTTCCGGTCTTCTAACCCTAGCAACGCTCAAAACCTTCTCCATTTCCATAACCCACGTTTGAGCCTCGATTGGGTTCATGGAACCTTTGAACTCAAGCGGTCCCCACCGCCTTGAAGTCTTTAAACGTTGTGTTTGGTGGAGCTTGCGGTTGATTATTCATGGCTCCAATCCAAGAAGTTCACCAACTATTTGAACGGGATTAGCGTTAGCATTATTGTTATTATTGGTTGACTCTTCCTTTAGCCGGGTGACGTTGTTGTCTTCTCCTTAGCGGATTTTTCTGTTAAATAAACGCTTATTAGAACTTTATTTATTTCTCTAAATAGTTAAGGCATTACTTAACAATTTAACATATTCATTTAACACATCATCTCAAACAACTTGATATATTTTCATTCAAATCAAAAGTTTTAACATTAAACGATAGCATAACTGCTATTTACATCAACTATCCTAGAATAAATAATCCACAGGATTTAAAGCATTCAAATATTCTTTCATTCATAAACACGTCAGAATTTACATATAAAAACTAATTAAGTCTTTCACATAATTAAACAAATTCTATCATTGTCTATCAAGGTGCTGAATAGCCTTGCCACACTCCTCATCCATGATACGAGACATCGTCCGCGATCCAAGGATATACGATGGAAGTCCTTCAAACTGAATGGGGTACCTCAAAACTCGATCTTGGGCCTCATCCATTGCATGATTAAGTGTAGAATATGTCTCTTCAAGCTTTGCCTTCTTTGCACGACTATCATCTTCTGCACGATCAGCTTGACGCGATTCTCTTACCCATCCCTCTTCTGCTATGTTCAGTCTTTCGGAGGTTTCCTTCTGCCCTTCTTCACTTTTTCTATCTCCTGGGTTATCTTTGATTTTGACCTTCTCATGGACCAAATCCCATTCTACATTTGCCACCGAGAGTGAAGAGTCAAAATCTCCCTCTACTTCGCTTCTAGAGTAATATGTTGAATAACCGCCGCTTCACAAATCTCGACCTCGTCTCAGAACTCCACGTTATTACGTATAACGTGTCATACATCTCAAAGATCAATCTGCAGTACCGTGGTAACTCCTCTTCTTCCTCTTCCTCTTCCTCAACAAATTCCTCCCCATGATCCTCCTCAGATCGGGTCTAGCTCATGCTCTCGACCAACAACGGTGATCAATGGAGATGACTCCTCTCATACTAACTGCTTCCCTAACGACATGAATGTCTCTTGGCTCCTCCTCCGCTTCATTACTATAGGTACACGGGGTTCTTCTTCCCACTTGACTAGCTTCTCCAACATTCGACATCCCCGACACAAAATTTTAAGTTTTAGTTACTAAGTCGTATCATCTAACGATACTTTAACACATAAACATATAAGGTCTTTTATTATCTTCAATGAATTACATAAATTCATTTCTTATAACTCGATAAGAGTTTTCCATCACTATCTTCTTTCTATAAGGCTACTACCTAAGGTTGTTCCCCACCTAAGGTTCATAACCTCACAGCCTTTGATACTAACTTGTGACACCCACAAATCCGGGGTACTTCAATTCCACGGGATTTGGTGTTCATCAGATAAATATCATCTATCTATCTACCCATAATAAATGCAAACTAGGCAATAGATATAAATAATAATAAATCTCCCTTATGGGTTACATCAACTACATAATAAATACAATCCCAAAGTTACTCTAACCTTAAATATCCGTACAGAATCATAAACAATTAGGTCTTAAACAACATCATTAACTTAAGTCTAACCTAAATACATCATCAAATAAAATAACAAGTCTTCAACACTTGCTAACTTTTCCCTTGCCTTTACTAGTGGAAGGTTCGTCCGGTTCTTTCGTTTCTTAATCGCAATGTTATTATTAAGCAAGAGTGAGCACTAATACCCGTAAGTATAATAATGAAATAACAAGATAATAACATGCGAGTAAATCAAAGACATCTCAATAAAAGCTCAACTTTTGAATCAAGAATGAATAACAAGAAACAAAAGAATTCTGAGGGTCATAAGACTTTGAACTATGTCCTAGGTTATCAAGGGTTATACTTGAAACCTTTAATAGTCATAAGACTATGGACCTTTCTACTCGTACTTAGGGTGATCAGCCCTTAGTACAACATCAGCACAATATCTTAATGCTAACGATAAGTAAATCCTTTTGCGTAGGTTGTTCATCTCATTTGACATTCGAGTCCGCACTAAAGGAAGTTTGGTTTGGACAATTCATCAAGGTTCGAAATTTAGAATGCTCATTAACTATGGACTAGTCGAATCAATAAGGGTTCGCTAGTCTAATAAGGTTCAATAATAATGATATTCAAATTGAATAATAATCTCAGGAAGTATACAATAGGACAATTATTGTATAACTGAATCATGCTTTGAAAAGATAATCAATCTTTAATATAACATTTGAACATGAATAATAATAACGATAATTTACTCGAGGTAATTAATAAACTTAAACAATAATGACAAGTAGGGTTAGGAAACTTGCCTCGTGCGTAGGCTAAACGATTACTACTTCCGTTCACCACAAATCCTACACACATACCATATGTATTCACGACATTCATTAGTTACATTTTCACTTAATTATTTAATATAACTCCACTTTATTTAACAAATCATTACCCTTCTAATTTAATTACTTAATTAAATTAGAATATTTTCATTCTCTTACTATTGTTACACTCGAATAAATTATTTCATAATAATTTCCATCGAATATTTAATGTATTCCATAATATCTCAATTAAAATATTTAATTTATTTTATAATATTTTAATAATAATTTTCATCGAATATTTATTTTATTCCATAATATCTCAATTAAAATAATTAATTTATTTTATAAATATTTTAATAATAATTTTCATCGAATATTTATTTTATTCCATAATATCTCAATTAAAATATTTAATTTATTTTATAAATATTTTAATAATAATTTTCATCGAATATTTATTTTATTTCATAAATATCTCAATTAAAATATTTAATTTATTTTATAAATATTTTAATAATAATTTTCATCGAATATTTATTTTATTTCATAAATATCTTAATTAAAATTTTTAATTTATTTTATAAATATTTCAATAATAAGATTTATTGATTATTATTATTATTATTATTATTTATTTACTTATTTATTTTTGCGTCACGTATGGTAATTTAGTTTATTAACGCACGCCAGTAAGCGGTTACCTGTGCTCATTTTCTCAGTTCTGCGATTCTAGCTCATAGTCATGAACATAACAAGGCCAAATTAGGCCAAAATCAATCACACGTAAAATTATACATGAATATGGCCATAACTTCCAATTAGTTATTTTTTACACGAATTTAGACTTACCCAATCATTGTAATACATATATAATCATTACTTAACCCATTTAGCATGATTTTTAACAAGTTACAACACATAATTTGTAAAATCAACACATTTACTTTCACTGTTCTTTATATTCTTGAAGGTTTTGAAAATAAAACTTGAAAATTGTCACTACGGATTCGTTATAACACCGAATCCGTTTATTTATACTTTGGCCTCTTCGTATCAACATGCATAACATCATACGTGTGTAAATTTTACGAAAACATTTATGTTTGACATACTAAAATCACGTATATTGCCTTAAGGCCAAAACCCAAACTCTGTAATTTTGTAGAAATCATATACGATGTAATACTATGAAACTGATGATATGGAATCAAGCAATATATATATAAAACATGTTATGCTACTCTTATTATTACATATATCCATATAATAGCACAATTTCTCAATTACAGAGACATAACAGAGGTTTGAAAGCCAAAAACTATGAAACCCATTTTATGAAAACTAAATACGTAAATAGAATTTGGGAAGGAGGAGATTACCTCAGAGGATATAATTAGTAGGCTTAGTTTCCTCACTCTCAATTCTCTTTCACAGTATCTTAATTCTTCTTGAAAATTCTCAGACTCTCTCTGAATATTTCTTAGACTTAGGCAAAAATGAAAAAAAAAAAAGAAAAAGAAGACGTCGTATATAATGATCAGATAACTGAGCGCAGAGTGGTCAGTTGGCCCAATCATGGGTTAACTGCATCAACTCCTCTTAGGGCTTTGTTTGGCTAGCTTCAAAAGACTTAATCTCATTTAATTAAATAAAACATTTATCATATAGTTTAATTAATGTCACACTTCTTAATAAAATAAACTCATATCTTATTTAATTTATTATAAATAAAATATAATAATTTCTCATAAATTCACATAGTCACATAATTAAATAACTCATTAATAAATAATGTCAAATTATTAATTCTCTAATTAATAATTAAATTAATTAAAATCCTAATATGCTTATTAAATATTTCTTTTAATACAATAAGCTCACATAATCACATACTTTGATAATAAAAACTCTCTACATTAATTTAATAAATGTAACACATATAATTAAATTAATCTACCACAATTGCGTCAATTAATTATTTAATCTAATAATTAAATCATCGAAAAATATTTATTTAATTCAATAAATATTAAAATTAATTACAAAATTCTCGTTCGTCGCATAGTATCCCGCTAACCCTAGGAAACTCCGCACCTTTGCTGGATCTACTAACATCCATTCATGGTCAATGACATGTCTTAAAAATGTAACCTCTCTAGCCAAAATTCACACTTAGTGAACTTCGCATATAACTTCTCCTTCCTCAGTGTCTCCAATACTATTCTTAGGTGTTCAGCATGATCTTCTAGCGTCTTATAATAGACTAGAATATCATCGATAAACACCACGACGAACTTGTCCAAATATTGTTTGAACACTCTATTCTTCATATCCATAAATGATGTTTATGCATTAGTCAACCCAAATGATGTCACCAGAAACTCGTAATGACTGTAACGAGTTCTGAATGTTGTCTTTAGTACGTCCTCCTTCCTAACCTTCAACTGGTAATACCCCGTCCGCAAATCTATTTTAGAAAAATACATTGCCCTTTTTAACTGATCAAAAAGATCATCGATCCTGGGCAATGGGTATTTATTCTTTATCGTTAACTTGTTCAACTCTCGGTAGTCGATACAAAGTCTTAACGATCCGTCCTTCTTCTCGACAAATAGTACTCGTGCTCCCCACGATGAAACACTCGGTTGAATATACTTCATGTCCAACAGTTCTTGTAACTGTACCATTAACTCCTTCATGTCCATATGTGCCATACGATACGGTGCCCTGGAAATTGGTACCACTCCTAGCACAATGTCTATTACGAACTCGGTCTCCCTATCCGGTGGAAAACCAAGCAATTCACATGGAAATACATCCGTGAATTATTTAACTATAGTTATTTGTTCCATGGTTGCTCCCACTCTCTAGGTATCAACAACATGGCACAAATAACCTACACACCCCTTCCTCAATAGTATCCTAGTTTGTGTCATCGTAAGAGAACATGAACGTCCCAGCGATCTATTACCATAAAATATTACCTGAGGTTGTCTCAACGTTCTAATATTCACACATTTCTTTTGACAATCTATAATTGGCCCATGGTTAAACAACTAATCCATTCAGAGAATTACATAGAATTCTCCTAACTTTATCGGTATCAAATCTACCGATAATCTACAACCCCGTATGTCTAGGTGATCAGCCTATAGTACTCTATGTTGATTAACACTACATTCTTTAAACGTATGTACGTTTAAGTTGTGGCAACCTCACGTGCCTGTCATTTGAGGACAAAACATTTTAGAATACTCAGTATTCATTTGAAAACCACACCAATATAGTTTGGTAAAACATTGATAATACTTTGACAGATTATAAGAAATCCAACATATCGTACGTCTAGCCGAAAGAATTGGCTTTGACTTTATCATATATCAATTCATGCGTAAGAATACATGAATCACAAAGCTTGTCCAGATTGAACTGAAACAAGGGTTAGAACACTTGCCTTCAGCGTCTGCTACTGTTATTACACGTTCACTTTATGTCTTTAAGGTCTCTACAGTAGATGATCACATAACGTAACACATTAGGTCATGAATAACATATATGGTTCCTAATGAATCTTACCCTTCTTCTCAATCTAATCCAGTATTAGAATTGTTACTATTGGTTTCGACTTGCCGTTATAGCTTACATTATCATTACGTTCATGTTCGATTGATTATCTTCAACCTTTAGTTGTCATACTTAAGGTTTAACAATCTCTTAAACAATGTTATAATTAAGCTTTACTTCGTTACTAATCAACTAACATTCTTGCTCTATTTACAACCTTTTCTTACTATCAAAACCATAAGGCTAGCACTGCGGCGCCAACTTCCCTTTCTTAAGCTTGTTGCCATACGCCATACTTCGATGGTGAGGATCCACTCGCGACCGCAATCATGAGTCCCAAATATATGTGTCGCCATCATCGCACAAACTCCGATGAGTGATGGCTTTCTTGGCGGCTGCGCCAAACTCTCAGGTGCACTAGAAAATGTTTACAGACTTTTAACTTTGCGAACTTCACGGACTCCAAATTTGATCATTTTAAGCCCGAATCGGCTCGTTCAAAATCCATTAGCTCACAAATCACATACTCTACATGTTCATGCAAGAATTTTACATTTTGACTTCGTTAACTCAAAATTCACCTATGAGTTCATTTTTAACGAAAACGATAAACATTCGTGAACGTTCAACGCTCGTTTCTTCATTCTAAGTCAGAATTCGATCATTTTTATGTCCGCAACTCTATAATGCTAAATAAGACTTGTTGTCATAGAAAATCAACGTTTTCGAGCTCAATATCAAAATTCGACTTCCATTCCGAGAATTTTATGAATTCGACAATTATCTTCCAATTATGTGAATTTCGGCATAACTTTGTTATTTATGATTTGTTCATCGTTTCAAATGGATTCTATCCATCATATTGACATCTTAACCTACTCATTTCATTAACTTATTTTCATAATAAGTTATTACTTGTTCTTCATGAGCTTATAACTTATCAAAGTATAAACTACCTATAATATCATTTCTCAAGACTTAAGATAGTTTATGTCTTCTAACCATCATTCTTACACCCTTTTATCATACTAACTTCATTCATGTAAACATGTTACGAGTCTTACAAGTTCTTCCTTAGTTCATAACTTATTTATAAACAAAGTGCTTATTTAATGCTTATTATGACTTAAGTCCTTAGATTATTCATTCTTATCATTTCTTAGCATACATGTCCATTAATCCACACTTCTCTTATCACCCTACAATGGTAGAGATGGAAGATTAATAGCATAAGAGGGTTACGCTTGATGAACAAGCTTTCTTCTTCTTTTCTAACAAATGAAATTCTAGCTTATTCTTGCTTATTCTCTCTAACAATTAAGCACTTAACTTGTTGGTGAAAATTAAAAAACAACAAATGAAATCGTAAGCTTGTTATTTATAGGATTTCCTAAGTTAGGGTAATTTGGTCATTAGGTCGTCCGACCTCCTTAAGCACCTCCTTACTATTCATTGCTTCTTAATTAAGTTAACTTGTTAGCCACTTACTTTATTTTTCCATTACTTTATTTAGTTGGTCAGCACATTATTTTCTTGGTCACCAAGATTAACCATATGACCACGGGTTGCCCCATGGGTCACCCTAACCCATTGGATCAATAATTTGGCTTAGGTTTAATTAACTTAACTAAAGCTTTAGGGCTTGCATTAATTTACTTTGGAATTTACATTAATAACCACTTGGGCTTTTATTAACAAATCTTTGGGCTTTCATATTAATTCTTATTGGACTTGCACATCCTACATAATCCAACAAGTCCATTTCATTTGGCCTAAAGCCTTAGAATGTATACTATACTTATTATTCTCGTATTCTAACTCGTATACTAATTTATAATATAGGATATACCATAATTCATACATACTCGTATAACACTTTGTATCATAATCGTAGTCATTACCTCGTACAATACATACATATCATATGATCTGTAACAACCCGGAATTTTGGATTATCCAGAATTTAGGTTTAAAGAATTAGTTATTAATAAAAGGTATTTTTATTAATACTATTATGTGCTATGTCTTTATTAATCGTTCTATAACCTAGGATAATTATAAGTCGGGAGGATTCTGGCTACGAGCTAGATTTAACGAGTAAGAATTTTCAAGACGAAAATGAAAGTTTTCCGGGAACAAATATTTTTCAGGGAAAAAGATGAAATAGGCACTATTCATCCGTTTCTGCTAGGAGATTTATTTTGAAATTCCGAGAAGTTATTGATTACATAAAATGTTGAGACGTGATGGAATATTCAATAATATTTCAGTTATGGCAAAAACGAAGTTTTCGCCTGCGGACTCAAAACCTAAGGGTTAGGAAAAGTGAGTTCCAAGAATGTAATGAGTACGTATAATAACTACGGTTATTATGCGTGAGAAATATGAGTATGATACGAGTTAATATACGAGTATAGAAAGAAGAATAGTACGTCGTATAATACGAATATCGTACGAGCTAAATATGAAGAGATTACGAGAATATGAGAATGGAATGCGTAGAATACGATTAGTCTTAATGGACTTTGTGTTCATTGACTTTGTAGAATCCAATTGGACTTGGATTATGTCAAGCCCAAGGATTTGTGAAATCAAGCCCAAGATAGGCCCAATAAGAATTACAGTTAAAGCCCAAACCAAGAAGATTAACCGCGGATCGAACCGATGGGTAAACGGATGGGTAAGAACCAATGGGGCAACCCATGGGGTGACCCATGAGCATATGGGCCGTCCACTTAGCCACCAAATAAGGGTGGTGGCTAAGTTTGGAATAGTAAGGAGGTTAAGGGGGCGAAATGTCTAAATTGCCCTAGCTTTGGTTTTCTATAAATAGCAAGCTAGATTTCATTATTTTGAGATTTTGAAAAATCCTACACTTAAGAGAGAGAGAGAGAGAGTTCGGATGAAGAGGGAGAAGGAAGAGTATGAGCATGAATGCTCGGATCAAAAGTGATCGTGAAATAGAAAAGCTTGCAAATCACCGGCTTTGTATAACGGAAGAGGATTAAAGAAGAACGGTAATCCGAACCCTAATTTCTTCTAATATTTTCTTTAAGTTTTTATGCTTAAAACATAGCTTAATGAGAATAGGGAGAAGATGATGTTAGGAATGATTTCATATGGTTGAAATCATGAGAAAACGAAGAAATAAGAATTAGAAGTTTAGTTTATAAATTTCTTATGGAGGTATAAGATTCTTAAGGATTTTGAGCGATCCGGATGAATCTTATGAACGAGTAGGTGAAATAAGTAAGGAATGATGTTCTATAACATCAAATTCATATAAAAAATAGAATCGTAATCCAAAATATCGATTAAAATAAAGAACGAACGAAGAACACGCGAAGAACACGCGAAGAACACGAAGAATGTTGTTGATGGACAAATTTAAAATCATTGTAGAATAATTGTTGTTGATGGACAAGTTTAAAACAATCGTGTATAAGTTAGATGCATATTGCTTGGTTAGGAACGGTAGAAACGTTCATGAATAACGGATTAAAACTTAGCTATAACGAAGTTATGGAGAAATTTTCATAAAAGACGAACGAGAATTAGAAAGTTAGTAAATGAACCCGAACGTGTAGGGTTTCATAAGAAAGTAAGAGAATGTAATAAACGTGAGTCGTGGACTCAAGAACGAACAAGTTCCGAGTTCGGATGACCGAATTACGGACGAGCGAGCGAAGAACGTTAAAAGCGTAAAAATGAACGAAGGGTTAAGATTAAGCCAATCGAATGGCACGTAACGGATTTAGAATGAATTTCTGCTCAAAAGGTATTAAAGTACGTAAGATAAGGAAGAGAATGGCTTTGGAACGACCTCGTTTCGAGTTATAACGAAGAAGTTATGAGATCGTAAAAATCTGCGTCAAACTTAATGCAAGACTTAGAAATTTTTCTAGGGTTTTATCTCTAGCCTTGCAGTACAGGATGAAGCTGTGAGATCGTGGCATCGCAATGCTTCTCGGCCATAAACTTCGGAGAGTGGCGCCAGTGTGAGAGATAACAAGGGTTTGGCCGCAATACCAAAAACCAAGGAAGAAGGTGATACTGCAGCAAGAAGCAATAGAGAGAGAGAGAGGAGGAGCACCACATCGCAGTCACGGCAGGCAATGCCTAGAAGTAAGATTTTTGTTTCTCAATTACTGGGGGATGTTCAAGAAAGAAGTATGAACACGTAGTTCACATAATGTAACACTTAATTAAGTGTGTTAAACCTTTAATGAATGTTGAACGGAAAGATTTAACGAGGTTAAAAGATAGATAATGTAAAAGATAGATTACGTAACCGATAGCCGAGGACCGTAGTCGTGATAAATGAACATGAGGGATTACTGTGATTGTGATTCCTTAGACGTTGAGTGACGAAGGTAATGAATAACATTTCGATGTTATGTCATGTTAATGAGAGATAAGTGTAAAGCGTATAGACGCTATGAATGCAACGTTATTGCGATGAACAATTGGTCTTAGCATACGACGAATAGTATGGCTTCGACAGTAAGAAAGAATAATGAACACGGGGTTCATGGGTTGAATAATGATGGAATGAAATTGAAACCTTGAGGGAAGGTTGACTGAGAGATTAAGAGATGAGAAACGTAAACGTCGAATACGTAAACGATTCTCGTGAATCGTATTAGCAGTGGACGAACGTTCTAAATGTCAATGGTTGTATAACTTGGACGTTGACGAAAGTAGTAAGTAAGATATGAATTATCAAGGAAAGCCGTAGAGAACGGTAATGAGATTAATGAAAGTCCGAGGGTTAGTCGGTTAGAGAATGTTAGAATGAATGTAAGTGTTAGACACTTAAGCCAACGTAAGGTTTGAGTGTACGCAATTATTAAATATGCAGAACCTACACTCCATGTATGGTTTGACCTTAAGGTAATAAAGAATGTTGTTTAATCATGAACGGTGAAGAAACTGAGTTGAAGATAATAACGTATAACGTTAAGAAGTCGAGTTAATAAGTATAACTTGGACAACGTTCCGAGTTGAATGAACCGGACGTTATAAGGTATGAATAAGTTAATATGAAATGTTTAACACTATGACCTCATAGTATTGACATTGAATGATCGTTTTGAGTATACAAAAGACTGTATGACTTAAACGATAAGAAATGAATCCTGAGGTATGGCATTTAGTTTCCAGAAAGCCGTAAGGAATAAGAAGTTGACTTAACGAACATTATAGTTGAATGGTTTGTATAAGTTAAGAGAAGTTAGGTTGTGGTACAAACGTAACTTTGATAGTTGACATATTGGAGCTGGGCTAAACAATTCCTTCAGAGAGCGAATGTGACACCCCCAAATCCAGGTACTTCGATTCCATGGGATTTGGTGTTCACTGTACATATATCATCTATCTATCTACCCATAATAAATGCAAACCATGCAATAGATAGAAATAAATCTCCCCCTTATGGGGTTACAACATCTGAATAATAAATATAATCCCAGGTCATACTAACCTTAAACATCTGTGCGGAAACATAAACAAATAAGTCTTAAACAACATCATTAACTTAAGTCTTAAACAGAAATACATCATCATATAAAATAACAAGTCTTCATTACTTGTTAATCTTGCCCTTGCCTTTGCTAGTAGAAGGCTCGTCGGACCTTTTGTTCTTAACTGCAATGTTATTATTACGCAAGAGTGAGCGCTATTGCCCACAAGTAAAATAATGAAATAACAATGTATAATAACATATGAGTGAATCAAAGACTTCTGAAATAAAAGCTCAACTTTTGAATCAAGAATGAGTAACAAGAATCAAAAGATTTCTGAGGGTCATAAGACCTTGAACTATGTCCTAGGTTAACAAGGGTTATACTTGAAACCTTTAACTTAGGGGGATCAGCCCTTAGTACCATACTGTGCACAATATCTTAATGCTAACGCATAAGAAATCCCTATACAGGGTTGTTCATCTCAGTTTGACATTCGAGTACGCACCAAAGGAATTTTGGTTTGGATAATTCAATAAGGATTCTGAATTTAGAACGTTCATCAACTAAGGAATAGTTGAATCAATAAGAATTCGTTAGTTTAACAAGGTTCAACAATAAATGATATTTATAATGAATAACAATCTCAATAGGTATACAATAGAATAATTATTGTATAATAGATTCATACTTTTAAAAGATAGTAAATCTTTAACATAACTAATGAACTTGATTTATAACTTGAATAATGATAACAAGTAGGGTTAGGAAACTTGCCTCGTGCGTAGATTACACTTTAATTAAACTCGTTCTATGATTTAAATCCTACATATCATTTACATTCATAATACCAGTCAATTATAACATACTAGTCATCATAAGTTTTGTAGCGCCCCCAAATTCGGGTATCTTCCAACCCGACAGATAGTGTTATATTGTACAACATTCATACATTCATTCAAGTGAAAAGTCTCAAAGAACGAACATAACTTCTATATATTCAAAGTAATATTTACATTTCCCAGGTTCCATACCCATTACAAAGGTTCTTTGTCATAATATTAGTTATATTACAACAATAGACCTATACTATTACAAGACAGCTTAGTAATCTGCCTTAGCTTTTCCTTTATCCTTTTTCGATCATTCGAGACGTTCAGTCTTAGCTGCATTCATATGGTTCAAGCAAGAGTGAGCATAACTAGCTCAACAAGTATAACAATTTATTAACAACATGCCCGACACATACAAATCGTATATCTTCAATAACTGAACAATAGTTATGAAGTACTATTGATAATTCAAAATAGCACTTCATCTTTTCATTCAAAATGTTTTACAATAACAACCATATTTAGTAAAACATTCACTCCGGTCAAAGACCTCGAGTATTCATTCTTTGTTGGAAAAGGACAACCCGAAAGCAAGTCCGTAAGCCTGATATTACTTACAAGCACTTCTAGGTGATCATCCTATTGTATTCTATGTTGATCAACACTACATCCATTAAACGTATGCACGTTTAAGCATTTGGCAACCTCACGTGCCTGTCGTTTTACCGACAAAACATTTGTTTAACATTTCAGTCTTCTTTAGAAAACCATATCAAGTAGTTGACAAAAGATAGCAACATTTTGATAATACATGAATAGATTATCACTACATCAAGTCTAGCCAAAGGAATTGGCTTTAACTTCAACATACCTCAATTTATGCGAATGAATACATGAATCTCAAAAAATTATTCGGATTGAACTGAGACAAGAGTTAGAATACTTGCCTTTAGCGTCTGCTACGGTATATTAACTTTATGTTCAAGTCGTTCAAGTCTTTACAATACATGATCACATAATGCCTTACATTAGGTCACATATAATCAAGTATGTATATGACTATATCATACCCTTCATTTCAATCTAATTATGTATTAGATTCAGTTACTATTCATTCCAGTTTATCTTTATCCTTGCATTTATATTCGACTAGGTTATCTCAACCTTTATACAACATCCTTAAGGTTTAACAAAGTTTAAACAATGTTACATTACATTCCTTAAGTTATGTTTACTTTTCTTTGTACTTAGAAACCTTCATTACTATCTTTGTTCTGAGACTAGCACTGCGGTGCCCACTTTATGCTTACATCTCGCGCTGAGGCGCGTGCTTATTGTATCTCTGTTCCGGGCTTGGCGCTGCGGCGCGAGTCCTTACTTAATGGGTCTCGCTGCGGTGCCACACTCCAGAGGATTTTGGTACTGTACATGGCGTTGCGGCGCCACATAATGTACTATAGTTCGCGTTGCGGCGAACTCTTGCAGTAGGCTCGAACACTCGCTCCACGCCTTGGCCTGCAGTCATTTTGCCTAGGGGTTGAAAGCCGCACGCCAACTCAATGCACCGTAAAAACAATTTCAGTTTTAAATTTTTGTGAACTTCCCGGACGCATAACTTCTTCGTTATAAGTCCGAATTGGCTCGTTCAAAAGCCTACAGTTCACAAATTATGTAATCTACATGATCATTCAAGAATTTTATCTATTTGACTTCATTTGCTAAAAATTCACCTATTGGTTCATTTTTAACGAAAACGATAAACGTTCGTGAACGTTCAACGCTCGTTTCTTCGTTCTAAGTCAGAATCCGGTCATTTTTGAGTCCGCAACTTTTAAATGCCAAATATGACTTGTCTCTATTGGAAAACAAAGGTCTCGTGATCCAACACAAAATTTGCTTCCATTTCGAGAATTTTACGTATTCGACGTTTATCGTCCAATCGTGCAAATTTGGGCAATTCTTCATTCTTATGATTTGTTCAACATTACAAATGAACTTCATTCCTCATGTGAACATTTTAACATACTTAATACAACAACTTATGTTAATTGTTGGATTTTGACTTATTCTTCATGAGATTATAACTTGTCAAATTATAAACTACTTAAGTTTTGATTATTCATGACTTATGACTATTTGAGTTTCGTAATCATCATACTTTACATGTTCTTCAAATATAACTTTACTTAGGTATATATGATACATATAATCATTTAAGTTCTTAATTCACTTTTCTTACTAAACTCATCAAAAGTTCATATTTTCATACTTAACATTCAAGGTTAACTTATAATAAGTTTATAACTTTTATAAGTTCAAATGACTTATTGCCAACTTATGTGGCTTAAGTTCATTACTTACACATTCTTCTTACTACTTTTTATCACCATATTCCTCAATCCAAACTTTTCTTATCAACCTATCATGATAGAGATAGAAGATAATTGGAGAAGATGTCTTACTCTTGAAGTCTTTGATAAGTAGCTTCTTCTTCTTCTTGGCTTATGGAAGTTAACTTATGATAGCTTATTCTCTCTAACACTTAAGCACTTTGTAATTGTTTAATTGCTTGAATAATTGTTAAATGGCTAGCAAGGCTCTTCTATTTATAGACTTTGCAAGGTTAGGGTAGATTGGTCATTAAAACAATCCCACCTCCTTATGCACCTCCTTACTATTCATTACTTGCAAGGCACAAAACCTATCCTTTGCTTGGTCATTACTCCTTTAACTTGGTTACCACTTATCTTGATCACCACTTATCTTGGTCATCACACATTAACCATATTAATATGGTTTTGCCCCATGGGTCTATTAACTCATGGATTCTAGCTTGGGCTTGGATTAATAAATCATTGGGCTTTACATTAACAAACACTAGCTTGCTTATTAATTCAATAGTTGGGCCTTAACCTTAATTGACTTGGGCTTTGTACAAAAATCCTAGCCAATCTTTACAAGTCCATTAATATTTCATAATACATACACATATAGTTGATGCATTATTCTTGTATTCTAATTCCTATAGAAAATATATAAAATATTTCATTCTTCATACAACTCGTATTATACTCGTTTTCATTACTTTGTATAATACCTAAGTATCATACAAGTATTACTTATTCATTACTAATTCGCCTTACTTAAAGTTTATAAATTAAATCCACAAGCGAATTATTACTTTTTCCATAACTAGATTTTTATTACATAATCCATCTTACCTTGTTATTTCATCATTACGTATTTCTCGAAAACTCAAAATTATATCCCGAACAAATACCGATGAATAGTGTTTTTCGGAAAATTTCTCGAAAAACTTTTATTTTCATCTTGGAAATTCAAACACTTTAATTCATCCACGTAATTCAAATACTACGACATTCTAACATCAATAGGTTATACAATGACAACTATCTTGATAACACATGGAATATGATTTTATTATTATTTAATTTAATAAAATTATTTTACAATAAGATCCGAATTTCTCGGTCGTTACAAGTTCATTCTCTTTGTCTAACTTTGATAATGACCACATTTAATCAAATTACTACACTCATTGTCTCATACTTTACAATTTATGAACAATAATCTAATTATGTATTTAATAATTCAATCCACATGTAATTATGTTATTTACATGTTAAGCATCTACTTTAACATCTTATTATACTTCTAACATATTTCTATGTTCATTACATTAAGTTACTAACACATTGCTAGACATGACATTTTTTAAAAAAATTCATTTCGTAATATTTCGAGAGTGGTAATGCTACGCCACTTTTATACTTGTTTCTTGGTGTGTGCAGCAACGTGATGGCGCTGCCATGGTATTCTTTAGCGCCATGGCATGCAGTATACCATGATGCGAAGTCGAAGGCCTGAGTCGTTGTTATGATGCGAGACTCCAGCCAGCTTCTACAATTCACAAAATTGCGTAATACGTGGCCAAGAACTCCAATAAAATTATTACAACATGAATTTAATCATACCCAACTGTTAGAATTCATATATAAACATTACTCAACATCTATAGAATGATTTTAACCCATTAAAACACATAATTACAGAATTAAAATATATAAATTTCACTGTTCTTGATGTTTTTGAAGGTTTTGAAAATAATTCATAAAAATAACACTACGGATTCAAGTATGACAATCAATCCGCTCAATTAAAGTTTGGTCTCTTCAGATCAACATGCATAATCAAATAAGAGTGGAAATTTTACAAAAACATTTATGTTTGACATATTAAAATCACGCCTAAGGCCATATGGCCTTAACCCATACTGTAAAGTTTCGAAAGCAACATATACGACATGTTTTATGATATCAATATATGGTTTACATAATATATATATATATATATATATATATATATATATATAATCGATATATATAGTAACATTTAACACATACATAAACTCATAATCATACCCTTTCCCAATTACAGAGACTTTACAAAAGCTTTGAAAGCCATTTTCATGAAATCTTAAATACGTAAAATAGAAATTGGTTTAGAGAAATTACCCAGAGTATAGATTAGAAGAGATGATCAAAGATGATCCTTTCACGAATACTTGTTGATTACACACTCACAATTTCTCTAAATCTCACAATTTCTCTTATACTATAGTTTAAATCGTGTCACACCCAATTATACAATAACTCAATTAATTTATTTAATTTAAATTAAATAAAATATAATAATTTATCATAAATTCACATAATCATATAATTAATTTTATCATTAATTAATTATATTAAATTATTAAATCTCTAATTAATTATTAAATTAATTAAAATAACATTATGCTTATTAAATATTTCATTTAATTCAATAAGCTAACATAAATACATACTTGAATAATAAATATTCTCCACATTAATTTAATAGATATAACACATATAATTAATCTATCACAATTGCATCAATTAATTATTTAATCTAATAATTAATTCATCGAAAAATATTTATTTAATTCAATAAATATTAAATTAAATTACAGAAATCTCGTTTGTCACATCTTTCCCCCCTTAAAATGATTCTGTCCCCAAAATCACAACTCAATAATTTTGACCTGTTACATTCCCCCCCTTACAAAGATTATGTCCCCAGAATCCCTTACACATAAATTAAGTAAATAAATGAGGGCAATTCTTCATCATATTCTCTTCGAGTTCCCACGTAGCTTCTTCAGCGTTGTGGTTCCTCCAAATTACCTTAACAGAAGGTATTACTTTATTTCTGAGAACTTGTTCTTTTCTGTCGACAATTTGGAGAGGAATTTCTTCGTAAGATAAGTATTTTTCAAAATGTAGGGGTTCATATTCAATTACATGCTTGTAATCGGGTTTGTAGGGTCGTAAAACAGAAACATGGAAGACGTTATAGACATTCTCGAGTGCTGGAGGTAGGGCTACATCGTACGCAACTTCTCCGATTCTTCTATGTACTTCAAATGGTCCGATGAATCTTGGACTTAATTTTCCTTTCTTTCCGAACCTGATCTTTCCCTTCTAGGGAGAGACCTTCAAGAATACATAACTACCCGATTCAAACTCAACATTTTTACGATGTGGATCGGCAGATTTCTTCCGCTTTATCCCGAAATGCTATCGCCTCGCTTCTGGATCACTTTGACTATTTCTCACGTCTCATTGTACCAATTTTGGCCCTAGCAATTATCTTTCGCCAACTTCATCCCAATAAAGTGGAGTTATGCACTTTCTGCCGTATAACGCTTCATAAGGCGGTATGCCTATACTAGCGTGGTAACTGTTGTTGTAGCCGAACTCTACTAACGGTAGGTGATCATCCAAATTTCCTTTAAAGTCCATAACACAGGCTCCACAGGCTCTTAACATATCTTCTAATGTTTGAATCGTTCTTTCGCTCTGTCTGTCTGTTTGAGGGTGGTATGATGTACTCATTCATAATTGTGTACCCATGCATTCCTGAAGACGTTTTTCTAGAAATTCGATGTGAAGCGCGGATCCCTATCGAAAATAATTGACACCGGCACTCCGTGCCTCAAAATAATCTCTTTTACGTATAACCTTGCCAACTAATCTAAGTTGAATCTGATTTTGATCGGAAGGAAGTGTGTGGATTTTGTCAATCGGTCAACGATAACCCATACTGCGGCGTAGCCTTTCTGAGTCGTCGGAAGGCAAACCACGAAGTCCATTGTAATATGTTCCCATTTCCATTCTGGGATCTCCAACGGTTGTAGCAATCCACTCAATCTCTGATGTTCTGCTTTCACTTTCTGACAGGTCAGACACTTGGCAACACATTCTGTAACATCACGTTTCAAATTCGGCCACAAGAAATATTGTCGAAGATCTTGATACACTTGGTACTACCAGGGTGAAACGAATATCGTGAACTATGAGCCTCGCTCAAAATGTCTTCCTTAATCTCTGTGACTGGTGGTACCCAAATTCTACTCTCGAATCTCAGTATTCCTTCCTTATCCATCTTGAATCTTGGTTCAGTTCCTTCAGATATCTTTTTTGTCACCTTTTTGCATTCATCGTCTTAAAGTTGAGCCTCTTTAACTTTATCTAGTAGGGTTGTACCAGATTGCATCTGAAATAGCTTCTCATCAATCTCTATAGGATACTTCACTTCCAACTCCAGTTTCTCCATTTCTGCAATTAGCTCCTCCTGAGCTGTCAACATCATCAATTTCTCATGACCCTTTCTACTTAAGGCGTCGGCAACCACATTTGCTTTATCCGGATGGTATAAAATCTCACTGTCGAAATCCTTAATTAATTCCAACCATATTCTTTGACGCATATTCAAATCCTTCTGTGTGAAAATATACTTCAGACTCTTGTGGTCCGTATATATTTCACACTTCTCCCCGTAGAGATAGTGCCTCCAAATTTTCAAAGCAAAAACAACTGCAGCTAACTCCAAGTCATGGGTAAGATATCCCTTCTCGTAATCCTTCAATTGTCGTGATGCATACGCAATGACTTTGCCATTTTGCATCAGCACACAACCAAGTCCTTTATGCGACACATCACTATAAACAACAAAATTTCATGTATCGTCCGGAAGAGACAACACAGGTGTTGTACTCAACCTCTTCTTCAATTCATGAAAGCTTTCCTCACACTTCTGCGTTCAAACAAATTTCACAGTTTTTTGAGTTAAATTCGTTAATGGAGTTGCGATCTTGGAAAAGTCTTGTATGAACCTTCTATAATATCTTGCCAATCCAAGAAAACTTCGTACTTCCGACGGCGTCCTCGACTGATCCCAGTTAATCACGGCTTCGACTTTGGATGGATCTACCAAAATTCCATTTTTATCGATCACGTGCCCAAGAAATTGCACTCGTTCAATCCAAAATTCACATTTCGAAAACTTGGCATACAACTTTTCCATTCTCAATACTTCCAATGTTAATCTCAAATGCTCTTCATGTTCTTCCTTGGTTTTCGAATAAACCAAAATGTCATCTATAAATACCACTACGAACTTGTCCAAAAATGGCTTGAACACACCATTCATTAGTCCCATAAATGTTGCAGGAGCATTCGTAAGACCAAACGACATTACTAAAATTTCATAGTGACCATATCGCTCGAACGTTTGTCTTGAGACATCCTCCGGCCTCACCTTCGCTTTTTATAACCGCTTCTCAAGTCTATATTGGAAAAGTATCTCGCTCCCTTCAATTGGTCAAACAGGTCATCGATCCTCGGTAATGGGTATCTGTTCTTAATCATGACCTTATTCAGTTCTCTATAGTCAATGCAGAGCCGCATCGATCCGTCCTTCTTTTTCACAAATAACATCAGCGCTCCCCACGGTGATACGCTCGGTTGAATGTACTTCTTGTCCAGTAATTCTTGTAGTTGTACCATTAATTCTTTCATCTCTCATCGGTGCCATTCTTATGGTGGTGCCTTCAATATTGAGCAGCGATTCAATAAAACAAGAAGCGCCAAATCGATCATGAAATCTACCTCTCTATTTGGTTGAAGTCTTGGCAAATCATCTAGAAATACATCGATGAAGTCCCTCACAATCGGTATTTCTTCTACCTTCGGATTCTCTTTTCGACTGTCGACTATGTAAGCTAAGTATCCTACACAGCCTTGTCTTAATAACTTCCTGGCCTGCATCATCGTCATACAACTCGCTTGTCTAGGCAACTTACTACCATAAAATACAACCTTTGACGGAGTCATAAGGTTAATACGCTTCTTTTGGCAATTAATTACAGCCCCGTAATTGAATAACCAGTCCAATCCCAATATAACGTCAAATTCCCCAAGTCGAATAGGGATAAGATCTACATTCATGATATTACCCTTAATATCCACTCTATAGTTCTTATACACGTACTTAACAGGGATTATCTCTCTATTCGCAATTTCTATGTTCATGGGATATTCCAACTCATCTTTAAGCAAATCTAAACTATTAGCAAAGTCATCGGATATAAAGGAACAAGTAGCACCCGAATCAAATAATACATAAGCATTAATTTTATTGATCTAATGATACCGACACCACATCACGAGATCGAATCGCATCCTGCACCATCACGTTGAAAGTCCCGCGGTTTATTTGGGTTTGTTTATTGCGGTTGGTCCGGTGATTGTTAAGGCATTTACACTATTGTTTGCTCAGTTTCCTCCTGATCTTGACCCTCCCGATCCCTTCTTAGGATAGTCTCTTGCTAGATGGTCCTTCGAACCACAAGTGAAACAAGCACCGTTCTTTGGGTTAGGATAGTTAGGTGTTATGTGGTCTTCCTGACCATAATTATAGCACACTCTTTTTCCCTTCATACAAACTCCCAGATGAGCTTTCCCGCAGGTCGGGCATGCTTCTAATCTTTTCTTCTGACTTCCTTGTTAATTCCCCGATGATGAGTTTTCATTCCACCTTTTCTTCTGATTAAAATTACCACCCCCTGTGCCACTTCCATTAGTTTTGTTATTTCCTTCACTTTCACTATTCTTCTTCTTCTGATCTTGATTGTATTTGGTCACCGCATCAATTCCACCTTCAAATGAGGGATGGCCTTTTCCAAAGACTCTAAAAAAAGTGTTTATCTGAAACATTGATACTTTACTGTATACCCAAGGCTTTAGTCCTTATTCGAATCTTCTGGCTTTTCTCTCGTCCGTGTGTACTTGATACGGGGTGAACCTCCCCAACTTGTTAAATCTAGCCACATAATCAGGTACGCTCATATTTCCCTGCTTCTATTCTAGAATTTGAACATCCATCTGGTTCTGCGAGCTGGTTGGGAAATATATCTCGAAAAACATCTCTTTAAATCTCTCCCAAGTAATTACACCTTCACCTCCTCACACTTTGTTTGCTTACCACCAATAGCTAGCTTCAGACTTCAGCATAAATGTTGCAAAAGCGGTCTTCTGGTCTTCTCTAACCCTAGTGACATCAAAAACCTTCTCCATTTCCATAACCCACATTTGAGCCTCGATCGGGTTCATGGAACCTTTAAATTTTGGCTGTCCCACCGCCTTGAAATCCTTAAACGTAGTATTTGGTGGAGCTTGAGGTTGATTATTCATTGCTCCAGCTAGCAAGTTAACCAACTGCTGAACGGGATTAGCATTGGCATTATTGTTGTTATTTGTAGACTCTTCCTGAGCTGGTTGACGTTGTTGTCTTCTTTTTGGCGGCATAATTCTGTTAAAATATATGCTTATTAAATCTCTATTAAATTCTCTAAATAGTTAAGACTTAACTCAACAATTTAATATAATCATTTAACACATTATCTCAAACAACTTGATATATATTCATTCAAACTAAAAGTTTTAACATCAAACGATAGCATCACTGCTATTTACATCATCTATCCTAAGATAGAGAATATACAGGATTTAAAATATTAAAATATTCCTTCGTTCATAAACACATCGAAATTTATATATCAAAACTAATTAAGTCTTTCACATAATTCAACAAATTCTATCACTGTCTGTCAAGGCACTGAATAGCCTTGCTACGCTCCTCTTCCATGATGCGAGACATCGTCCTGCGATCCAACATGTACGATGGAAGTCCTTCGAACTGGATGGGGTACCTCAAAACTCGATCCTGGGCCTCATCCATTGCATGATTAAGTGTAGAGTATGTCTCCCCAAGCTTCGCCTTCTTTGCACGACCATCCTCTTCCGCAAGATCAGCACGACGTGGCTCTCTCACCCAGCCTTCCTCTGCTATAATCCGCTTTTCAGAGCTTTCTTTCAGTTCCTTCTTCAACTTTTCTATCTCTGCAGTCTTATCTTCGGTTTGACCCTTCTCGTGGACCAAATCCCATTCTACATTTCCCAGTCGTGAGTGAAGAGTCAAAATCTCTCTCTCCTTCTGCTCGAGAGTAATCTGCTGAATAATCGCCCGCTCAATCAGATCCTGCACCTCATCTCGTAACTCTACATTACGGTCGTATAATGTGTCGTACATCTCAACATCAATGGAGTGCTGTGGAAACTCCTCTTCTTCCTTTTCCTCTTCAAATTCCTCCTCAGGATCAGTCTCAGGTTCGTGCTCCTGACCAACAACGATGATCAATGGAGATGACTCCCTCTGTACCAACTGTTCCCTAACGACATGAATGTCTCTGGGCTCCTCCTCTGTAGGTACTGTAGGTACTTGGGGTTCCTCCTCCCCTACTCGACTTGTTCCTCCAACATTCGACATCCTGATAATAAAATTTCAAGTTTTAGTTACTAAGTCGTACTAGTGAGCACATAATTTAACACATATGCACATAAAGTCTTTTATTATCTTCAATGAATTACAAAAATTCATTTCCTAGAACTCGATAAGAGTTTTCCATCACTATGTTCTTTCTATAAGGCTACTACCTAAGGTTGTTCCCCTTCCTAAGGTTCATAACCTACAGCTTTGATACCAATTTGTGATACCCCCAAATCTAGGTACTTCGATTCCACGGGATTTGGTGTTCACTGTACAAATATCATTTATCTATCTACCCATAATAAATGCAAACCATGCAATAGATAGAAATAAATCTTCCCCTTATGGGGTTACAACATCTGAAAAATAAATATAATCCCAGGTCATACTAACCTTAAACATCTGTGCGGAAACATAAACAAATAAGTCTTAAACAACATCATTAACTTAAGTCTTAAACAGAAATACATCATCATATAAAACAACAAGTCTTCATCACTTGTTAATCTTGCCCTTGCCTTTGCTAGTAGAAGGCTCGTCGGACCTTTCGTTCTTAACTGCAATGTTATTATTATGCAAGATTGGGCATTATTGCCCACAAGTAAAATAATGAAATAACAATGTATAATAACATATGAGTGAATCAAAGACTTCTGAAATAAAAGCTCAACTTTTGAATCAAGAATGAGTAACAAGAATCAAAAGATTTTTGAGGGTCATAAGACCTTGAACAATGTCCTAGGTTAACAAAGGTTATACTTGAAACCTTTAACAGTCATAAGACTATGGACCTTTCTACTCGTACTTAGGGGGATCAGCCCTTAGTACCATATTGTGCACAATATCTTAATGCTAACGCATAAGAAATCCCTAGACAGGGTTGTTCATCTCAGTTTGACATTCGAGTCCGTACTAAAGGAAGTTTGGTTTGGATAATTCAATAAGGGTTCTGAATTTAGAACGTTCATCAACTAAGGACTAGTTGAATCAATAAGAATTCGCTAGTCTAACAAGGTTCAACAATAAATGATATTTATAATGAATAACAATCTCAATAGGTATACAATAGAACAATTATTGTATAACAGATTCATACTTTGAAAAGATAGTAAATCTTTAACATAACTAACGAACTTGATTTATAACTTGAATAATGATAACAAGTAGGGTTAGGAAACTTGCCTCGTGCGTAGATTACACTTTAATTAAACTCGTTCTTTGAATTAAATCCTACATATCATTTACATTCATAATACCAGTCAATTATAACATACTAGTCATCACAAGTTCATTCTCTTTGTCTAACTTTGATAATGACCACATTTAATCAAATTACTACACTCATTGTCTCATACTTTACAATTTATGAACAATAAGCTAATTATGTATTTAATAATTCAATCCACATATAATTATGTTATTTAAATGTTAAGCATCTATTTTAATATCTTATTATACTTCTAACATATTTCTATGCTCATTACATTAAGTTACTAACACATTGCTAGACTTGACATTTTTAAAAAAAAATCATTTTTGAATATTCTGGAGAGTGGCGCTGCGATGCCACTTTTACACTTTTTCTTGGTCTTTGCATGCACCGATGGCACTTTGTATGTGGTCTTTAGTATTTGCGATGCGAAGTCTAACGCCTGGAGCTCGGCCACAAGCAACGCGAGACTCCAGTTTAAGTTCTACAATTCGCGAAAATTACAAAATATGGCCAAGGAACTCCAATAAAATTATTCCTACACGAATTTAATCATACCCACATGTTAGAATTCGTATATAAACATTACTCAACATCTATAGAATGATTTTAACCCATTAAAACACATAATTACAGAATTAAAATATATAAATTTCACTGTTCTTGATGTTTTTGAAGGTTTTGAAAATAATTCATAAAAATTAACACTACTTGGATTCAATTATGACAATCAATCCGCTTCAATTAAAGTTTGGTCTCTTCGTATCAACATGCATAATCAAATAAGAGTGGAAATTTTACAAAAAACATTTATGTTTGACATATTAAAATCACGTCTAAGGCCATATGGCCTTAACCCATACTCTGTAAGTTTTGAGCAACATATACGACATGTTTTATGATACTGAATATATGGTTTACATAATATATATATATATATATATATATATATCAAATACGATATAGTAACATTTAACACATACATAAACTCATAATCATACCCTTTCCCAATTACAGAGACTTTACAAAAGCTTTGAAAGCCATTTTCATGAAATCTTAAATACGTAAAATAGAAATTGGTTTGGAGAAATTACCCAGAGTATAGATTAGAAGAGATGATCAAAGATGATCCTTTCACAAATACTTGTTGATTACACACTCACAATTTCTATAAATCTCACAATTTCTCTCTGACAAATTTTCAAACTCTCTCTCTGCTTTTCCAGACTTAGAAAATAACAAGAAGATAAAAGAATATGTATAATAACTAAGCAACCGATGTAAGATTATGGTCAGTTAACCCAATCATGGGTAACTGCTATCAACTCCCTTTAGGGCCTTGTTTGGCTAGCACGAATAGATTTCATAATCATTTAATTTAATGATTCTCTTATACTATAGTTTAAACCGTGTCACACCCAATTATACAATAACTCAATTAATTTATTTAATTTAAATTAAATAAAATATAATAATTTATCATAAATTCACATAATTATATAATTAATTTTCTCATTAATTAATTATATTAAATGATTAAATCTCTAATTAATAATTAAATTAATTAAAATAACATTATGCTTATTAAATATTTCATTTAATTCAATAAGCTCACATAAATACATACTTGAATAATAAATATTCTTCACATTAATTTAATAGATATAACACATATAATTAATCTATCACAATTGCATCAATTAATTATGTAATCTAATAATTAATTCATCAAAAAATATTTATTTAATTCAATAAATATTAAATTAAATTATAAAAATCTCGTTTGTCACATCTTTCCCCCCTTAAAAGGATTTTGTCCCCAGAATCACAACTCAATAAATTCGACCTATTACAACGAAGGTATATACAAAACTAGCAACCGATCTAACTCACTTTGTGGGCAATGTAGATGCGACGGGAACTTGTTTGTTGGTTGTTTGTGGGAAACCACTCAGAGTACCATATGGACTACTAGCAGAGAAGCGATGTGTGCTGAGTTCTATAGAAGTTATAAGAAGAACATAAGAATGCAAATCATCAAAGATGATGAACATTTTGTGTAAGACATCTCCGTATGTTATGAAGCCGTAAAGCGGAAATGAAAGTTAGTCGCGTAAGCTTATATTGCAAGAACACAAACCCTAAGATGTAAAGTTAAGTAAACCAATGCGTAAGTCAAGTATATGACTAATTGGTGTACGTATTATTTTCTTATGTGTTATATAGGGATTTGGAATGAGCATTTCAGCGTAAACTATAAGTTGTAGCTGTTCGTAAGGCAAGTTTTCTAACTTTATTCATGCTAGTTTCTTAAACTTCTCAGATGTTGAACTTGAGAAGTTCTGTCTATGTGTGAATGTGAGATATTTGTACAAGATGGTAGAACGTATGAGGCCTTCTGCCACAATTAGAACACTTCGGTGTTTCTTTGAGATGAACTGTTCTATGATTGAGCTGTTCAATACAAGTATGCTCGGTTTACACATGAAACGTTATTGTTAAGTATGTGCTAATGATTCTAGCCAGACAGGATATGTATGGAAAAAGGTAGAAGAATGAAAGTAGTGTAAAGAGTATGTCATGAATGTTTTAAGATGATAGGAATTGAGACTATTCCTATTATTCAAACTGCTTCATAACCTTTGTTCGGTTATCAAAGTTCTAAAAAATGTTTAAACTCTTGAAGTTGTTTATTCTACTGTTATGAATTGTTTGGCAATTGAATGCTCATACTTGCTTTAAATAAAAAACATTTTCAGCGAACGATGTTAGAAAGAACTTAATGATCCCGTAAAGATCAAGCTGAGCGGTATCCAGACGAAGTGTCATTCAGTATATGAATGTGCATGAAGAGTAAGTGAAGATTTGTAATATAGAATGATAGAATTAAACTATAGATTAGTTTAATGAACAGTTATGTATCCTTGGTGGCGGATGAAAGTCACTCGTGTAATATGAAAAGAATAATGTAATTATCATTATTTTTAATGAAAGAGGTTATAAGGTTTCGAGAACCTGGGATTTGAGAATATATGTCATTATATTTAACTATATAATGATGTGTGTTTGGAAGGAAATAGAATAGTGATACACGGAGTCCGGGTCTAAAAGTATGCCGGATTTTGGGGCGTCACATCATGTTCATCACATTAACTTCTAACGCTTTACTTTTCCTAACTTTCTCGAATTAAGTCCGCATGCGAAAAAATTATGTTTTCCATACTTGAATTATTATTACATAATCCATCTCACCTAGATATTCTATTGTTACGTATTTCCTGGAAATTCAAAAATAATTCATGAGCAGAAATCGATGAATAGTGTTTTTCAAAAAATTTCTCGGAAAGCTTTTATTTTCGTCTTGGAAATTCAAACACTTTAATTCCTTCACGTAGTTATACTATGACTTTCCGACGTTTTTAGGTTATAGGACGACATACATCTTACTAACACATAATAATAACAAATAATATAATTTTATTCATTATTTAATTAAATAAAATTATTTTACAATGGATCCGAATTTTTCGATCGTTACAGGGCAAATTGGACAATAAGCCATCTCACCTCCTTTCTCCACCTCCTTACTATTCATCATTGGTCACTAAGTAAAACCACTTTACTTGGTCACCAAGATGGTGCCATGTGATCCATGGGACCCACATAGGTTGCCCCATGGGTTTTTCTTACCCATTGGTTCAATCCAGGAATCCGGTTCTTAATTTGGGCCTAGGTTTTAATAACTTTGGCTTAACCCTTGAGCTAGCAATATCAAACATTAGGTTTTAACATTAATTCACTTGGGCTTGTACAATTCCTACACAAATCCTACAAGTCCAATCCAATTAGCTTAAAGCCTTATAACGTATAATCTACATATTGTTCTCATTTTCTAACTCGTATACTCATTCATTATATACGATATACCATTATTTATACATACTCGTATAATACCTCGTATCACACTCATATTCATTACCTCGTACAATACTTACGTATCACACAATCATCGTTTATTCATTAACGCTTTACTTTCACTAACGTTCTCAAATTTAGTACGTAGGTGAAAAATTGTGTTTATCATACTTGAATTACTATTACATAATCTATCCTTCCTTGTTATTTTATCGTTACGTAATTCTCGGAAGTTCAAAAATAATTCCCGAGCAAAAATCCATGAATAGTGTTTTTCGGAAAATTTCTCGGAAAGCTTTTATTTTCGTCTTGGAAATTGAAACACTATTAATCCTTCACTTAGCCAAATACTACGATATTCCAACATAATTAGGTTATAGAACAACCTTCATCTTACTAACACATAATAATCACATATAATATAATTTTATTCATTCATTAATTAAATAAAATTATTTTACAATAAATCCGAATTTCTCGGTCGTTACAGTTGTTGTTGAAATACATAACAAGCAATGAGGCTGCCATGAAAACACAAGAGGCTGTAATGAAAACACAAGCAGTGGCAATCAAAAACTTAGAAAATTATATGGGACACCTTGCGTTAGCATTGCATAACAGGCCTTAAGGGACTTTACCTAGTGACTGTGACAACCCAAATTTTCATAAGTTATTAAAATAAGAATTTAATAATTAAAATTCTTATTATGAGGTGTATATATTTTGAATTATATGATTTGGTGTGAAGAGAATTATATATTCATATGTTGGAGAAAGTGAGATTTAATAGTTAATTAAACTATTAAAGAAATTAAATAATATTAGTTAATTGAATTAAGTTGAAATTATGTTATGAGATAATATAATTTTAATTATTATGCCTCTTATATGAAAAAAATATTATGAGTTAAGTTTCATAAATTGTGTGAATAATTCACTTAATTAAAATAGTGAATTAATACAAGAATAATTGATTTAATAAAGTGAGAAGGTAATATATTGCATGAAAATGTAAATGTTAGTATAATGGGAGTAAACTATTTATTAAGTACATTAAATATTTTAGTTGGAAACTTTATGGAATAAAATGAATATTTATGGTATTAAATAAATATTTGATGAAAATTGTTATGGGATAGTTTATTTAAGTGTGATAAAATAGATGGAATGTATACATATTTTATTACGCTTAGTATATCGAGTGATATTCTAATTTAATTAAATAATTAAATTAGAGGAGTGAGAATTTGTTAAATAATGTTATGATTATAATGGTTGAATATAAATTATAATTTTACTAATAAGGTTAATTTTATTTCTTAAGGAATTAAAGGTACACAATCTAGTTTATATTACTAGTTTATGTGTTCTTGAGTTTCTTCTAAATTTAAGGTTTTGGTTAATGAATTTGTGGGTTATGATGTTATATATGTTATTAAATTTTATAATTTCATAATGGTCATCTAAAAATGATTTTTTCAGAAATCAAATTCATGTATTTATGCTAAAGAAGAGGAATTTGGGTTATGATGGTAATGTGTGTTTTGGTGTACTTTGAAACTAAAATTGAGGATGAATACGTGTTTGAAACATTAAATTGAAGGATGATTGTTGTTCTCCTCTATAAAACGAAAACAACACAACTTGAACGGATCAAATTGGTTAAGAAATGAATTCGTGATGAATGAATACACTTAACATGTTAAAAATATGAAAAATTAGTATAAACCAATTCGAATTAGTATAAACCAAGTCTCACATGGACTAGTTAGTTTACTATGTTTATTTTGGCTTGGAATTGATTATGTAAATGAGTTCTAATGATTGTAATTCGAGATATGGAGCCGAGACCTTAGACGAGTCTGATTATGTTAAATAAGACTTATTTGTAAAGAAAGTTGGGTTGGAATGAGTCGAGGTGAGTTTTGGATGTCAAAACGAGAAGTCCGAAAAACTAGTGGACTGCCGATCCAATAACAAAAATTCGTGGTTAGCTATATTATTTAGAAAATTCTTGGGCTTTTGGTATGTTATAGTACACTGAATAATCTTTTCATAGACTCTAGAACGGACTAATTCTGACTTTGGAGCAAAGAGTTATGACCATTCAAAGTAGTCGCGTCAAAACTGTCTAACCAACTTGGAGCAGTCACCTTGAACTAATTTTCTAGAATTTTATGTCTAGAATTTTGAAAAGGTCGAAGAATACAAGTTGTAGTACCGGAATTTAGCTTCGCGTGGGCTCAAGAATCGCTCAAAAATGTTTTGAAACGGAAAAGTTATGACTGTTTTAGCGAGAGAGGGTAAAGCTAGGAAAGAATGAAAAATAGTTTTGAACGCCCCTTTTTGAACATTGTTTTGAACTGTCTATCTTATCTGAAATGGGTGTCCAATAACTTTTAAAAATAGTTTAATATGATGTTTACAACATATCCAAAGTTGGATGTCATCGGACTTATGAGATATAGAGTAAAGTTTACTTTACAACTATTATGCGTTGCTATGTGACTAATAGTTGATGTGTATGATTATATAATTGTGTAGGGCACGTGAAGTGCAGATAACTGTAAGTAATTAAACTGTTATTGATAAACAACGATCAAGACAAGTCTTTCAGTTCCAATTTGATATGTGAATTTGATGATGAACTATTTAAAATCTTTATTGCAAATAGCATGGTGTGTTATATTAATGTTGAAAGTATAAAATGTTAAAGTCAATTTATGACTACGTTGATTGAGTAATGAATGTTGATTGAGTAAAGAACTCAATCTTTATACTTGTTATATGAACTACAACATATATGTTATGTTAGTCCAATGTTTATGAGATGTATATCGAGCATGTTATTATGTGCTATGTGATGCATGAAAACTGTTAGATTTTGTTGGGTTATCGAGTTCAACCTTGCAAATAACCACTTTTGTAGATTAAAGATTTAAGGTAAAGTTATGTGCTACTTGAAAGAAATGAATTAGATGTGATACTTGAAGATTTATATACTTTGGCTGAGTTATTAATATTTGAACCATGTTTAAGGTTCCAAATAATGTATTAATGTTGAATTATAATATCGTTTTGCGATGTAAACTCTTGTAGTATTAAAATGATTCTGAGACAGCTAGATGTAAAGGTTGAAAGTTTTGGGAAAGAGAATAGTTTGTAATAGAAAATTTTAATTATTCCGCATATTTCAGTGGTTGTATTATCGTTTCATGATATAAAATTAGAGGTTGAATGTATTGTTAATGACTGAAGTCGAGAATTAAATTGTATGAATTTTGGGGTCGTTACAGTTGGTATCTGTGACAAACGAGATTTTGTAATTTAATTTTTAATATTTATTGAATTAAATAAATATTTCCGATGATTTACTTATTAGATTAAATTATTATTTGATGAAGTTGTGGTAGATTCATTTAATTATATGTGTTATATTTATTAAATTAATGTGGAGAATGTTATTATTTAAATTATATAATTATTTGAGCTTATTGAATTAAATTAAATATTTAAGAAGCATAATGTTATTTTAAGTAATTTAACAATTAATTAGAGAATTAATTATTTGACGTAATTAATAAATGAGAAATTTAATTTTGTGACTATGTGAATTAATTAGAAATTATTATATTTTATTTAAATTAAATTAAATGAGATATTTGATTATTGTGTAATTGGGTGTGACATTATAAAACTATAGTATAAAAGATCTATTAAATTAAATGGTTATAATTCTTTTAAGGTTAACCAAACAAGGCATTAGGGGTGGTTGAGGGCAGTTAACCCATGATCGGTTAACTGACCACAACTGCGTCAGTTTCAAAATATTATATACGTCTTCTAATTAGAGAGAAACATGTGAGTTATTGTGATATTATAGAAGAGCGTGAAAGTTAGAAGAATTGTTTAAGGGTAATCTCTTCAACCCAATTTCTATTTTTACGATTGTTAAAGTTTTCATGAAAATGGCTTTAAGTTTTGTTAAAACTTCTGTAATTGGAAAAGGGTAGTGATTATGTGTTATTTGTGGTAAGATGTTATTATAACATGTGTTACTGTATATTGTAAATTTCCATATCATCAGTTTCATAAAAATTATTTTGTACGTTGTTCTTCAAAATTACAGAGTATGAAAATATGTTCATATGGCCTTATATACCAAATTTAACACGATAATCATAAGTTATATCATAAATTTATAGATGTATGTGTTAATATGTTAACGTAGTATATTTTTGACTATGTTGTATGAACCATAACATCAGTTTCATAAAATTATATGTCGTAGATTGTTTCTTCAAAAATTACAGAGTATGAAAATATGGCCATATGGCCTTACATACGAAATTTAACACGATAATCATAAGTGGTATCATAAATTTAGACTTGTATATAATGCTGCATGTTAAAACGAAGGAATCAAATTCCAAATGAACAGATTCAGTGTTATAATGAACCTATATTGTTGATTTTCATGTTTTGTGTTGAAAACTTTCAAGAAAATCAAGAACAGTAAATTATATGTTTTGATTCTGCAAAATTATGTATTTTAACATGTTAAAATTATGCTAGAAGGGTTAAGTAATAGTTATATGTGTATGACAATGTTTGGGTATGTCTAAATTCGTGTAGAAATAATTTAATTGGAGGTTTTGGCCATGTTCTGCAATTTTTCATGCGAATTGCAAAACTGGTACTGGTTCACCCCGCCGCAGCGCCATTACCACGCCTTAAGTCCCACGCCGCAGTCATTAAAGTCAAGTCAAGCTATAGCCGTATCACAGGCCACAGGCCAAGTATAAACTATATAAGTGGCGCCACAAATACCACTCTGTAATGTCTAGAAATTAATTTTTTAAAGTGTTAAAGTCCATGAATGTGATAGTAACCTAATTTAATGAACATAACATAAGTTACGTGTGGATTTAATGATTAAACATATAGTTAACTTATTATTCGTGAAGTGTAAAATTAGGTGACAATAAATGTGGTAATTTGACTAAGTATAGTCATAATCTGAGTTAGGCAAAAAGAATGAACTTGTAATGACTAGTTACGTTATAATTGACTGGTATTGTGAACATGAATGGTATGTATGATTAAATCAAGGAACAAGTATAATTAACGCGTAATCTACGCACGAGGCAAGTTTCCTAACCTTACTTGTTATCATTATTCACGTTTATAATTTACGTCGAGTAAATTCTCATTATTGTTAACCAAGTGTAATTTGTTATATTAAAGATTATTTATCTTTTCAAAGTATGATTCTGTTATACAATACTTGTTCAATTGTATACCTCTTGAAATTGTTATTCAATTTAAATATCATTTATTGTTGAACCTTGTTAGACTGGTGAACCCTTATTGATTCGACTAGTCCATAGTTGATGAACGTTCTAAATTTCAGAACCCTTATTGATTTATCCAAACCAAACTTCCTTTGGTGCGGACTCTAATGTCAAATCGAGATGAACAACCTCAGTATAGGGATTTTTTATCGCGTTAAGCGTTAAGATATTGTGCACATGATCGCATTTCAAGGGCTGATCCCCCTAAGTACGAGTAGAAGAGTCCATAGTCTTATGACTGTTAAAGGCGTCAAGTATAAACCTTGATAACCTAGGACATAGTTCAAGGTCTTATGACCCTTAGAAATCTTTTGATTCTTGTTATTTATTCTTGATTCAAAAGTTGAGCTTTTATTTCAGAAGTCTTTGATTCACTCGGATGTTATTATATTGTTATTTCATTATTATATTTGTGGGCAATCGTGCTCACTCTTACATAATAATAACATTGCAGTTAAGAACGAATGGTCCGACGAGCCTTCTTAGCAAAGGCAAGGGCAAGATTAACAAGTGATGAAGACTTGTTGTTTTATGTGATGATGTATTTCTGTTTTAGGCTTATGTTAATGATGTGTAAGATGATTAATTGTTTATGTTTCCGCAGCTAAGATTTAAAGTTAGTATGACCTGGGATTTATGTATTTTTACGATGTAACTTCTTAAGGAGAGGATGCATTTCTATCCATTAATGATTTCATTTATTATGGGTAGATAGACATATGTTGTTGTATAGTGAACACCAAATCATGTGAGAATTTAAGTACCCGGATTTGGGGGTGTCACAATATCAAAGCTGATAGGTTAGAAACCTTAGGTAAGAGTACTTAGGCTATAACCTTAAAGAAGAGAGGTGAAAATAATGAACGAATAAGCTCAAATAGAGTTTGAACAATAAGAAGTAATTTAAGAAATTTATAATGATTGGATTAAAACATGAGTAAGAGGATTCAAAGAAGAATCTCACAGAGTTATAAGGAATATGAATATGGGGTTGCCCAACTCCAATAATAAGGATGTAAGGTGATAATAAATAGACAATGTCTATAAAAAGAGAATGATAAAGAAGTTAAGAATAAAAAGTTATATTTAAGTATGGTACAATCGCACTCTTTAAAAGTTGATGTATGGTATCCGAGCTAAACGATTCCTTCATGAGCGGAGGTATATACTGAACTAACAACTCTGAACCTAGTTTATTGGTTGTTTATGGGAAACCACTCAGCGTACCATATTGAAACTGTTAGAGACTCAATGTGTACCAAGTATAGAAAATGGATACGTATGATGAAAATGTTGAACTCGAATGAAATGTTGAAAAATGTAAATGAAGTTAGAAATTCTTAAAGGAAGAATTGTTATATAAACAAGAAAATTTATAGAAGAATCTCGAAGAGATATAAAGATAAGAAATGGGAGTTACCTAACTTCAATAGCCAAGATAACGAATAATGATGAATAGACAAAGCCTGTAAGATTAAAAGCATAAATGAAATCGTAAATGATGAAAAAGGAAAGAAAGAGGATCGTAAAATAAAACGATCACGAGTTAAGGAAAGAATTTTAATGGAGATTATTATAGAATAAGATCACGACGTGATATGTTTAAGTTATAAAAGAAAGATGGTTTGTAATGTTTGAATAATTATAGCTTGATGCTATGAAGATAATGTACTATGATATAGTACAAGATAAACTCACGAGGAGTTATAGATAATGTGATACGAGGAATTCGTATTGTGCAAGTTAAGGGGCAAGTTAAGAGTAAGGTAATGTTAGGTGGGATTTCAATTGAGGACTCATATGGTGACTAAGTTGTACAAACCTTTGTATGGGTAGAGATTTTGTGCATGTACTTGGTTTATCACATTGATAATCATTGGAATGTCGGTGCCGCGCTATCAATGTATATGTGGTGAAAATGTGATTCTTTTCTCATGTGTATATTTGATAGTTAGAAACTATTAAGATTAATTAGATATTATTAGGATAAGGTGCGGTTCTTAAAACTAACGCATATGGTAAGTTCGTGACTCATAATAATATGGTGTGTATTGAATCCCTCAACGAATGGACGCCTATGGTCTGACTAAGATAAGTTCTTAACTCATATTATTGTGGCAAGTTAAGGATCTTCCAATGAGCGGTAAGTTTGATGAACTATATTGGGGGTATATGAAGATTGTAAGTTGAAATATAAGAATATTTAGTATAAGAGCATTAGTGGTGCTAGAAATAAAAAAGAATTAGTCAGTAATGAGGTAATTAAGGATTGAAGTTGATAGAGAAAATTAGATATTCCAAATCTTCTAGCTTTTCTAGATATTTGAAATTTATTGACTTCGTGCTGATGTTTGTACTTCTATTTTCTTGAAAAATATTGGATCAAATGATGGAACCAATGACTTTTAAAAACAATATCGTTATTCGTATATCTATGCTAATTGTTTCAGCTAGAAAAAAATTGATTAAAAAATATCAAAATATATTTAGTTTCTCCGTAGTTATTAAATCATCACTAAATATGATGTTGATATGACAAACGAGGAAGTCATCAATGTAATTGAACCTGGTGTTGGATGTGATCATAGGATTGTCAGCCCACTATGATATGATGTAGCATGACAAAGTTATATAATGACTGAATCCTCAACGTACTATTAAAATAGTACGGTATCTTGACCATCATAAAAAAAAATTGTTTTTTTAACTAAGAATGATATGCCACATGAATTGGTTAAAACTATTTCTATTGATGTCCGAGTTGTTGTTAGAAGTCTATGCTATTTGATTCAGCTAGACAAATTTTGAAAGATGTTTATGCAGTTCAAGCGTTTCTTGAGAAGTTATGCAAAACCAAATAATTTTGGTGCAGATTCAGATGTTGAGAAGCTGATGTGAACAACCCTTTTATAGGGGATTATATTACGCAAAAGCGTTAAAATGTTTGTGCACAAAATATTGTGCGAAGGGATGATTTCCCTGAGTACGAGAAGAAATGTCCATATAGTCTTATGACTGTTAAAGGTTCAAGTCGAGATACTTGATAACCTGGGGACGTAGTTCAAGGTCTTGTGACCCCTCAGCATGATTCGAGAATCTTTTAAATTCTTGAGTTATTCATACTGATTCCCAATTATTGAGCAATTGTGGAAGATTCTTGTTATTCTAAAAGGCGAATATGGTAAGGATGATATTCCATGGAAAGAAGTAAGTCGTAGAATGCGACACTGAATGATAAATATATTGAATAAGTGAGAAAAGAAATTTTGAAATGAGAAGTAGATGAGTTATCAAAGAATAATGTAAAACTTTTAATAGAAAAGTTAATAATTTTAGAAAGATCTTTGTGGAAAGAAAGTGGTTATAGAACCCAATGAATGAATAAAGTATTAACGTAAAATCTATTTTGATAGATTGAATGAATACAAATTAATAGAAAAAATTTCGAGGACAAAATTCTTAGAAGAAAGGGTGAATGTAATATTGTAACTCCCGAGAAAATCGAATTTTTAGAAGAATTAAAATTTTATTTAATTATAATGATTAAATGAATTTAATTGATTATTTATGGGAGCAAGTTAATTGAAGGTCGTTATATGACCTAAACATGTCAGAACATCGTAGGATTTTGACTACGTGATAGAATTAAAGTGTTTGAATTTCCAAGACGAAAATAAAAGCTTTTCGAGAAATTTTTCGAAAAACACTATTCACGCATTTCTGCTCGGGAATTATTTTTGAACTTTCGAGAAATACGTAATGATATAATATCAAGGTAAGATGGAATATCCAATAATATTTTAGTTATGGAAAACATAATATTTCACCTGTGGACTTAAAACCTAACGGTTAGGAGAAAGTGATTTACGAGAAGGAAATATAATGCGATTAATGAATTAAGCGATGATCGTATAATACGTAGGTATTATACGAAGTAATGAATATGAATACGATATGAAGTAGTATACGAGTATATATGGATGATGGCATGTCGTATATGTTTAATAAGTGTACGAGTTAAAATACGAGATTTATACGTAAATTATACGTTATAAGGCTTTAAGCCAATTGTAATGGACTTATAGGATTGTGTAGCAATTGGTTAAGTCCAATGTGAATTAATAAACAAGCCCAATGTTTGTTTAATTACAAGCCCAATGTACAAGCTAAGTTAGTTAAGTTAATTAAATGCAAAGCCAAATATATAAGTTAAGCAAATTAAGCTAAAACCCAAGCTATGATCTAATGGGTAAGTATGAACCATAAGGCAACCCATGGGTGATCCAAAGTGATAAACAAGTAGCTTAATGGCTAAGCAAAATGTGTGGGGAGTAAGCTAGCTTAATGGCTAAGTGTTGTGGTAGGCAATCAAGGGATAATTTTTGTGGAGGCTAAGTAAACTTGGTGAGCACATAAGGAATAGTAAGGATGTGGATTAAGGAGGTGGAAGGGCCTAAAAGACTAAACTACCCCAACCTTAGAAATCCTATAAATAGGGAACTTAGGGGTTCATTTGTTGGTTGTTTCATTTCATCCAACTCATAAGTTGAGAGCTTATTTACTTGAGAGAATAAGCACATATAAGTTATACTTCCTTTGTTAGATTTTCTAGAAGCAAGAAGAAGATTAAGGTGTAGCAAGTGAACATAAAAGGGTAAGATCTTGAACCATGATTCTCTTTCTTTTCCATTGATAGAAAAGAGGGTATTGGTAGAAATAGTATGCTAAGGAATGATAAGAATGAGTAATGAAAGGGCTTAAGTCTTAATAAGCTGTGAATAAGTCATATGGTAAGATAAACATATAAATGAAGTTATGAACTTAAGAAGAACTTGTAAGAACTTGTAACATGTTTACATTAATAAAGTTAGTATGATAATAAGAAGTAAGAATAATGGTTAAAAGTCATTAACCATAATGAGTCGTATGAAAAGAAGACATAAGTCATGAGAAATGGAAACATAAGTATTTTTATACTTTAATAAGTTATAAACTCACAACGAACTAGTAATAACTTATCATGTTTATAAGTTAAGGAAGCATGTATGTCAAGATGTTAGTATAATGGGTTGAATCCAATTGAAACGGTTTAAAAATCTCAAGTAACGCGGTTTTGCCGGAATTAACACGATTGGACGATAATCGTTGAATTCGTGAAATTCTCGGAATGGAAGTCGAATTTTGATATTAAGCTTGGAAACGTTAGTTTCCAATGGAGACAAGTCTTATTTGGCATTACAGAGTTGCGGACTCATAAATGGACGGATTCAGACTTAGAACGAAGAAATGAGCATTGAACGTTCACGAACGTTTATCGTTTTCGTTAAAAATGGACTAATATGTGAAATTTTAGCAAACGAAGTCGATTAGATAAAATTCATGCATGAACATGTAGAGTATATGATTTGTGAACTGTAGGCTCTTGAACGAGCCACTTCGGACTTATAACAAAGAAGTTATGAGGCCGGGAATCTCACAAAGTCAAAAATCTGTCAAATTTATCTCTGGCACAGAGTCTGCGACGCGGCGCGACTCCAAGCCTAAATGACCGGCGCCGCAGCGCCAAAGTGAGCCTCAGCCCCTACAAACTAGCGTCGTCGAGCGAAAATTAACAAAGGGACTCGCCCCGCAGTGCCGAGTCCGATTTTCAAGCCCAAATGGTGACGCCGCAACACGGCATAACAAAGAATCATTGGCGCCGCAACGCCGGCCTTAAAACCTAGACAGTAATGAATGGTTACAAGTAGAGCTTGAATGGAAATTTTTTAACAATGAACTAAAGGACTTAATAAAACATTGTTTAGTCATAACTAAACCTCAAGTCTGATCACTTAGAGTTAAAAAAAGTTAATTGAATGTAAACAAGAACGGTGTATAATAAGTCTACATAACCAATGCCGATTAAGTGTCAATTAATAACGTAAGGACGTTAGTAAGCCGTAAGGAAGGATAATTCACTCGAACCGAGTTGTAATAATGTAATAATTTCAATTAAGTTATAGAAAGGAACGAAGTTGGTAAGAATGATATGAAAGAACGACGGAAAGCCGGAACCAATAAATAACAAATCTAATATATGATTAGATTGAGAAGAAGGGTAAGATTCTATAGGAACTATGTATGTTCATTCATAACCTAATGTGGTATGTTATGTGATTATGTATTCTAGAGACCGTAAAGACTCAAAGGAAACGTAATTTTACTATAGCAGACGCTGAAGGCAAGTTTTTCTTAAAACGCTTATCTAACCTTCGTGTTAGCCAAGTTTTCAAATGATTCAAGTTATGAGTTGCATGTATGGTTGTAAAGAAAGAGTCAATGCCAGTTTTAGCTCGGCTAGACTAATCTTGATAGATTGATTGAATTGTTTACAAGTCTTTCAATATAGAATTGCAAACGCTATCCTACGCCATCTGTTTGGTACGGATTCAAGGTAAGCCTATATATGAATAAACAAATATATTTTCATCGAGTATTCGATGGGCACGTGAGGTTGCCAAAACTTAAAAGTATACACGTTTATTGAATGTAGTGTTGATCAACATAGAGTACTATAGGTTGATCACCTAGAAGTGCTCGTAAGATATGCCGAACTTACGGACTTCGTGTCGGGTTATCCTTTTCAAAGGAATTATGAAACACTCATGGTCTTGGACCATAATTGGTGTTTTTACTGAATATTGTCATGATAGAATGTTTTAAAGGAAAAGGAATGCTATTTTGAGTTATTGATAGTACTTCGTAACTACTATCCAATTATTGAAGATATACGATTCATATGTTTCAAGCATACTTTTAAAATGAAATTGTTGTACTTGCTGAGCTTGTTATGCTCACCCTTGCTTGAACCATATGAATGCAGCTTAGACCGAATGGACTGATGGATTCGATAAGAAAAAATAGAAGGCTAAAGCGAACTTGTAGATTACCTATGTTATAGTATAGGTTTGTAATGATAATATTTGATATTATGACAAGAACAAATGTAACGGTTACAAAGAACCTGGGGAATGGTAGTATTGTTTTGGAATATATATAAGACGAATTCGTTCTTTTGAGGCATTTAAATTGAATGTTTGTGTGAACTGTAGCACTGTGGAGCACCATCTGTCGGGTTGGAAGAGACCCAAATTTGGGGGGGTCATAGGTTGGTATCAAAGCATTAGGTTATAAAACTTAAGGGGGGAAGAACCTTAGGCTAATAACCTCGTTAAGGAAGAGAAGTCCGAAGGAAGTAAACTCGAGCTTTACTTAAGTTGAATGAGTCAATAAGGTATTGAGGAAACTCAGTATCGAAAGATTTTAAAGACGGAAATTAACCCTAAATAAATTAAATGTGATTCGTGCTTATACGATTGTGTGTTTTGTACTAATAAACATTTTATGTGTTATTGTAGGATGTCAATCGATAGCTTGATGTATAGAGATATACACACGGTGAGCAAAGAAATTGTGAACAGAGTAGAGCCTGTACCCATGCCAGTGGCGGAGGTACCATTAGTGATTGTAGAGGAGTCGGAGACAGAAGCGTATTTTTCTGAGGAAGACTACTCCGAGGGGGAAATGGATATAGCACCATATCTTAATATGATCAATGATGTGGAGGAAGGAATGGAGGTAACATCGATTGATACGGTGGTAACTGCACTAGAGTCGTCACCTTCAAATGTAATGAGATCATTATATCTGACAGAGCTTGACAAAAATGTGCAACTGAGTGCAGTTGTGCAGAAACAGAATGAAGAGATTAGTGCTCTATATGTAGCGAAGGAGTCTGCAGAAGCAGATTTTGAGGCTAGTGATTTTAAGAAGGAGGTTGATGAGCTTCGTAAAGAACTGAGGGAGAAGGACCAAAAGATAGCACGGATGTCTTACATCCATGAGAGTGCTCATAAGGATTTCAAGCTAAAAGTTGCTTGTTATTCCAATGAGTCAGGACAAACCCGTCATACGATTAGTCGGGATACTGTAGCGATGACTGCGAATGAGAAGCACGAGGACGCTGTTATGCATTATTAGAAATCTAAAGTTATAAGTATGTGTGTAGTGACGTAAAACCCTCTTTTGTATAACAGGGTAGTCTTTTGTAAATCTCAAGTTTTGTGAGGTACCATTTTGGGATTAAAATGTAATAGCTTTTGGCTATGAACACAAATTATAAATAGTTTCAAACTATGAAGCATCATATGAATATAAAGAAGTTTTCTTTTAATATGTTTTGTTATGGTATGAGTTGGTATGTGGCGAATAATAACGAATTAAGTAAATAGATAATAATGAAATTTTATTTTACAATGTCGCCAAGGAGAAGACAACGTAATCAAGCAGCAGAATCGAATGATGATAATTAATTGGGTCAAAACAACCCTATGCAAGAGTTCGTTAATTTATTAACAGCTACATTTAACTAAACCTAGGGTAGAATACCCGTGGGACCTAGCGTAGCCAGAACGACTACCTTTAAAAAGTTTAAAAGCGTAGGTCCGTCAGAGTTCAGAGGAACGACAGACCCAATAAAAGGCCAGACATGGGTAAAAGAAATAGAGAAGGCGTTTGTTAGTACAAGCGTAGGTGAGATGCAAAAGACTTCTTTTGCGACTTACATAATGAAAGGGGAATCCAACTGTTGGTGGGAGGCTCACCATGGTGAGGCTAGAACATATGCGGTAGAATGGGAACAATTCAAGAAGGTTTTCTTCAAGAATTATTTCCCTACAAACATATAAGTGAGGATGGAGATTGAGTTCTTATAACTTAAACAAGGGGACATGGCGTTTCCCCAATACACGGCCACATTCAATGAATTGGCAAGGTTGGTTTCACATCAAGTGGACACTGAGGAGGGGAAGGCTCGTAGGTTTGAGCAGGGCTTGAAACCCTAGCTCTATAATAGGATTTTGGTGTTCTAGAGTGTTTCCTATTGGACCATTCTGGATAAGGTGATTATAACAGAAGATGGTAGTGAGTCGTTGACTCAATACCACAAAGAGTGAAAAAATGAGAGTGAGGGAGAGGGACGAACGAAGGCATAGAATGCCAATAGCAGTATACCAAAAAGAAAGAATGTCTAACTCCAGAAGTACTGGAGTGAGACAAGGGAATCCTAAACTTAGGATCGGAGTGTAAAAGACATGTGGAAAGACTCATCTAGGAGTCTGTCTGAAAGGGATTATAAGTACCTTTAAAACATTAAGGTAGAGGAGGAGGAAATAACTTTCGTTAATTATATTCGTGAAAATTGTTTTATAGATAATAAAGGTGAGTAAGTGTGGGTAAATAAGTATTGTTAACGTTGAGATAATTTGAAGAAATTCTCGGTATAAATGGGTTGAATAACCATAAAGCTATAATAAATAGTTATAAGAAAAGTGTGAATTTTTAGTTTTTTTGAAAACCAAGGTATTAATTTACGACAATAAAACACTGAGACGCCACTGTCGTCTAACCTTGATGTAAGTTAGTAGGATATTAAGGAAGAGGATGAGTCGTTACGGTTGTGTATCGACTATCATAATAGGAGTAAGTTAGTGGTTAAGAATAAATACCCATGGCCCAGGATCGATGATCTATTAGATCAGTTAAAAAGGGGCAAAGAATTTTTCTAAAATAGATTTGCGTACGGGGTATAGTCGGTTAAAAGAAAGGAAGAAGGAGGAGGTACCTAAGATGACGTTCAGAACTCGTTATAGTTATGACAAGTTTCTGGTTATATCATTTGGGTTGACTAATGTACTGAGATTAGATTTTTCGTAAGGAGTGCTGAGCAAGTCGGTGATAAACAGATAGGTTCTTATGTGAGGTGCTAGGGTTGAAGGTACCATTAGCGTCACATGATTTAAGAAAAAGGTAAAGTAAGGCACCTGTATTGTCTTTATAAGATGATATAGGGAATTTTGTAGTGTATCTCGATGTTTTTCATGGATGACATGATTGCGTGCTCTTATAGCATGGCAAAGTCATTATGTATGTGTCATGCCAGTTAAAGGATTATGAGAAGGTCTATCCTACTTATGATCTAAAATTGGCAGCTGAAGTTTTTAATTAAAAATCTGAAGATAGTATTTATACGGAGAAGTGTGAGATATACACGGACTCTAAGAGTCTGAAGTATATCTCCACACAAAAGAAGTTGAAAATGCAGTGGAGAGAGGACTGTGATATCTTATGTCATAAGGGGAAGGTAAATGTAGTAGCCGACGTGTTTAGTAGGAAGGGTAGGGAAAGCTATCAAAGTTTGCGACTCAAAATGAGTTAATAATGGAGATGACGAGAACGGAGTTAGAAGTTAGATTACAGAATGAAAGGGTAGAAATGTTATTCACAAGGTAGACTCAATTCATGATACTGGAACGAGTTAATTAAGTACAACTAGGTAACGAGGAATGCAAGCAGATGAAGAAGAGGACGCAGGATAAATAGAAGACTAAGTATAGTCTTGTTTTGAGGGAGGAATTTGAGTTTCCAATAATTACGGGTTAAAAGAAAGACTAATAAAAAGAAGATAATGTAATATGTTAGTAAGTGTTTAACTTCCAAATCAAATTGTTAATAGGAAGTGATAAGTCATGTGAGATAAGATAATACCTTTGTTGAAGGTGAAATGAAAGAACCACAGTGTCGAAAAAGCATTGGGGGAAACTCAAGATTAAAATGAAGAAAACGTTTCCTCAATAGTGTATGTATTATTAGCGAGATTTTGGGGACAGAATCCTTATATGGATGGAAAAATGTAACGCCTGAGAAAATCGAATTTTTAGAAGAATTAAAATTTTATTTAATTATAATGATTAAATGAATTTAATTGATTATTTATGGGAGCAAGCTAATTGAAAGCCGTTATATGACCTAAACATGTCAGAACATCGTAGTAGGATTTTAACTACGTGATAGAATTAAAGTGTTTAAATTTCCAAGATGAAAATAAAAGCTTTTTGAGAAATTTTCCGAATAACACTATTCACGAATTTCTGCTCGGGAATTATTTTTGAACTTCCGAGAAATACGTAATGATATAATATCAAGGTAAGATGGAATATCCAATAATATTTTAGTTATGGAAAACGTAATATTTCGCCTGTGGATTTAAAACCTAACGGTTAGGAGAAAGTGATTTACGAGAAGGAAATGTAATGCGATTAATGAATTAAGCGATGATCGTATAATACGTAGGTATTATACGAAGTAATGAATATGAGTACGTTATGAAATAGTATACGAGTATATATGGATGATGGTATGTCGTATATGTTGAATAAGTGTACGAGTTAAAATACGAGATTTATACTTAAATTATACGTTATAAGGCTTTAATCCAATTGTAATGGACTTATAGGATTGTGTAGCAATTGATTAAGTCCAATATGAATTAATAAGCAAGCCCAATGTTTATTTAATTACAAGCCCAATGTACAAGCTAAGTTAGTTAAGTTAATTAAATGCAAAGCCCCATATATAAGTTAAGCAAATTAAGCTAAAACCCAAGCTATGATCCAATGGGTAAGTATGAACCATGGGGAAACCCATGGGTGATCCAAAGTGATAAACAATTAGCTTAATGGCTAAGAAAATTTTTTGGGAGCAAGATAGCTTAATGGCTAAGTGTTGTGGTAGGCAAGAAAGGGATAATTGTTGTGGAGGCCAAGTAAACTTGGTGAGCACATAAGGAATAGTAAGGAGGTGGATTAAGGAGGTGGAAGGGCCTAAAAGACTAAACTACCCTAACCTTAGAAATCCTATAAATAGAGAACTTAGGGGTTCATTCGTTGGTTGTTTCATTTCATCCAACTCATAAGTTGAGAGCTTATTTACTTGAGAGAATAAGCACATATAAGTTATACTTCCTTTGTTAGATTTTTAAGAAGCCAGAAGAAGATTAAGGTGTAGCAAGTGAACACAAAATGGTAAGATCTTGAACCATGATTCTATTTCTTTTCCATTGATAGAGAAGAGGGTATTGGTAGAAATAGTATGCTAAGGAATGATAAGAATGAGTAATCAAAGGGCTTAAGTCTTAATAAGCCGTGAATAAGTCATGTGGTAAGATAAACATATAAATGAAGCTATGAACTTAAGAAGAACTTGTAAGAACTTGTAACATGTTTACCTTAATAAATTTAGTATGATAATAAGAAGTAAGAATAATGGTTAAAAGTCATTAACCATAATGAGTCATATGAAAAGAAGACATAAGTCATGAGTAATGGAAACATAAGTATTTTTATACTTAAATAAGTTACAAACTCATAATGAACTAGTAATAACTTATCATGTTTATAAGTTAATGAAGCATGTATGTCAAGATGTTAGTATAATGGGTTGAATCCAATTGAAACGGTTTAAAAATCTCAAGTAACGAAGTTTTTTCGGAATTAACACGATTGGATGATAATCGTTAAATTCGTGAAATTCTCGGAATGGAAGTCGAATTTTGATATTGAGCTTGGAAACGTTGGTTTCCAATGGAGACAAGTCTTATTTGGCATTATAGAGTTGCGGACTCATAAATGGCCGGATTCCGACTTAGAACGAAGAAACAAGCATTAAACGTTCACGAACATTTATCGTTTTCGTTAAAAATGGACTAATAGGTTAAATTTTAGCAAACGAAGTCGAATAGATAAAAATCTTGCATGAACATGTAAAGTATGTGATTTGTGAACCGTAGGCTCTTGAACGAGCCAATTTGGACTTATAACGAAGAAGTTATGAGGCTGGGAATCTCACAAATTCAAAAATTTGTCAAATTTATCTCTGCACGAAGTCCGCGCCCATGATGCGACTCAAAGCCTAAATGACCCAGGCAATGCCAAAGTGAGCCTCACCCTCAGAAACTCAAGGGCCATGCATGCATTAAAAAAGGACTCATGGCAGCAATACCGAGTCCGGTTTTCAAGTCAGAATGATGATGCCACAGAGAGCATAATAAAACAACACCAGCTGCAGTTTGGGCCTTAAAACCTATTCAGTAAAGAATGGTTACAAGTAGAGCTTGAATGGAAATTGTTTAACAATTAACTAAGGGACTTAATAAAACATTGGTAAGTCATAACTAAACCTCAAGTGTGATCACTTAGAGTTAAAGAAAGTTAATTTAATGTAAACAAGAACGGTGTACAATAAGTGTACATAACCAATGTCAATTAAGTGTCAATTAATAACGTAAGGACGTTAGTAAGCCGTGAGGAAGGATAATTCACTCGAACCGAGTTGTAATAATGTAATAATTTCAATTAAGTTATAGAAAGGAACGAAGTTGGGAAGAACGATGTGAAAGAACGATGGAAAGCCGAAACCAATAAATAACAAATCTAATATATGATTAGATTGAGAAGAAGGGTAAGATTCTATAGGAACTATGTATGTTCATTCATAACCTAATGTGGTATGTTATGTGATTATGTATTCTAGAGACCGTAAAGACTCAAAGGAAACGTAATTTTACTATAGCAGATGCTGAAGGCAAGTTTTTCTTAAAACGCTTATCTAACCTTCGTGTTAGCCAAGTTTTCAAATGATTCAAGTTATGAGATGCATGTATGGTTGTAAAGAAAGAGTCAATGCCAGTTTTAGCTCGGCTAGACTAATCTTGATAGATTGATTGAATTGTTTACAAGTCTTTCAATATAGAATTGCTAACGCTATCCTACACCAACTATTTGGTACGGATTCAAGGTAAGCCTATATATGAATAAACAAATATATTTTCATCGAGTATTCGATGGGCACGTGAGGTTGCCACAACTTAAAAGTATACACGTTTAATGAATGTTGTGTTGATCAACATAGAGTACTATAGGTTGATCACCTAGAAGTGCTCGTAAGATATGTCGGACTTACGAACTTCATGCCGGGTTGTCCTTTTCAAAGGAATTATGAAACACTCATGGTCTTGGACCATAATTGGTGTTTTTACTGAATATTGTCATTATAGAATGTTTTGAAGGAAAAGGAATGCTATTTTGAGTTATTGATAGTACTTCGTAACTACTATCCAGTTATTAAAGATATACGATTCCTATGTTTCAAGCATGCTTTTAAAATTAAATTGTTGTACTTGCTGAGCTTGTTATGCTCACCCTTGCTTGAACCATATGAATGCAGCTTAGACCAAATGGACTGATGGATTCGACAAGAATAAAGAGAAGGCTAAAGTGAACTTGTAGATTACCTATGTAATAGTATAGGTTTGTAATGATAATATTTGATATTATGACAAGAACAAATGTAACGGTTACAAAGGACCTGGGGAATGGTAGTATTGTTTTGGAATATATATAAGACGTATTCGTTCTTTTGAGGCATTTAAATTGAATGTTTATGTGAACTGTAGCACCGTGGAGCACCATCTTTCGGGTTGGATGAGACCCGGATTTGGGGGCGTCACAAATATCCCAAGTGTTTATGATAACGATCCTTAGAAAAGGAAATGAATGTGTTACAGAATATATAATACTCAAAATATAATTGAGTTCAAGTGAAAGTTATGAAATAAAACCTAGAATTTGTTGAAGTAATGAATGTAGTAGGAAATATAAAACCTATATTAAGATAATGTGTTGAAAATATTCCACGATAAATTTTGAAAAGAGATTTGGTGAAAACCGAGTAAGGGAGGTTTCTTTGATTCCGAAGACGGAATCCTTATAAGGATGGAAGGATGTGACAACCCAAATTTTCATAAGTTATTAAAATTAGAATTTAATAATTAAAATTCTTATTATGAGGTGTATATATTTTGAATTATGTCATTTGGTGTGAAGAGAATTATATATTCATATGTTGGAGAATATGAGATTTAATAGTTAATTAAACTATTAAAGAAATTAAATAATATTAGTTAATTAAATTAAGTTGAAATTATGTTATGAGATAATATAATTTTAATTGTTATGCCTTATGGGAAATGGAAATTATTATGAGTTAAGTTTCATAAATAGTGTGAATAATTCACTTAATTAAAATAGTGAATTAATACAAGTATACTTGATTTAATAAAGTGAGAAGGTAATATATTGCATGAAAATGTAACTCATAGTATAATGTGAGTAAGATATTTATTAAGTACATTAAATATTTTAGTTGGAAACTTTATGGAATAAAATGAATATTTATGGTATTAAATAAATATTTGATGAAATTCTTATGTGATAGTTTATTTAAGTGTGATAAAATAGATGAGATTTATACGTATTCTATTACGCTTGAGTATAATGGTGATATTCTAATTTAATTAAATAATTAAATTAGAGGAGTGAGAATTTGTTAAATAATGTTATGATTATAATGGTTGTATAGAAATTATAATTTTACTTGATAAGGTTAATTTTATTTCTTAAGAATTAAATGTACATAATCTAGTTTATATTTCTAGTTTATGTGTTCTTGAGTTTCTTTTAAAATTGGGATTTTGGTTATGAATTTGTGGGATATGATGTTATATATGTTATTAGATTTTATCATTTCATAATGGTCATCTAAAAATGATTTTTCAGAAATCAAATTCATGTGTTTATGCTAAAGAAGAGGAATTTGTGTTTTGATGGTAATGTGTGTTTTGGTGTACTTTGAGACTAAAATTGATGATGAATTCGTGATTGAAACTTTAAATTGATGGATGATTGTTGTTCTCCTCTATAAAACGAAAACAACGCAACTTGAACGGATCGAATTGGTTAAGAAACGAATTTGTGATGAATGAATACAGTTAGCATGTTAAAAATATGAAAAATTAGTATAAACCTATTAGAATTAATATAAACCAAGTTCCACATCGACTAAATTGAGAACTTTACCCCCTTTCTAAACCTATAAATAGAAGGGCTTGGCCCTTTGTTTCATTCACCAACAATAAGGCCTCCAATTTTGAGAAAGGCTTTGTTGTGGGAGGACTTTTTATAAAGATCTCCTTAGTTAAATCTTGGTCGAGTACGTATTTAGTTTGTGGAACTCGTATTTTCTGGTACGTTTCTTATTTAATTTTTGGTAATGTTATTATTTTAAATATTGTATTTACTTTGTTAGTTCAAGTTTAATTTTGGAAGTTTAGTTAGTAAACTAGTTAGTATACTATGTTTATTTTGGCTTGGAATTGATTATGTAAATGCGTTCTAATGATTGTAATTAGAGATATGGAGTCGAGATCTTAGACGAGTTTGATTATGTTAAATAAGACTTATTTGTAAAGAAAGTTGGGTTGGAACGAGTCGAGGCGAGTTTTGGATGACAAAACAAGAAGTCCGAAAAACTGGTGGACTGCTGATCCAAAAATGAATATTCGGGGTTAGCTAGATTGTTTAGAAAATTTTGTACTTTTGATATGTTATATTACACTGAATAAGCTTTCCACGGACTCTGGAACGGACTAATTCCGACTTCGGAGCAAAGAGTTATGACCATTCAAAGTAGTCGCGTCAAAACTGTCTAACCCACTCGGGGCAGTCACCTTGAACTAATTTTCTAGAATTCTGTGTTTAGAATTTGGAAAAGGTCAAAGAATAAAAGTTGTAGTCCCGGAAGTTAGCTTCGTGTGGGCTAAAGAATCGCTCAAAAATGTTTTGAAACGGAAAAGTTATGACTATTTTAGCGAGCGAGGGTAAAGCTAAGAAAGAATGAAAAATAGTTTTGAACGCCCCTTTTTTAACACTATTTTGAACTGTCTATCTTATCCGAAATGGGTGTCCAATAACTTTTAAAAATAGGTTAATATGATGTTTACAGCATATCCAAAGTTGGATGTCATCGAACTTATGAGATATATAGTAAAGTTTATATTACAACTATTATGCGTTGCTATGTGACTAATAGTTGATGTGTATGATTATATAATTGTGTAGGGCATGTGAAGTACAAATAATTGTAAGCTGTTAAACTGTTATTGGTAAACAACGATAACGGTAAGTCTTTCAGTTCGTATTTGCTATGCGAATTTGATGATGAACTGTTTGAAATCTTTATTGCAAATAGCATGATGTGTTATATTAATGTTGAAAGTATGAAATGTTAAAGTTAATTTATGACTACGTTGATTGAGTAATGAATGTTGATTGAGTAAAGAACTCAATATTTATACTTGTTATATGAACTACATCATTATTGTTATGTTAGTCCAATGTTTATGAGATGTATATCGAGCATGTTATTATGTGATATGTGATGCATGAAAACTGTTAGATTTTGCTGGGCTGTCGAGCTTAACCTTGCAAATAACCACTTTTGAAGGTTAAAGATTAAAGGTAAAGTTATGTGCTACTTGAAAGATATGAATCATATGTGATACGTGAAGATTTATATACTTTGACTGAGTTATTAATATTTGAACCATGTTTAAGGTTCCGAATAATGTATTAATGTTGAATTGTAATATCGTTTTGCGATGTAAACTCTTGTAGTATTAATATGATTTTGAGACAGTTAGATGTAAAGGTTGAAAGTTTTGGGAACGAGAATAGTTTGTAATAGAAAATTTTAATTATTCCGCAAATTTCAGTGGTTGTATTATCGTTTAATGATGTAAAATTAAATATTGAATGTATTGTTAACGACCGAAGTCGAGAATTAAATTGTATGAATTTTGGGTTCGTTACAGTGACACTAAGAAAAATCCGAAGGGGAATCATGAACAGTGTCAAGAAATCACTTTGAGAAGTGGAAGGCATCTTGAGGGACAGAATACAGAAAATTCAACGAAGAAAGATGCTAGACAAGGTGAAGACAAAGTGGTTGAAGAGAAACATGGTGAAGACAAGCAAGTGGACAAGAGTCAGACATATGTTGAGCCAGTTGATTATCCTCCACCACCATTCCAGTAGAGGGTGCAGAAACATAAATTGGATAAGCAGTTCTCGAAGTTTTTGGAAGTTTTTAAGAAACTTCATATCAACATTCCTTTCGCAGAAGCCTTAGAACAAATGCCTTGTTACGCTAAATTTATGAAGGGTATTCTGTTAAGGAAGAAGAAGTTAGAGGATTACGAAACAGTGGCATTGACGGAGGAATGCAGTGCAGTTTTACAGGGAAAGTTGGCTCCGAAGTTGAAGGATCCGGGGAGTTTCACCATTCCTTGTATAATAAGGAATATGGCCTTCAACAAGTGTTTGTGTGATTTGGGGGCAAATGTGAACCTCATGCCTTTGTCTGTATATACTTAGTTGGGTTTTCCAACTCTGAAGCCTACAAATATATCATTGCAGTTAGCGAATAGATCGGTAACTTATCCAAGAGGGATTGTAGAAGACATTTTAGTCAAGGGGGATAAGTATAATTTTAGATTACGAAGAGGACAAAAATATCCCAATCATCTTAAGAAGACCATTTTTGGCTACGGGTAGGACCCTCATCGATGTTCAGAAAGGGGAATTAACCATGAGGGTACAAGACCAAGAAGTTAAATTTAACGTGTTCAAAGCCATGAGGTTCCCTACAGATGAGGAAGAGTGTTTCCGGTTGGATGTGATCGACAAATTCATTAATGAAGACTTGGTTAAAGGTTTGGACAGGGATCCATTGGAAATTACTCTACTGGGGGATAATGACTTGGATGATCCACTATTCGTAAACTACTTGCATATGCTGGATTTTTTGCCTAGAGTTAGCAGGTTCAACTTACCATTCGAGCCATTACACACGGAAGAAAAAGTTTTGGCACGGATGAAACCTTCATTGGAGGAGCCACCTACTCTTGAGCTTAAACCTCTTCCTAAACACCTCAGGTATGCTTATTTGGGTAACTCAAATACTTTACCTGTTATTATTACATATGCGCTTAACGAATTGCAAGAAAGTAAATTGCTGAGCATACTTAGAGAATACAAGTCTGCGATAGGATGGACAATTGAAGACATAAAAGGGATAAGCCCTTCCTTTTGCATGCACAAGATTCTCTTAGAAGAGGACTCAAAGCCAACGGTGGAACAACTGAGACGGTTAAATTCAATCATGCAAGAAGTGGTGAAGAAAGAAATATTGAAGTGGTTGAATGCTGGAATAATCTACCCGAATTTAGATAGTATATGGGTATGTCCAGTTTAGTGTGTCCCAAAAAAGGGTAGAATGACAGTTATGACAAACGATGACAATGAACTGATTTCAACGAGGACAGTAACCGGATGGAGGGTTTGTATGGACTACAAGAAGTTAAACAAGGCAACCCGGAAGGACTACTTTCCTCTACCCTTTATCAATCAGATGTTAGACCGGTTAGCTGGGCATGAATACTATTATTTGCTAGACGGATATTCAGGGTACAACCAGATAGTCAAAGCTCCTAAGGATCAAGAAAAGACCACTTTCACGTGCCCATACAACACCTTTTCTTTCAGGAGGATGTCCTTTGGGTTGTGTAACACACCAGCGACTTTCCAAAGATGTATGATGGCCATATTTTTGAACACAATGGAGAGGAATGTCGAAGTTTTCGTGGATAACTTCTCAGTCTATGGAAATACTTTTGATATGTGTCTTGAAAATCTGGTCATGGTTCTAAAACGATGCGTGGAAACTAACTTGGTGATGAATTGGGAGAAGTGCCACTTTATGGTTGAACAAGGAATTATTCTGGGGCACAAAGTCTCTGCAAGGGGGTTAAAAGTTGACCGGGCAAAGCTGGACACAAACCGCCGTCGTCAGTAAAGGGAATCCACATATTTCTTGGACACGCCAGATTCTACTAAAGGTTTATTAAGGATTTCTCTATGATTGCAAAACCACTATGCAGTCTACTAGAGAAAGATGCATCTTTCAAGTTTGATGAGGAATGTATGACAGCGTTTGAGTAGTTGAAAAACAACTCCCGTGATCGTAGCACCGGATCTGACGATGTCATTTCAGTTAATGTGTGATGCTAGCGACTACGCGGTAGGGGTTGTTTTGGGTCAATGCCGAGAGAAGATGTGACAACCCAAAAAATCAGATTGTCCAGAATTTAAGTTTAAAGAATTAGTTATTAATCAAATGAATTTTTATTAATAATATTATGTGTTATGTGTTTATTAATCATTATAGAACCTAGGATGATTATAAAACGGGAGGATTCTGGCTACGAGCTAGACTAAACGAGTAAGAATTTTCAAGATAAAAATAAAAAAAAAACGAGAACAAAAATATTTCCGAGGAAAAAAATGAAATAGGCATTATTCATCCGACAAAACCCTAAGGGTTAGGGTTTAAATAACCTAAGGCTTTCCGAGAGTTTGGTATGTCGGAATAACATTCCATCGAAAGATTTGATGATAATGTGTTGTGAAAAGTTAAGTATTTAAGACCCCAACTTTTTATAAATGAAATTTAATTTCCTCTATTTATTATTTTGAAATAGTAAGGTTTGAATTGATTAATGTGGTTAGTTGTGGGTAAAATGCGCAAATATTTTTAAATAAGCAGGTGGTTATAAAATATTTATTGTTGTAGGGGAATATTCATTTAGTCGTGGAATATTCTTGCTGTTGGGGAATATTCGTATGACGACGCAGTCTTTTGTGAGCCCCATAACGAAAAGCGATTGGATGAAGAAAACGGCAAGTATAAGTTGTTTATAAATAACGGCGTAGTTGTTACCGTTAATACTGTTGGAATACCTGGTGGTTAAAACATAGTAATACGTGTTGTTGCACAGTAGCACACGGTATTGCACCAATTATTGATTCTCACGTAAGAAGGCACTACTCAATAATTATTACAGTAATTATTATTCAATATTTTATTTTATTGATTCAATAATTGCTACGTTGATATTTTATATTACTGTTGTTTCAATAATTGTCACTACACAGTATTTTCCATTATCGAAGCAATAATTGATATTATCTGAATAATATTATTAGATAACATTATTGGCAATGTCTAGAAAGTTCTGTCCAAGGAGAGGTGTAGAACTCAAAATTTCGTTTTCCTGTTACTAACTATGCAGGAGGACAAAAACGACTTATTCACACTCCAGAGATAACCCTGGAGGATCACAACATCAATTCCAACCCCGAAGATAGCCACAAGAGATCCGGTTCTCAACCCCGAAGATAACCACGGGAAATCAGGTTCTAAACCTCGGAGATAACCCAGGGAAAGTCAGTTTCAACCCCGAAGATATCCCTAGGGGATCAAGATCAAAGCCTGGAGATAACCCCAGGAGGTCAAGCCAACCTCAGAGATAACCCTGAGGACAATCAAAGTCAACATCAAGTCAACCTCAGAGATAATCCTGAGAAAAGACTGCTACAACCGGAGATAACCCCGGGAGTGGCAAAATGGTCATTTTGCCAATTTAACTTGAACTCACATCAAATCAACTCATGTCAACTCAAAATAATTCAATAGAAGTCCCACAAGAACCATATCTTAACTTTCGAGTGCAAACTACGCAAAACGGCTCAACGGACTACTTGACGGAAACCCGGGAATGCCATTTCGGTCATGAACCCATCTTCCTGGAATAAAAAAAGGTCAAATCATATATAATTGTGTAGCTCTCGGAAAGAGCTTTCTGGAATGGTATGGCACACTTCCATCAGACTCCCAGATTGAAAGTTATGAGCGACCGAGCGAACAGCGCGTACGTATTTCGACACGACGGGACCCACACTGCCCTGGGCACCCAGTGCATCCGCAGGTACACCTGCTACTAGGTGCCGCAGGTAGACCTTTGGCTCCCCCCTCTATAAATAGAGGACTTGGGGTGCTAATTTTCTAAGAGAAAAAAGGCGAGGAAGCCCTGCTCAAATTGCTCTGCACTCACCCCATGTAGTGTACTTTCCCCTTTTAAACACCTGTGAGCTCATATATAGCCCTTTTGTACCTACAAAAGTCAGTGTTTACCCACTCTTAAAATATAGAAGCCTTCTTTAGCAGTCAGTTGTAATCCTTCTCACACACTTTAGAGTCTTTCTCTTCATCTTTGCACACACCCTTCTACACGTTGAGAGTCGTGTTGCTTGCTTTTACTAGAACTTCTCTATCTGTGGTTTCATTTTAGTGCATATATATATATATATATATATATATATATATATATATATATATATATATTTATATTGACTAACATTATCGAGTTATACCTCGATTGAGCCTGAACTTGATGCAGTGCGCTTCTTCGCTTTAATATATATATATATATATATATATATATATATATATATATATATATATTAACTGTGTCAACTTTGTTAGATGAGCCTAGACTTGATGCAGTGCGTTTACATATATATATATATATATATATATATATATATATATATATATATTTACATTTATATATATTAACTGTGTGTAGAACTTTGTTCGATGAGCCTGACTTGATGCAGTGCGTTTACTCGCTTTTATATATATTTATATATATATATATATATATATATATATATATATTTTATATTTGAAGTGTGGCCTGGGACTGCTCGATAAGCCCGATTTTACATTCTATATGTTTATTGCTTTATATATATATATATATATATATATATATATATATATATATATATATATATATATATATATATAATCTCATCTGAGTTTACTTCACGGTGGTTGATCGCTTATACGACTTTTTTTTACGTTTAAATCACTTTAGAGAGTTTCCTCCGTGGCGGTTGATAGCTTTTAACATCTTTATTTACATTTCTAATCCCCCATGGAGGTGCTTCGTGGTTAGTGATCCTGTCTGTATATATATATTTACAGCTTTTATATATATGTACCTGCTTACTGCTTTCATATAAATTGTAGTATTTTGTGAGCCTAGGAATCATGTGATCACAGATTCATCCCATTGAATCTAGATTCGGTTCCCGTGATGGACATTTTCAGCTGTAAGCCGCTTGTAAATTATTCTGCGATGTCTGAATTTCCTCAGATGGTTTCCATACCCACGAGGAAGTCAGCATTAATTTGTACATTATTTTTATACGGATGCCTCGCATTCGTAAAATAAAATCAACCAAGCCGCACACTTAATAAAATGGGGGTGTAAAAGGTCTCAATTCTTATTGAGCATCAGGGTTTGAAAAACCTCTTTTATAAAACATCACTGCCATATCTTGCTAAAAATTGAATTTTTACATAAATCCAAACCCTGTGTATATAGGTTCGAACGAGGCATTGCACTACTTCCAAATAATAGCACATTGACCCACATACACACACATTTAGATAATAGTTTCTTGAAAAGAGGCGGTCACCATGGTAACACGGATGTCGGGGGGTGCCTAACACCTTCCCCCCGCATAACCAAGTCCCCGGACCCTAATGAATCTCGGTTTCACCGAATTCGCTTAGCAAGTGTCACATCACCGGGTCAATGTGCAAACCTTTTCTTGGTTGTGTTGGTACAACCATTTAAAAAACCAACTGGCGACTCTTAACAGTCCATCGTCGACATTATACATGTCGGACCTTATTCACTTATTTTTTCAAACAAAACTCACCTAAAATGAGAACACCAAAGAACAAGTAACAGAAAGGGACATCCAAAAATCTCGACGTCCACAGGTGGCGACTCTGCTGGGGACTCCAGTAAGAGGACTTAAGCCACTATTCCAAACTTTTCAAAACTGTTATCTGCTTGTGTGTAGATGTTGCATTTAAATTTGATGAATGTGTACGAATGCATTTCCTTATTGCACTTAGTGCTTCGCACCATAACTGTTTGTGATATTAGTGCTTCGCACCATAATTGTTTGTGAGATTAGTGCTTCGCACCATATCTGCTTGTGATATTAGTGCTTCGCACATGTCATCATTTTCATACGGTGAGATGCGATGTATGGAATGTATGTTGTGTGGTCCCTCCACCAGGAGGCTATCCCGTCGGTGTTTGATTACTGGACTCGTGAGAAGACTAATTCTTCGAGGCTCAGGAAAGGCACCACCCAAATTCGCTCCAGTTGAAAGACTGGATTAACTTCCCATCAAGTAGATTGCGATGATTTGGGAACCTTCATGCCAAAAAGTGGCGAGAGTAACCTAAGATAGGTCAGCCTCTGATAAACCCAAAACGGAGGAAAGTCTCTTCATGCTCTCTCATTTAAAATTACTTGTAAATTCATTCCATATCTATCTCCATGTAATGAGAAATATGAAGAAATGGACACATCACATAGCATGTTATTATATACATTCCCTAAAGACTAAACTATGCAAGTCTTTCGCAGGGAAGCAAATTGGTCCCGTTACCCGGTTAAAGTCCAAGAAGGAACTGAGCCCACCGTCAAACATGGCCACAAGTGCCCAGCCTGATCCTACTCCTGTTTCCCGAGAGGATTTTGAAGGATTAAGGAATCAAATAGCAGAATTGGTTGTCTTTCTAAAAGAACAAAGTAAAAATACGCAGGGCCAGACAATGCCTACTCAACTAGAGTCTTTCACACCAGGGGGCAGTCAGGGCATTGGTAAAAAGATGGAAACCCAGATACCTAAACCTCATTCCAATAAAGAAATCACCAATCTCAGGGATGATCGAGAAACTGGGGATATAAGAAAGAAAGTCCAACAAATGGAGGATACCATCCGGTCTATTAAAGGGACTGGAAATTATGGGAGTGTCACCTATTCGGATCTCTGTATATTCCCAGGGGCTCAATATCTTACCAAATTCAAAGTCCCAGAGTTTAAAAAGTACAATGGGGCAAGCGATCCCTATACGCACCTAAAAGTGTACATTGGCGAACTGGGGTCTTATGCTGAAAATGAAAGCCTTAGAATGCAACTTTTTCAAAAGAGTCTCATTGGAGAAGCTAAAGCCTTATATGCCCGACTTGACAATGCCAAAATCCACAACTGGGAAGAATTAGCCCACGCCTTTCTAAATTAGTACAGTTTTCAGTCACAAATGGCACCGGATCGATATCAAGTGACTAAAGTGAAAAAGCAAAGTACTGAATCTTTTTGAGAATATGCCCAAAGATGGAGACATCTAGCAGCGCAAGTCATTCCATCAATGACAGAAACTGAGATGGTAATGACATTTATTGATATCCAAGAGGCTCCTTACTATGAGACGATCCTAGCAAGCATAGGAAAGCCATTTGCGGAAATGATCAAACACGGCGAAATGGTAGAGATGGGCCTGAAGGCAGGCAAGATTAAAGACTTCACTGCCTTGGAAGCAGTCGCCAAACATATACAGACTGGCAAGTATGCGAGTGATCCTAAGGGAGTACCCGATAACGGCAATGAAGATGTATCCCTTGCTGTATAGGGGCAAGCTAGGAGGCCAAACTACAGTCCCCCCATTTGGAAAATGCAAGACAATATGCCATCTCAACAACAGGCCGCATTCAACCAATACCCAGACAGGAAAAGAAAATTTGAAAGAACGCAAAATCGGGTATTCACTCCACTGGGCGATTCCCTTGAACATGTATTGGCGATATTAATGGATCATAAGAAAATTACCGAACTAGCTCCACCTCTGGAACCAGGGAGCAAAAGATACAATCCAAGCCAGAGATGTCCTTACCACTAAGGGTCTCCTGGACATGATACACAAGATTGTTGGTCCTTAAAACATAAGATTCAAAATTTGATCGAAAGTGGCAGTATTGTGGTCGAACAACCTGACCAACAAAATATCAACACTAACCTTCCGTTGCGACATGATACGAAAGAAGTAAACATGATCGGGTCGAAGTTACCGAATGTATCGAATTCGTAAGACATATAATGAAGGATGGAGGAATACCCCCAAAAGCACATAACAAATATCCTAGAGTGGGAAAACTCAGAGGAGGGTATGCCAATAATGCAAAAATTGGATGCAATCCAGAATCAAGTAAACCTGCTGGCTAAGATGATAGTGCACCAACATCAGGAAACAAGGCAATTTTTCACTCAACTATCATAAAGCCAAGAGAAAAAGGACTCCACGATGAGCCAGCTAAATGAAGAAGATCAAAGCAGGCTAAAAATGCAAGAAAATGGGGATGATAAAATTGCTAGAAAATCTCGCCAGCGGAAGAACCGATCGAGGGAATGCGAATTCTCAAGATGAAAGATCAAACAACCTCCAAAAGAGTTCGACAATTCACCCCTTTGAGCAAATCCAATGAAGAAATGCTAAACTTTCTGATAAACAAAGGAAGGATTACGGAGTTGTTGCCTCCTATAACTCCCAATATAAAGAGTTATAATTCCACCAAGATATGTCTCTACCATTCTAATGCACTTGGACATACGACTAAAGAATGCTGGTCTTTGCGACATAAAATCCAGGATCTCATTGAAAATGGAGAGTTGGAGATAGAATTTCCCATGACCAAAAAAGGCGAAAAGGAAATAAAAAGCTTAAGATGTCCATTCGAGACAGACAGTTCAAATGAGGTGAAGGCTATGAGCGACAATTCTGCCAAAACACAAAGTGGACTGATCCTAATGCAAGAAATGACAGAGGAGACAAAAGCATCCCCAAAGGAGATTCCCCCACCAACATCAAACGTCCTATGGTTCTAAGATATCAACCACGTTCCTGATTTTATCACCTTAGATGATGCAGAGGAAATACTAATCCTTTCCAAGGAAGAAAAAACCAAAAAGGAAAGTTCTTTGCAAGAAATGCAACAATAGTTCGAGGGATATTTCATGGTTGAATCCTGTGAAACCCATGAAGAAGGCGAAGGAATATATGAAGAAAAAGGTAGTGAGAATGTCAGGGAATCCAACCCATTAAAGAATCCAGAGTTAATCCCTTTTTGTAATGCGCCCATTTCAAGCGTCCCTGAGGAATGTACTAAATCAGGAAGCGATCAAGTTATGGCCACAAGCGAAGACATTCAGAATCAAGGGGTAACCTCTATCACGAGCTCGGAAGGCAACATAACCACTGACAACTGGACTATCAGACCTCAACTAGCCGAGAAGATGTAGATCCAGGGGATGAAGTTACGAGTTCCAGAAAATGTTGAACCAGATCACTTTCTTCAGATATTATGCCTTTTATTTTCCATGCATGTAAATAAATAAAAAAGAAAAAAACATCTCTACACTCTTCTCACCACTTACCCCTTTGAACCTTCTCAAACCAAAGCCTGAACCACGTAAGACCTGATCTCCTCCTCAATAGGAGTACGTAGGCAGCCATCAATGGTGCGGTCAAACCAAATAAAAACCCAAACAAACACTTCTCAAACAGATACACCCCATTTATGATGGCCTGACATAATGGTCATCATTCGGAGAAGGAGGTTGATGATAGCCCCTCCATCACCGCAATCCCACCAAAACTTTGCCTCGACAATCAAGCAAAGACTCCTTGCATTTGCCGACGAGGGTAAAAAGGGAATAAACTCTCTCTGCCCTGTAGATAGCAATAACTGCTTTTTTTTGTACAATATTAGCAGTTACTTTGGTCATGACATGCTAACACTTTGTGTGATTAAACAACTTCATATATACTAAGTGAAAGCATATTTTGTTTCAAGACTCTAAATTTAGATGTGCCTGTACTTGGTGATGAGTTGCTATTCTCCACAAGGACTGTAACTTTGATGTAAAGTCGGACAAAGACTTGATGGAAATACAAGAGGAAATTGTGGTGGCTACGGATATCAAAGAATGGGTTAAAGACAAATCAAAGACAGATCTTTATCAAACCACCTCTTTTAACTTTGAAACCTTAGAAAACCCCAAACAAATCCAGATGTGTACGGACCTCATTCCAAACTAAAGGAATGACATAGTTACTCTATTAACCCTATTCCAGGATGTGTCTGCATGGTCTCACAAAGACATGGTCTGTTTATCCACTGACATTATCATTCATTGCCTTCCCATTAAAGGGGAATTCAAGCCAGTCAGGCAGAAGCTCAGGCGATTAAAACCTGAGCAGAGGTTAAAGGTCAAAGAAGAAATTGTGAAACAATTTCAAGTTGGTATCATCATAGCGTCAACCTCTCCTGAATGGCTATCCAACATAGTCCCCGTGCCGAAACCCGGATTAGAGGTGCGAGTTTGCGTGGATTACAATGATCTGGACAAAGCTTGTCTCAAAGATAGCTTTCACGTCCCATTTATCCACATACTCATTGACAATACGACTCCGTATGATATATACTCCTGTGCGGATTGCTTTGCGAGGTATAATCCAATCATGGTTGCTGAGGAAGATCGTGAGAAAATTGTTTTCATCACTCCTTGGGGAACCTTTTGCTACGGACGATTGTCATTTGGCCTCATCAATGTCGGAGCCACCTATCAATGAGCCATATGGCTCTTTTTCGCGATCTAATGCATAGAAATAAAAAAAAGAAAAAAAAAGGAAAAAGAATGAAATAAAAAAAAAGAAAAGGAAATAAAAAGCCCTTCAACAGGTTCTACAGTTGCTGCCTTACCATCGGTAGGTTCTTCAAATGGTTTCAGAGTTCTAAGAAAAATCCTTCCTCCAAATTCCTCGGAATAGGAATGATTTTGCCGATGCGTTAGCAACCTTGGCCTCCTTGATCAACATACATGACAAGGAAGACATGTCAACCCTCACATTTGCACAACAAAAGGCTTTAGCCTATGGGAATTATATTGGAGAAGTATCGGATGAGCTACCTCCCATCCAGCACCCTTGATATCATCATATCAATGAGCACTTACAAGATAAATCTACACCCGCTAAGGCAAGCCCGACTAGGAAAAGTCGGATCCATCGACTAGCTTTGAAATTCTACCTGAGCGAAGATGCACTCTATAAAAGAGATGCAGAACGATGTCTCCTCAGATGTTTGGACAAGGACAAAGCTCAGAGGCTATGGATGAGATACATGGGAAAGTATGTGGCCAACAAATGAACGGTCTTATACTTGTAAAGAAGATCCTACAACAGAAAAGTCCGACTACGGCAGTTTAAACAACATAACTTGGTTTTGAAGAAAATTCTTGACAACCAAGATCAGGCTAAAGGAAAATTCGCTCCTAACTGGGAAGGCCCGTTTGTTGTCAAAGAAGTATTAACAGGAGGCACTTTCAGATTACAGGAAATGGACGGCGATGAATTTCCACAGCTTATCATGTCGGACACCGTGAAACGGTACTATGTCTAACGTTACCATCAAGCGAACATTATGGTTTTGGATCATCAGATCACCAGTCATTCCGATTCTTTAACCCTTTACCACATAAAACATTCTTACACTTTGCCCCTCAAGGAAACATACTTTTCACGCCAGTAGCCTGGCATTCTCCTTTGTGTTCCTACGACTTAGGTCATCCCGCCGCGGATTGAACCTCTCACACTTGCATTTTGGCTACCCATACCTGGGATCAAACTTCTCATACCTACCGTTTTTCCTCAACCTAGGATTAACCTTTTTCCTCCCCGCACTCTGACCTGCACATGGGATTACACTTTTCTACTCGCCCCGAGGGGCGAACTACGTCGACCTGATCGGCCCAATACACGAGAGTACGTAGGCAGCCATGTTATATGGTCCAGTCTCACCACAGAAAAAACAAAAATAGACACACTCCTATCCATAACCACATAAAGAAACAAGTCCCAAGACACCAAAGATGTTAGGGAATACACACAGATCAACGATCCATTCTGAAAATCCTAAGATATCTCACTATCCATCCATCAAGGAGGAGTTCAGAATACATCCAGATCACAAAGTCTGTGAGAAATAAGCGAATATCAAGCAAATAGCAAGGCACAACTAAAAAGGAAGTGAATCAACATATATTTCCCTGCCATATATAATGCTGTTTGATATATATAATGTGTACTGTACATGAAAAAATGGCTAAGCTAGTCTGTGCAGGAAAATACAAGACCATCTACAAATCAGTGTATATGTGGGCTATCAAGTCCAACATAGATTCCCTCTCAGAAGAAGGAGGTAACACTGTGATCTCCTATCCAAGGGTTTCTACACGAGCCAATAGATCCACTGCCAACTACATGCGATATCTCGAGTGGATATAACGTCATCCCGTTCAGCAACAACGATATCCCTATGAGTTAGAGCATCATCTCTCTAATAAAGCGACATCTTTAATAGAAAGAGCTGTCAACATCAAAGCCCACATCCACTACCTGTTCACCAGATGGTACAGAAGTAAACGCTTCTTGCGATCTCGGTGTCATATCCGCCCATTTGTCAAAGTAACTACCCTAGACAACAAGCGAGGCTGGGGCAATTTCGAAATTGGCGACAACTAGATATTGGGTCCCTTACAACAAGATTGGGGCAATCTCGGAAGCAGTGACAACTCAACACTGGGGCATACACCAGTCAGTGCCATCATCATGGTCCATCATCATCTCAATTGCGCTTCAGATACTATTCAAATAACGACTTGGTCAACAAAGAGAGTTTCTCATATGAATCCCTGGTAACAACATACGAAAGGACTGGGGCATTTTGCGAGTCCAAGGAATGGAAGAAGTTTAGGACGAGATAAAGCCTCTCATCAAAAGAAGGGGAACATTCTTAAGGAAGAAGGTCAACGACGTAAGGCCTAACGAATGAAATCTACACCATCAACATGCGTTAAGTCCTCACGAGTTGAGGCCTCTACACCAAAGTTCAAATCTGAGCAGCGAAAGAGCGAGTTGCACCCTCTAGGGATATCAGCGGCATTCAGGCCATCATTTTAGCCAAGTTACGAATCAAAAGCTTAAGGAAATGGGGCACCAAGCACCCAACAGCGAAAGGAAACTACAAATCACCTCAAGAAGGGTGAGACATCTGGGGGTTATCATCAATCTAGCGTAACATTAGGCGAAGCAAAACTTTAAATATTACTTCAGAAAAGGTATCAGATGATCCGGTAAACTAAATAATTAACATCCATCCAGTGCAACATCAAGATAGTCCAGCGATGAAAGCTTCGTATACCACCATTCGAGTGGGAACCGAAAAAGTTTGGCGATCAATAGGATAGGCACCGTTGCAAACTATCAGCGAATACATCGGGATGGTCTAGTGATTTCAGAACGTCGTCCCCATCAGAGATGTGGAAAACATCTCAACTTATCTTCATCAAACAAGCATCAGCGATTGAATGCCAAACCATTGGAGTCAACACCAGCATCTGCAGCAATGATCGGTAAAAGGTAAAGCGATTTACGAATACATTTTAACATTCATCATAATATTCATTACATTGCGATTTGCGATTTGCGATTTGCAATTTGCAATATGCGATATGCGATTTGCGATGCGATATGCGAAATGTGATATGCGAAATGCGATGTGCGAGTTGCGAAGTGCGATTTGGCTAAATGCGAAAAGCGATGTGCGATGTGCGAAATGCGATGTGTGATTTACGAACTGTGATTTGCAAAAACATTTTCATATTCATCATAAACATTCACTACATTGCGATTTGCATCATTGAAAATACCTTGTCATGTTTCAAGTGTCTACTAATCTTTATCATGTCCATTCCATTGCATTGCATGAACATGATAAAGAGGGGCATCTGCAGACACTCGAAATTTCGCTTTCCTGTTACTAACTATGCAGGAGGACAAAAACGACTTCTTCACACTCCAGAGATAACCCTGGAGGATCACAACATCAATTCTAACCCCAAAGATAGCCACAAGAGATCTAGTTCTCAACCCCGAAGATAACCACGGGAAATCAGGTTCCAAACCTCGGAGATAACCCAGGGAAAGTTAGTTTTAACCCCGAAGATATCCCTAGGGGATCAAGATCAAAGCCTGGAGATAACCCCAGGAGGTCAAGCCAACCTCAGAGATAACCCTAACGACAGTCAAAGTTAACATCAGGTCAACCTCAGAGATAATCCTGAGAAAAGACTGCTACAACTGCACGAAAACCGAAGATAACCTCGGGAGGGGCAAAATGATCATTTTGCCAACTCAACGTGAACTCATATCAAATCAACTCAAAATACTTCAATATAAGTCCCACAAGAACCATATCTTAACTTTCAAGTGCAAACTATGCAAAATGACTCAATGGACTGCCTGACGGAAACTCGGGAATGCCATTTCGGTCATGAACCCTGGACTAAAAAAAGGTCAAATCATATATCATTGAGTAGCTCTCAGAAAGAGCTTTCCGAAATGGTATGGCATGCTTCCATCAGACTCCCGGATTGAAAGTTATGCGAAATCGAGCCCGAACAGCATACAGAGCACGATTTCGACACACATGGGACCCACACCGCCTGGGCACCACGCGGGCACCGCAGTACACTGCTTACTACTAGGAGTCATGACGGCCCCCTCTATAAATAGAGGGCTTGGGGTGCTTGATTTTTTAGAGAAAAAGGCGAGGAAGCCACCTTGAATTTGCTCTGCACTCACCCCACGCAGTTGTACTTTCCCCTTTTAAACACCTGTGAGCTCATATATAGCCCTTTTGTACCTACAAAAGTCAAGTTTTACCCACTCTAAAAATATAGAAGCCTTCTTTAGAAGTCACCGTAAGCCTTCTCACACACTTTAGAGTCTTTCTTTCATCTTTGCACACACCTTCTCACATGCTGAGAGTCGTGTTGCTTTCTTTTCCGGACTTCTATGCGTGGTTTCATTTATATCTATATATATATATATATATATATATATATATATATATATATATATATATATCGACTAACATTATCGAAGTTATGCCTCGATTAAGCTTCTGAACTTTGTCCAGTGCGTTTATCGCTTTAATATATATATATATATATATATATATATATATATATATATATATATATATCCCACCGGAGTTTACTTATTGGTGGTTGATCGCTTTACTGACTTTCTTTACGTTTACGTCCCACCCTGAGTTTCCTCCGTGGCGGTTGATAGCTTTTAATGACTTTATTTACATTTCTGATCCCCCATTGAGGTGCTTCATGGTTGGTGATCCTATCTGTATATATATATTTACAGCTTTTATATATATGTACATGTTTACTGCTTTCATATAAACTGTAGTATTTTGTGAGCCTGGGAATCATGTGATCACAGATTCATCCCATCAATCTAGATTCCGTTCCGTGATGGACATTTTCAAATTTAGTTGACTTAGAATTATTCTGCGATGTCTGAATTTCCTCAGATGGTTTCCATACCCACGAGGAAGTCGGTATTATTTTGTACATTATTTTTATACAGATGCCTCGCATTCGTAAAATAAAATCAACCAAGCCGCACACTTAATAAAATGGGGGTGTAAAAGGTCTCAATTCCTATTGAGCATCAGGGTTTGAAAAACCTCTTTTATAAAACATCACTGCCAGATCTTGCTAAAAATTGAATTTTTACATAAATTCAAACCCTGTGTTTATAGGTTCGAACGAGGCCTCGCACTACTTCCAAATAACAGCACATTGACCCACACACACACATATTTAGATAATAGTTTCTTGAAAAGAGGCGGTCACCATGGTAACACGGATGTCGGGGGGTGCCTAACACCTTCCCCCCGTATAACCAAGTCCCCGAACTCTAATGAATCTCGGTTTCACCGACCCGTTTAGCAGTGTCACATCACTGGGTCAATGTGCAAACCTTTTCTCGGTTGTGTTGGTACAACCATTTAAAAAATCAACTGGCGACTCTTAACAATCCATCGTCGACATTATACATGTCGGACCTTTTTCACGTGTTTTTTCAAACAAATCTCACCTAAAATTAGAACACCAAAGAACAAGTAACGGAAAGGGACATCCACAAATCCCGAGGTCGAATAGATGTTTGGTCACCTAATTGCGCGCCAGTAAGGAGAAATCCTTATTGGAAAGCCCCCTCTTTCATGGGAACTGTCTAGTTGTCAATATTGTGATTCTGTAATATTATTTGTGAATAATTAATTATTGATTTATATGATAAGGAAAATATTCATTTTATGTGGATATAGATGGAGAAAATTTTTTAAAGTGACAATTGCTGAAAATTGATATTTTATCTTTTATGATAAAATAATATTATATTATATTATTATAATATAATAATGATGATATTTTTTACAATGAATGTGGGATATATGAGTATATGAGGAGGAAGAGTATTTTTGTTGCAAAAGTTGTTTAAAACATGTTAAACATGTCTGTTGGCCCATTTCTTGAATGAAATTTGATTATAGCCTGTAAAATCGTCCGTTTGTGGATTTTGGTCAATTTATGTTTGGAATTTGGAAAAACTTTCTTCTGTAAAGTTGTAGATAATGGAATTTCCTATAGAAAGACATAAGGTTCGAATTTTTCTAACAAAAGGGCTATTTATTATGAATTATTAAATTTCCGAATTAATTAATTATTATTATTTGGAGTTTTAAATAAACTAATTGAGAAAAACGTTTTTCTTATTTATTGTGGATGGGTGGCTGATGTTGTGAGCTGGTGGTGTGTGTAGGAGAATTTAATATATATATATATATATATATTAATATTTTATTAAATTTTCTGCTTTGGTGTTCTAAATATTTTCCTATAAATAGGGTGCTTAGATTAGAATTGAAAATCACACCGAAACCCAAAATCTTCTCTCTCTCTCTCTATATATTATCGAGTTTATTCTTGTGAGTATTTTATTACTTTAAGTATTGCTATACTTCTGCAAGTTCTTTCAAAGACTATATCCAGATTCCAAATCGTAAGTACTATCCTTTTGAGGTAAGGGATGTTATTTTCTTCGTAACTGATATTATTTCTTCAATATCATTATGCCGAAACATTGGTTGGAACTTTTTATCAAATTTAGAACTTTTTTATGTCGGGATTACTATTCATGAGTTACTATTCACGAATACTATTCACGAAGCATGATGATTTTTTTTGTGAAATTTCTATCTTTTAATGTCGGAGTTACTATTTACGTATACGACACTATTCACGATACTCTGACTTATTCACGAATATACACACTATTCACGTAAAAATTAAATTTTCTTTTCTATGTCCAAGATTGTTTGTTATGATTCCTATCTTTGATTGGATCTATGTTTTGGTCTTCATTCTTGAATTTTACTCCACTCTGGTTATTTATGAAGTATTTTTGAACTTGGATTGTTTAAAGTACGAATCCTTAATATTTGTTCTTTTGTTTCAATCGGATTCGCTTTTCTTTAAAATATTTTCATCATCCTCACCCTAAATGATGATATAACCGAATATCTTTGGCCTCAGAGTGCAAAGATGAATGATTTTTGATGAATATCTTTGGCCCGTAGTGCAAAGATGAACAGGTGTTTAGATGAACATGACCAACTGATGAATATCTTTGGCCTGTAGTGCAAAGATGAATATTTAATTCCAGATATATATTGATTGATGTTACAGGGATAAAAGATAGACGATGAACTTTTAAATTCATATATAGAAGATAGTAGATTTCATTCTCTACTTAACTCTTCTACTAAATTATTATTTCCGCTGCGAATATTGATTTAAAACTTATTGTTTATTGTATTCTATTAGATTTTTCCCTGTTGAAGACTAATGATAATTTTTTTTATATTATCTTAGTCATAATGTTCTTTAGTGGGCTAGTTGAGCTCACCCTTTTTCTTGTTGTTCCATTTTTCTTCTCAGGAGGCGAGAATGTAGTGAGTACTAGTCGGGGTGTGGAATGATGGTTCTAGAAGTGGTTCTAGTAGTCCTCACTATTTTGTAAAATAGTGTATTAATAATTGTAATGAGGACTTATTTGAGTGTGGATATTGTCTGGATTACAATATTTGTATTTAAACTCACAGTTTAAGTGTTGTTTATTTTTTACGACAATTGTATTAATAAAGTTGTAGTTGTTTCTGGACCATGTATTTGGCGACTCAGAATGGGTGTTGTATACCTATTTTGGGGGCGTCACAGTTGGTATCAGAGCTTAGGGATATGGTCTCTAGCGGAGATTGGGGAATAGTACTAGGAGGGGAGAGATGAGTAATCCTTCGCTAGTGTGTCATACCTAAGCTTATTTATTGGTCAAAGCATATGGTTAATATGTGATATGTTAAATTGTTTAATTAACCCTTATTTTATGGCAGTATTTAAGAATGGCAGTTGAGAATATTAACGGTGGAGTTAGTGAGACCGTGGAAACACCTTTAATTACCACCCAAGGGAACGTGCAACAGGAAGGCAATATTCCTCCTGTAAACAACACCATTGAGCAGACAATGAACGACGGGATGTTTAGGAGCTTTTTGCAGTTCATGCAAAACTAGATGAGGGAGACTCGTGTACAGAATACGGGTGGAAATGAAAGCAACGCGCGGCTTGTCACAGCCAAGCGGTTCAAAGAGTTGGGACCACCAGAATTCATTGGAAAGCCGGATCCAATCAAGGCAGAGACGCGAGTTAAACAAATTACCAAGATATTCGATATCTTGGGATGCACGGAGGAACAGAAGGTTCTATTCACCACCTTTATGTTCCGTGGTGAGGCAGACTACTGGTGGGAGTCTGTGAAACGTATCCAGCCTGCCGCACTCAGCATGTCTTGGGAAACGTTTCAGAAACTTTTCAATGAAAAATACTTTCTTGAAAGTATTCGCCATATGAAGGAGGTAGAGTTTATTAGACTAGAACAAAACAACAACATAATCTGTCCCAATACGAGGCGATGTTCGCAGAGTTATCCGTGTTCGCACCTCATTTGGTGGAGAATGAGGAACGAATGACGAGGATGTTCCTAAGAGGTTTAAAACCCGAGATTCTAATAATATCTTATCTCTCATAAATTTTCTTTATATTCGATGTTGTCAATAGGGCTCAATTATTAGAGCGAGATAATGAAAGTACGTTCAACCAAGGGACCGCAACTGTGGTCATACCAAAGGGCGGCGATCATCTGAGCAATGAAACCCAAATGGGAGGAAAACATTCGATTAAAAGCGGAACCACTCCGGTGGTAATCGTGGCCATGAAAATAGAAGAAGCGAGTCGGGGAGATTTTAAAAGAGGAGATTCAACAATGACAATGTGAAGACGTCAAAGACCAAAGAACAACTAGTTTTATGGAGGAGAACGACCACCGGTCAGATGCTATAAATGTGGAAAAGAGGGACATATCAGCCCAAACTGTCCACAACAGTTTAAGGTATGCTATAATTGTGGAAAGAAAGGACATATTGGTCGAGATTGTACTGTAGCAAAACCAAGTCCAGCAGTGATGGTGACTCAAAAGGCTGTCCCAGAAAAGTCAAAGTCAACGGTTCCTGGAAGAGCATTTGTCGTGACTGGTCAAAGTGCAAGGAACCCAAACGAGGTTATCATAGGTAAGCTAATCATAATCTCTTGCGAAGTTTATACCTTATTAGATACTGGTTCTACCCATTCATTTATCTCCCCTACTTGTGCTCAACGTTTAAATTTGGCTCCGAAGAAATTAGACTTTGACTTATCTGTGGAAACTCCATTAGGAGAAACTTTCATCACATCCACTATTTATAAATCTTGTTTGATCCAAGTTGGCACCATCATATTACATGTTGAACTTATCTCTTTAAAGATACTTGCTTTTGATGTGATTTTAGGGATTGATTGGTTAACTACTCATCATGCCAAAATTGATTGTTTCCGTAAGGTTGTTAGTTTTCATATTACTAAACAACCTAGTGTTCGAATTCAAGCAACTAAACCATTAAAATCAATCACTGTTATATCAAGCCATAAAGCCATTCGTTTATTAAAAAACGGATGTCAAGCTTTCTTAGCCCGTGTTATGGATTTGAATAAAGACACGCCGATTTGAATAATATTCCCGTTGTTATTGACTTTCCCGACGATTTCAAGAAGAACTTCCGGCCTACCCCTAACGTGAAGTTGAATTCTTTATTGATCTTGAACCCGTACAAAGCCCATTTCTAAAACCCCATATCGAATGGCTCCTATTGAACTTCGTGAGTTAAAGGTTCAACTACGAGAGTTGTTGGACATCGATTTCATTCGTCCCTAGTACATCTCCTCGGGTGCTCCTCTGCTTTTATTTGTAAAAGAAGAAAGACGGAAGTATGCGACTTTATATTGACTATCGAGAATTGAACCATGTCAACATCAAGAATAGGTATCTGCTACCTCGTAGTGATGACCTGTTTGACCAGTTACAAGGAGTGTAATTCTTTTCAAAGATCGATCTTCGTTTTGAATATCATCAGCTGAAGGTTAAAACTGAGGATATTCCAAAGACTGCTTTCAGAACTCGGTACGGGCATTATGAATTCTTAGTCATGTCTTTTGGATTGACTAATGCTCCTGCTACTTTCATGGATATGATGAACCAAGTATTCAAGGTATATTTGGATCAGTTCGTTGTTGTCTTTATTGATGACATCCTCATCTATTCCAAAAGCCGTGAAGATCATGAGCGCCATTTGAAGCTGGTACTGCAAAGGCTTCGTGATAACAAGCTATATGCCAAGCTGAAGAAATGCGAGTTCTGGCTTGAGGAAGTAGCATTCCTTGGGCACATGGTGTCAAAACATGGAGTGTCTATTGACCCGGCGAAGATTGAAGCAATACAAAGTTGGGAACAATCAAAGATGGTGACCGAAGTACGTAGCTTTCTGGGCTTAACTGGTTATTATCGAAGATTCGTGGAAGGATTTTCTCAAATCGCTACTCCGTTAACTCAGCTGACTCATAAAGATACAAAATTCGTATGGAGCGAGGAATGCGAGAAGAGTTTCCAAGATCTCAAGAAGGGACTCATTTCGGCACCTGTTTTGACAATACCATCTGGTTCGGATGGATTTGTTGTCTACAGCGATGCTTCAGGCAAAGGGTTAGGGTGTGTTCTCATGCAACGTGGGAAAGTCATAGCCTATGCCTCGCGACAACTTAAAGAATATGAGAGGAATTATCCTACTCATGATCTAGAGTCAAGCGCAATCGTTTTCTTAAAGATTTAGAGGCACTATCTATATGGGGAGAAAGTGGAGATATATTCAGACCATAAAAGCCTCAAATATTTCTTCACCCAAAAAGAACTCAACATGCGGTAACGACGTTAGCTCGAGCTGTTGAAAGACTACGACCACACCAATCACTACCATCCTGGACAAGTGAACATGGTAGCTGACGCATTGAGTAGTAGATCATATGCGGGAACGAGTGCGATGCTGTTAAAACAAAGGCCTATTTTATGTGATTTACAAAAGATGAAGATAGAATTCAAGACTCCGGGGACCCATGCAATGATGTCATGTATACGTATAGAACCAACTTTAATCAAAAAAGATAAAGTTGCTCAAGCCACAAACCCGAAGCTGATACGTATGAAGAAGAAAGTGCAAGAAGGTGCTATTCTAGAAGCAAGAATCGATGAAGAAGGAATACTTCGAGTCCACTCCAGACTTTGTGTTCTTAACGATTCTGATTTGAAGTACAAGATCATAATGGAGGCACATAATACACCGTTTGAAGTACCAAAATGTATCCTGATCTTCGACATACATTTTGGTGGAACAATATGAAGAGAGAGATTGCAAAGTTTATCTCGAGGTGTTTAACTTGTCAACGTGTAAAGGCGGAGCATCAAGTGCCTAAGGGTCCATTGCAACCACTTGAGATTCTGAAATGGAAGTGGGAACACATTACCATGGATTTCGTTACGGGTCTTCCCACGGTTTCTCAAGGCATAAATGCTATTTGGGTTATTGTTGATAGATTAACCAAGTCTGCTCATTTCTTGCCGACACGGAGACTTATTCCTTGAACGCTTGCTTTCATATGTATGTAAATGAGATTGTGAGATTGCATGGCATGCCAGTATCCATAGTTTCGGATCGTGACCCAAGATTCACTTCAAGATTTTGGGTTAGCTTGCAAAAAGCTATGGGGACAGATTTACGATTTAGTTCGGCATACCATCCTCAAACAGATGGGCAATCAGAGAGGACTATTCAAACTCTTGAAGATCTATTAAGACTCTATGTCCTAGACTTCAAAGGGAGTTGGGATAAGTATTTACTATTGGTGGAATTCTCCTACAACAACAGTTATCAGGCAAGTATAGGTGTGGCTCTATTCGAAGCATTGTATGGATGAAAGTGTCGCTCTCCAATATGTTGGGATGAGGTGGGTGAAGCAACATTGTTGGGACCCGAGTTGATACGTATGACTACGAAAAAGATCCAAATGATTCGACAACGTATACAAATGGCACAGGATCGACAAAAGAGTTATGCGGATCTTCATCGAAAGGACGTGGAATTTAGTATCGGGGATCATGTATTGTTGTGTGTGGCTCCATGGAAGGGAGTTACAAGATTCGGGAAGAGAGGAAAGCTCAATCCACGATTTATTGGTCCATTTCAGATTCTTGAACGAGTAAGAAATGTGGCCTATAGACTTGCGTTACCTCTAAGCATGTCTTGTGTTCATAACGTTTTTCATATATCTGTGCTTCATAAATATGTGAAGGACCCGAACCACATTATTGAGTTAGAACCAGACGAGATAACCAAAGATTTAACGTACGAGGAGGTACCTATCAAGATCTTGGATAGGAAAGAGCATGTCCTACGCACTAAGGTTATACCACAAGTTAAGGTTTTGTGGAGAAACCATGCTATTGAAGAAATGACCTGGCAGTTAGAATTAGAAATAAAAAAGAGGTATCCTCACCATTTCGAAACACCAGGTACATACGTCAATTTCGAGGACGAAATTTCATAAGAAGGGAAGGTTGTAAGACCCCAACTTTTTATAAATGAAATTTAATTTCCTCTATTTATTATTTTGAAATAGTAAAGGTTGAATTGATTAATGTGGTTAGTTATGGGTAAAATGCGCAAATATTTTTAAATAAGCAGGTGGTTATAAAATATTCATTGTTGTAGGGGAATATTCGTTTGGTCGTGGAATATTCTTCTTTGTCGGAAATATTCGCGATTTACTGCCAGCCTTTTCTTTTGTGGGCCCCATAACTGAAAGCGATTGGATGAAGAAAATGACAAGTATAATTTGTTTATAAATAACTACGTAGTTATTACATTATCTTGTTGGAATACCCGGTGGTTAAAACACGATGTACGTGTTGTTGCACAAGAAGCATTACCAGTATTGCACCAATTATTGATTCTTACGTAAGAAGGCACTACTTAATAATTGTTACAATAATTACTTGTTTCAATATTTTATTTTATTGATTCAATAATTGCTACGTTGATATTTTGTATTCTCGTTGTTTCAATAATTGTCACTACACAAGATTTTCCATTATCGAAGCAATAATTCATATTATCTCAATAATATTATTAGATAACATTATTGACAATGTCTAGAAAGTTCTGGCATCTAAGGAGAGGTTTGGTCACCTAATCATGCCGCCATGAAGAGAGAAATCTTATCGAAAGCCCCCCACCCCCCCTTCCTAAGAACCGCCTCGTCATAATATCAGGATTCTAATAATATTATTTGTGAATAATTAATTATTGATTTATATGATAAGGAAAATATTCATTTTATGTGGATATAGATGGAGAAAATTTTTTAAAGTGACAATTGTTAAAATTGATATTTTATCTTTTCTCGATAAAATAATATTTTATTATATTATTATAATATAATAATGATGATTTTTTTTATAATGAATGTGGGATATATGAGTATATGAGGAGGAAGAGTATTTTTGTTGCAAAAGTTATTTAAAACATGTTAAAAATGTCTGTGGGCCCATTACTTGACTGAAATTTGATTATAGCCTGTAAAATTGTCCGTTTGTGGATTTCGGTCAATTTATGTTTGGAATTTAGAAAAACTTTCTTCTGCAAAGTTGTAGATAATGGAATTTCCTATAGAAAGACATAAGGTTTGAATTTTTCTAACAAAAGGGCTATTTATTATGAATTATTAAATTTCCGAATTAATTAATTATTATTATTTGGAGTTTTAAATAAACTAATTGAGAAAAACGTTTTTCTTATTTATTGTGGATGGGTGGCTGATGTTGTGAACTGGTGGTGTGCATAGGAAAATTTAATATATATATATATATATATATATATATATATATATATATATAATATTTTATTAAATTTTCGCTTTGGTGTTATATGTATTTTCCTATAAATAGGGTGCTTAGGTTAGAATTGAAAATCACACCGTAAATCTTCTTCTCTCTCTCTCTCTCTATATTATCGAAATGTATTCTTGTGAGTATTTTATTACTTTGAGTATTGCTATACGTGCAAGTTCTTTCAAAGACTATATCCAAAGATTCCAAATGTAAGTACTATCCTTTTGAGGTAAGGGATATTATTTTCTTCAGAATCGATATTATTTCTTCAATATCATTATGCCAAAACATTGGTTGGAACTTTTTATCAAATTTAGAACTTTTTCATGCTCTGGGTTACTTATTCATTCATGAAAGTTACTATTCACGAAGTTACTATTCACGAGTACTATTCACGAAGCATGATAATTTTTTTTGTGAAATTTCTATCTTTTAGTGTCGGAGTTACTATTCATGTATACGGCACTATTCACGTATACGACACTATTCACAGAAAAAATAAATTTTCTTTTCTATGTCCAAGATTGTCTGTTATGATTCCTGTAAGACCCCAAATTTTTTAATGAATAAAATTGAATTTTCTCTAATTATTATTGTGAATAATAAGGTATTAATTTGGTATAATACTTTGGTTATGGGTGAAATGTGAAAATTTTGCAAAATAAGCAAGTGGTTATAAAATATTCAATTGTCGGGGAATATTCGTTTGGTCGTGGAATATTCTTTCTATCGGGGAATATTCGTACGACGACGCAGCCATTTGTGAGCCCCATAACTGATAACGGTCGGATGAAAAAAATGACAAAATTGAATAACTACAGTAGTTGTTCTGGTGTTAACACTATTGGAATACCCGTGGTTAAAATACGATGAATACGCGTGGTTGCAAGAGCAGACACCAGTATTGCATAGTATTGTTGAATTATCGATCCTTACGTAAAAGGCACTACTCAATAATTATACAATAATTACCGCTCAATATTTTATTTTATTGGTTCAATAATTGCTGCGTTGATATTTTATATTATTTTGTTTCAATAATCGCCAACGCACAAGATTTCCCATTATCAGATCAATAATTCATATTATTTGAATAATATTATTAGATAGCATTATTGGCAATGTCTAGAAAGTTCTGTCAAGAAGAGGTTTGGTCACCTAATTGCGCGCTAGTAAGGACAAATCCTTATCGGAAAGCCCCCTCTTTCTTGGGAACAGCCTGGTTGTCATAAATATGATTCTGTAATATTATTTGTGAATAATTAATTATTGATTCATATGATAATGAAATATTTATTTGATGTGGATATAAATGATGGATTTATTTATGTGGTTATAAATGAAGGAATTAATGCTGAGATGTTTTATCAGTATTTTGTCGGATTGGAAGTTTTAAAAATCATCCGTTTGTGGATTTCGGGTATTTTTCTGTTTAGAATTTGGAAAAACTCAAAGCTACAAAGTTGTAGAGAATTCGATTTCATGTGGAATGGACATAAAATTAGTATTTTTCTGATAAACGAGCTATTTTCTATGAATTATTAAAGTTTCTGATTATTGTTTAAATGATAAAATATTTTGGAAAATTCTAGAATTGGTTGGTGAGAAATGTGCTCAATTGAATTTTAAATGTGGTGGGTGGCAATAGTAACAAGTAAAGCCATCAGGTAGCAGGTTAGTCTTCTATGGCGTTCTAAGCATTTTCCTATAAATAGGGTGCTTAGTTAGAATTGAAAATCACACCAGAATTCATAAGTTTTCTCTTTCTCTCTATATTATCGAGCGTATTCTTGTGAGTATTTTGATACTTTGAGTGTTGCTATACTATGTAAGTTCTTTCAAAGACTATATCCAAATTCCAACCCGTAAGTATTATCTTTTTGAGGTAAGGGATGTTATTTTCTTCGTAAGTGATATTATTTCTTCAATATCATTATGGCGAAATATTGGTTGGAACTTTTTATCAAATTTGGAACTTTTCATGTTGAAGTTACTATTCATGAGTTACTATTCACGAGTTACTATTCACGAGTACTATTCACGAAGCATGATGATTTTTCTTGTGGAAATTTCTATCTTTTGGTGTCGGAGTTACTATTCACGTATACGGCACTATTCACGAATACGGTACTATTCACCAAAAAATGAATTTCTCTTCTTTTTGTCCAAGATGTCTATTATGGTTACTATCTTTGATTGTATCAATGTTTTGATCTTTATTCTTGAATTTTGCTTCAAAATTGGTTATTATGGAGTGTTATTAATCTTGGATAAACTGTAATACGAATCTCTAATATTTGTTATTTTGTTTCACTAGATTCGTTCCTTTAAAATATTTTTCATCATCCTCAGTCCTAAATGATGATATTACTGAATATCTTTGGCCTGTAGTGCAAAAGATGAATGATTACCTAATGAATATCTTTGGCCAGTAGTGCAAAAGATGAACAGTGTTGAGATGAACACGACCAAACGGGTGATATAAATAAATATCTTTGGCCTGTAGTGCAAAGATGAATATTTGATTAAAGATGTATATTGATTGTTGTTACAGGGATAAAATATTGATGATGGACTTTTAAATCCTAGAAGATAGTAGAATTCTTTCTCTACTTGACTATTCTAATGAATTGCTTATTTCGCTGCAGTTGTTGATCTAAAACTTGTTGTCTATTATATTTTATCAGATTTTTCCCTGTTGAAGACTAATGATAATTTGTTGTATATTATCTTAGTCATAATATTTCTTACTGGGCTAGTTGAGCTCACCCTTTCTTTCACCGTTCTCTTCAGAAAATGAGAATATAGCTGGAGCTAGTCGGGGAATGGATTGATGGTCCAGATAGTTGCATTAGTAGTCCTCACTATTCTGTGAAATAGCATATCAATAATTGTAATGAGGACCCCTTTTGAGTTTTTATACTGTCTATTAGACAATAGTTGTATTTAAACTCATAGTATATGTGTTGTCGTATTTTGCACGACAATTGTATTACTGAAGTTGTATTTATTTTTGTACCATGTATTTGGCAACTCAGAATGGGTTGGATGGAATGGACCTGTTTTGGGGTCGTCACAATTTCTATCTTTGATTGGATCTATGTTTTGGTCTTCATTCTTGAATTTTACTCCACTCTGGTTATTTATGAAGTATTTTTGAACTTGGATTGTTTAAAGTACGAATCCTTAATATTTGTTCTTTTGTTTCACTGGATTCATTTTCTTTAAAATATTTTTCATCATCCCCAGTCCTAAATGATGATATAACTGAATATTTTTGGCCTGTAGTGCAAAGATGAATGATTTCTGATGAATATCTTTGGTCCGTAGTGCAAAGATGAACAGGTGTTTAAATGAACATAACCAACTGATGAATATCTTTGGCCTATAGTGCAAAAATGAATATTTGATTCCAGATATATATTGATTGATGTTACAAGGATAAAAGATAGACGATGAACTTTTAAATTCATATATAGAAGATAGTAGATTTCATTCTCTACTTAACTCTTCTACTGAATTATTATTTCTGCTGCGAATATTAATTTAAAACTTATTGTTTGTTGTATTCTATTAGATTTTTCCCCGTTGAAGACTAATGATAATTTGTTTTATATTATCCTAGTCATAATGTTCTTTACTGGGCTAGTTGAGCTCACCCTTTTCCTTGTTGTTCCATTTTTCTTCTCAGGAGGCGCGAATGTAGCGAGTACTAGTCGGGGTGTGGAATGATGGTTCTAGAAGTGGTTCTAGTAGTCCTCACTATTCTGTAAAATAGTGTATTAATAATTGTAATGAGGACTTATTTGAGTGTGGATATTGTCTAGATGACAATATTTGTATTTAAACTCACAGTTTAAGTGTTGTCATATTTTGCACGACAATTGTATTAATAAAATTATAGTTATTTCTATACCATGTATTTGGCGACTCAGAATGGGTGTTGTATACCTATTTTGGGGGCGTCACAAAGTAAGTCGATAAAAGTTTTTCTCAAAAAACGTGTAGAAATTGGACGAAATAAAAATGACGAAAAGTAATGTTATGTACTTTTCATTTGTTTAACTACATTAGGGGAAAACGTGAAGGAAAACGCGTATCATCAAAAAGTGTTTTTCAATTTTTTGAAGTTCCAAAGAATGCGTAAAAGTTAATCTATAAATGAAAGACAAAATATCTAAAAATATTTGGATTCCGAGAAACGCAGTTTTTAAAACTATCGGACAAATTCTGCAAGACGGAACCACGAAGCTTCCAAGAAAAGCTTTGTGAATAGTAAGGAGGTGGGAATAGTAAGGAGGTGTGAATAGTAACTTTGGGTGCAAAATGACTATTTTGCCGTCTAGCCTTGAGAGAGAAAGAGAATTCGGATGATGAGGAAAAGGAAGAGGAAAAGCTAACCCTAGTGCAAACTTTTTCCAACGGAAGAAGATTAAAGAAGAAAGGTATTGAAAAGATGAGAATAGAAGTAAAAGATGTTAAGAATGATTTTCATATGGTTGAAATCATGAGAAAACGAAGAAATAAGAATTAGAAGTTTAGTTTATAAATTTCTTAAAGAAGTATGAAGTTCATAATGAATTTGAACGATCTAAATGAATCATATGAATGATTCGGTGAAATTAGTTAGGAATGGTGTCTTATAACACCAAATTCAATGAAAAAGTTAAATCGTAATCAAAATATCGATTAAAAAATGAAGAACGAACGAAGAACGCGAAGAGCACGAAGAACGTTATTGATGGACAATTTTAAAACCATCATAGTATAACTTGTTGTTGATGGAGAAGTTTAAAACCATCGCATATAAGTTAGATTCTTATTGCTTGGTTAGGAATGATAGAAACGTTCATGAAGAACAGATTAAACTTAGTTATAACGAAGTTATGGTGAAAATTTAGTAAAAGACAAACGAGAAGTCGAATGTATGTAAATAAAACCAAAGGTGTTGGGTTTTATAAGAATGTAAGAAAACGTAGAAAACGTGAGTCGTGGACTCAAGAACAAATGAATTCCGAGTTTAGATGACAGAATTACGGATGAACGAACAAAGAACGTTAATAACGTAAAATGAACGAAGGATGAAATTTAAGCTAATTGAATGGCATGTTAATGAATTCAGAATGAATATCTATCTAAGGGAAGTTGAAGTACGTAAGATAAGGAAGAGAATGGCTTTGGAACGACCTCATTCCGAGTTATAACGAAGAAGTTAAGAGATTGTGAAGTAAGCGTCTCAAACATGTTCAACACTTAGAAAAATTTCTTAGTTTTAGAACTGGCGCCGCAGTGCCAGTAATGCTTTGGGAAGTGGCACCGCAGTGCTAGCCCTAGAAGAAAGCTACTGATGAGTGGCGCTGCAACGTGAGGAATAAAAAGGGAACCGACGCTGTGATAACCTGAGATTTCGAATAATCAAAAATTTGCGAATACATTTTATTTTTAATTAATATTAATATTAATTATCAATTTTGTGACAAGTATCTGTGATACGAGTCTCGAGAAAGTTAATTTGTGTATTGACTAATAAATTTAGAGTAGAGTTGTGCTTAACAAGCTTTAGAAACCCTAACCCAAATTTCTAGATAAGGATTCGGTAGAAAATATAATTAAAATAATTATATCGATGAGAAGGTGTTTATACTGCATGTTGGTAATGATCAATAATTGATTGTATAAGGGTTAAAAATTTACAAACCCTAATAAGATATTAGAAACCCTAATCTTAGATTTAGAAAACCAATTGTCCAGTTAAAACCCTAATTGTACGCTGGAGAAACCCTAATTTCATATTCGGGATTTATAAACCCTATTTAGGCAACCCTAATCCTAATTGGAAGGCCTAATATGTTTATTAAACACAAATATGATTAAGAAAACCTAATTTAATTTGGAAAACCTAATTTTAGTTTCAAAATTTTAATTTTCTAAATTAAAACCCTAATTTAGAAAATTCTAGAATTGGAGTATTTAAAACCTAAGGGTTAAGAACCTTAGGGTTAAACCCTAAGGGTTGAGACCTAAGGGTTAAACCCTAAGGGTTTGGACAAAAATCTAGAATGCCATTAAATCATTTTGCTAAAGACCAAAATACCCTTTTTCATTTTCTTTAATTGGTAACTTGTATAATTGTTAGCTACTTTAGTTGTTGAACCACTTTGTTGACTTGGTGACACAACAATATCAGCCTTCCAGCCGAATTAATCAGATATAAAGCAACATATCACATTATTTAAGAGATTTAGAGAGAGAAAATTCATTTACTTTGCTCAATTTTTCTTTTGCTCTCACCAACTCTCTCTCTCTCTCTCCCAAACCTACGAATTTGATAAGCAATTTAGTCATATAATCAGTTACTATAACAACAAAAACAGATAAGGAGATCATAGATCAAGATTTGATAAGAGAGGTATAAACCCTAGACTTATATTTTGATCATGTATGCTAAGTTAGAGTTTGTGATTTTGTGTTTTTATAAGTGTTATATGATGTTTTATGATGATCTATGGTGATACACTATAGATCCATAACATCAAACGGCTTTAAAAGTGCTGATTTTCAAAACTGCCCATGAACAGAAATTGTAGTCTGACAAGCTAAAGTCAGGCGCCACAGATTCGTGTTCGTTTGTTATTTTTGTTGTTTTAAGTTTTTGATTTGTATCCTGGTATAAGATCTTTCATCTGGAAGTGAAACTTCAGTCATTGGATGTCTAGATCACATTTTATAGACGGTCAAACCACGTTTACCAAGCTTGACCGGCTGAAAATCTGGGCAACCTAGAAAGTTAAAAACCGTGTCTGACAAGTTTTTGGAAGGCCCATATCTGGTCGTTATGATGTTATTTGTTAATGTTGTTGTAATATACTTGTAACCTGTTGTCTGTAGTATAGATCCAAGGCCTTATAACTCCTAAACACGTCATATCTAGATTGAAGTGAGTGGTCAAAGTGGCCTGCTCGGTCACGCTAGCAGTTTTCTAGAATTTCCAGAAAACCGGATGAACAGCCTTTTGACAGACTTTGACCAAGCTGGATCTAGCGATGTTAATGTTGTTTGATTGATTTGTTGTTAGATTTATGTTCTATGACATGTTTACTAAAGATGTAATCCATAATAACACCCAATAGTTTACCAGAACACTAAGTTAATTGAGTCCCAAAATTGACCCTCGAAGTCACTGGGTTTCGGGTTACCTGTGAAACCCGTAAGTCAGTCTGACAAATGACTTTGAGAGATCTAATCTCCTTATATGTTTGTGTTATGAGCTAGATGATGGTTTATTGTTGTAGTGTTACATTTCCCCTACATGATGAGTGTCTACGTTAGCTCAGAACAGGATTATACAAAGAATTGTAACCGGTCAAACAAGGATCCTTAAACACTGACTGTCAGTGTTCTTGAGCACCAAGAACACCTAAGGCGACAGATAAGTGTCACTATAGGCTTTAGCGACGGTTTTAATTATTTTATTTTGTGAATATTCTGCAAAATGCTAAAAAATAAAAATAAATTTCTAAAAATAACAAAAATGGTTTTAAAAATCATTTTAAATTGTGAAAAATAACTTTTAATTATTCAGACATTTTTAATTAATATTTATAATTATTTGGATATTAATTATATTTAATTTATTTAAGTAGTGTGCTAAATAAATTAGAGAAAAATAATTTAATATTATGAAAAATCATTTTAAATAAGAATAATGTATTTAAAAATATTTTGAGTTATAAAATACAACATTTAATATTTTTGGAGATTTTCATTAATAAATTAATATTAATGATATTAGATTTATTTAATTATTAAATTAAATAAATAAGATAAAAATAATTTTATTGGTTTAAAAATCATTTTAAATAAGAATAAAGTGTTAGAAAATATTTGGGATTTTAAAATATAAATTTCTATATTTTGTAGAATTCTCATTATTAAATTAATATTAATGATATTAGATCTATTTAATTATTATATTAAATAAATGAATTAAAAATGATTTTATTGATTTAAAAATCATTTAAAAATGAGAAAAATGAAATAAAAATATTTTAAGTGATAATTAATTACTTTTAATATTTTGATAATAATTTCATTAATATTTAGATATTAATGGTGATGATTTAAAAATGATTTTAATTATTTTAAAAATCATTTAAATAGAATATTGTTGATTTAAAAATAGTTTAAGTTATTAATAATAACTTTAATATTTTGACAAGTATGTTATTAATATTTTTATATTATTAAATATTAATAATGATAAGATTATTTGACAATTAAGTCATTTAAAAATGATTTAAGTGTTTGAAAAAAATTATTATAAATTATAATAATTGTTTGAAAATTATTAAAAGCTTCCAAAAAATATTATAAACGATATTTGACTTATCTAAAATAATATTGAAGCTTAGAGACCAAGTTTAATTGACAATCAATGTGTTAATTGTTGGATAGGGTGACCAGAACACCTAGAATGGACCAAAGTCCAACCAGACCGAAATAGTTAAACTTGATAAGTGTTTATATAGATTATAAACACTGATGTGATTATGTGGTAATGTGTCTAGGAGAATACAGTGTTACATGTTATAAGTGATTGTGCTAATTGTGAGACCGACATTGTTGATTATAGGTCTTACGAACGCAGTTAATTATATTGTGTAGTTGTAATCAACGCAGAAGGCAAGTTTCCTAACTCAACCTTGAGTTATATTCATTTAATCATTATAATGGTTAATTATTGATAATTATACCATGTCCAGGGAATTTATTGTTGATTATTCGCAGTTAGTGCATGATTAATAATTCAATTTGAATTACTGATTCAGAAAATATATATTCGTAGAATTACTGTTGTTGGATATTTATATCTATAGAAGCTAATATTGACAGTACAGATAATTCATGTTTATTGTCAAATTATATTGAGAAATGTCTTAGCTAATTATTCTTGCTAGACAAACATTTATTAGAACTTGATAGGTTCGAGAAGAAAAGAGAAGAAAATTTAATTATTATTGATAGATCAATGCCAGTTGTATCGGCTAGATCAAAAACTTGATAGGTTTGAGAAGAGGAGAGAAGTGATTAAATATTGAAATCATCGAATTTCGTTGTTAAATCAAATCTTGATTCTGAGACTGAGAAGAACAACCTTTTATATAAAGGGAACATTTTAAGTCATATATTCGACCATTACGCGCGACCTATAAGTATTATGCATAATATAGGGTACAAGGAGTTGGCCTGCTCTAAGTACTTACAGAGGGGTATGATTTAATCTTTATGGTTATCTGATACTCCTGCGTATGTATCAAAGTAAATCTTTGATAGATACCCGAGAAAGTAGAAGTTCTAGATCCAATGGATCGCTCAACATAAATCTGGAAAACATTCCACTTTGCTATTTCGTAGAATTAATTCTTGATTATTCATTGAATATCGTAGAAAACCTTGAAAGCGTTGTACTCTTTCATTATCACATTATTGTAGCGGAGAATGTTAGAACAATTGATATTGATTTCTATACCTTTATTGTATGTCTTAACTTACAGGGCCAACTTGTTGCTCACCCTTGCTATAAATAAAACTTTTCGGCTAGGGACGAAGTTGCAGAAGGTGTTGCAAAGAAGAACAAGGGAAAAGGCATAGTTATAAATTAGTTATGATGAACAATATTATTATGTTGTGTTGTATTGTAAACCCTTTTCGTATATCTAAGGGGTATTTCTGTAATGTTAAGGTTAGTGGACCTAGGACTTATGTATTAACAACTTATATTAATGACTTATGTATTCCTATTTATATATGAATGGGTAGTTAAATAGTATTATATTGTTGATCGTGAACACCAAACTCGGGGGTCAGGTAACCCGGATTTGGGGGTGTCACAGACGCCGCAACGCCTGTGCAGGGAAAAGCCCAGAGAAGAGCTTTTAACTGCTCGACTCTTAGGAGAAGTGTAAGGAAAGATAAAAAACATATAGTTCACCTAATGTACCACTTAATCAAGTGATTTAAACCTTTAGTAAAGGTTGAACAGAAAGATTAAACGGGATTAAAAGACAAAGAATGTAAACGCAAATTACGTAGCCGATATCCAAGGACCGTAATTAAAATAAAACGAACGTTGGGGATTGCTATGATTGTAATTCCTTGGACATTGAGTGACGAGGATAATGTATCACATTTTGATGTTATGATGTCATAATGAGAGTTAAGTGTAAAGCGTATAGACGCTGTGAACACAATGTAGTTGCGATAAACGATCAGTCTTAGCGTACAACGAACAGTATAGCTTCGACATTAAAAAAGAATGATGAACGGGAAGTTCATGTAATGAATAACAATTGAGAGTGATTAAAACCTTAGATAAAGGTTGAATGGGAGTTTAAAAGTCAAGCAACGTGAACACAGAATATATAAATGATCCTCGTGAATCGTATTAGCGTCGGGCGAACGATCTAAGTATACATTGGTTGTATGACTTAGACGTTGACGAAGGTAATAAGTAAGATATGAATTATCAAGAAAGTTGTAATGAATGGTAACAAGATTAATGAAAGTCTGAATGTAAGTTGGATAGAGAAGGATAAAATGAAAGTAAGTGTTAAACACTTTAGCCGATGTAAAGATTGAGTGTACGAGAATATTAAACGTGCAAAACCTACACCCCGTGTAGGGTTTGACCGTGAGGTAATGAAGACTAATGATGAAACCTGTGAACGGTGAAGAAACTGAACTAATGTCAATGATGTATAACGTTAAGAAGCCGAGTTAATGATTATAACTTGGATAACTTTCCGAGTCAAATGAACTGGACGTTATAAGATATGGATAAGGTAACATAAAATGCTTAACGCTATAAATGCATAGTATTAATATTGAATGATCGTTATAAGTATACAAAAGACTATATTACTTAGACGATAAGAAATGAATCTTAAGGTATGGAATTTAGTTGCCAGAAAGCCATAAGGAATGATAAATTGACTTAACGAACATTATAGTTTAATGGTTCGGATAGGTTAAGATAAAGTTTAGGTTGTGGTACAATCTTATTCTTTAATGTTTGACATATGGGAGTTGGGCTAAAAAATTCCTTCAGAGAGCGGAGGTATATAAGAAACTGGCAACCGATCTAACTCGGTGTAAAAGACAGTGTAAATGATACGGGAAACTAGTTTGTTGATTATTTGTGGGAAACCACTTAGAGTACCATATGGAATATTAGTAGAGATTCAATGTGTGCTAAGTCCTAGAAAGGTTATAAGAAGAAGATAAGAATGTTTATCATACAAGTTGATTATCGTATGGGTTAAGACATCTCCGTATGTCGTAACGCTGTAAACCGATAAAAAAAGTTGGTCGTGTAAACTTAGATTGCAAGAACGCAAACCCTAAAAAGAAAAGTTAAGTTTAAACCAATGTGTAAGTCAAATATACATGACTAATTGGTGTGTGTACTTTTTTCCTTATGTGTTATATAGGGATTGTAATGAACAGTCATCTTAAACTTTAAGCTGTAGTTGTGCATAAGGCAAGTTTCCTAACTTCATTCATATTCTAAATGAATGCTAGTTTCTTAAACTTTCTTATATGTTGAACATGAGAAGTTTTACTTATGTGCAAATGTGTGATATTTGTACAAGGTGGTATAATGTATGAGGCCTTGTGCCATAATTTTAAAACTTCGGTGTTTCTATGAGATGAATTGTTCTATGATTAAACTTTTCAATATGAGAACGTTCTGTTTATACATAAACCATTATTGATAAGTTTGTGCTAATGATTCTAGCCAAACAAAATGTATATGAAAAAGGTAGAAGAATGAAAGTATTTCAAAGTGAATGTGACTAATGTTTTAAAATGATAGGAATCAAAATTATTCATATTATCCAAGTTGCTTCATAACCTTTGTTCGGTTATTGAAGTTTTAAAAGAATGTTTAAATTCTTGATGTTGTTTATTCAATTACTATGACTTGCTGAGCAATTGAATGCTCAAACTTGTTTTAAATAAAAACATTTTCAGCGAATGATGTTTAGACTGAAAATAAGTATTTTCAGTAGACTTAGCATTGAAGGGGCTAGAGTATATTAAGTATTGTCACAAGTAAGACTGTAACGAATGTGATTTTTATAATTAATTAAAATATTTATTTGAGTTAGATAAATATTTTAGTTGATTTATTTATTGAATAATAAATATTTGACGTTGGTTGTTATGGCTTAATTTAATTAAGCGTTATAATTTGATAGATAATTTTATAATTGATGTGCATTTTATTATTAAAGTTTAATTGATTTTACTAATAAAATAATTTTAAATTATTTAAGTGTGACATTAGAAATATGTTATATGTCATAGTAAAGTAATAATAGTATATAATGAATAGCCTAACCATTGGATTGCTTAACTAATGATGGAAAAGTGAGGTTATGCTACTAAGATGGCTTAATGTGATATTGGTCATGCATGTAAGAGTTTTGTAACATAAGCCTTATGTTATTAGTAGGGGTTACTATTATATTAATTATTAACATAACTATTACCCAAATGAGGAGTTACACAAGAAGAAATCTTAGAGTTTTTTTATAGCAAGAGTCTTGGTGGAAGAGAGAAATAGAGAAATTGAGAGAGATAGAGAGAAATAGAGGAATTGAGATGAGCTAGAAGAAGAAAAAAAAAAAAAAAAGCTAGAAGAAGGTAACTTCTAAACTCTTATTTAATCCTTGATTTTTTTGGGTAGATTTATATTCTAGGGTAGTAAATCATGCTCAATCTTTTTTGTATTGGTTTAATCTTGGATTATCAAGAATCAAACAAGAGGATTCAAGAAAGAAAATGAAATGGAAAGAAAATTTGGAGAACAAAATTCGTAGGTTTTGAGTAATTGTGGTTAGATCTTGTGAAATTCATACCTCTTTGGGTATAATGAGTTAGAAAGTCATCCTTATATCAAATTGAAGATATGGAAGTAAGATATATTCTGAAAGTGGAATCACATGAAATAGTTTTGTAGATTTCTTGCAATGTCTGTTTTAGTAAGGCTTGTCCGAAGGGAAAATAATCTGCCCAGAAAATCAAAACTGTTACGGTTTCTGACTTTGAACAATTAATATAAATTCGTGTGTTTTGAATCTGAAGAAACGTTAAACTGAAAAGTTATATATATGGAAGTTAGCCAGCTATACTCGCGAGATTGAGCCATTTTATGGACCAGATCATGTCCGAAATAAATTGTTTAGTAAGGATGTCAAGAAAATGAAATTTTCTAGACTAGTTAATGAATTGCAGAATCTGGTTTAGATGGATAAGGGTCTGACTTTAAGGCCTAGATGATGTTATAGTACACTGAATAAGGGTTAATTCTATATAAGAAGGAACAAAAACAGACATGTAACGAAGGAGTTACGTTAAAAATGAAAACAACATTTTGTTAAAGAAATTATGAAGATGAGTTTTATAATTCTGTTTGAATTAAGATTTTGGGTGATGGTATATTTTGATGATTAAAAATATATTTTGACATATGTAATGAGTATAGATATGTGTTATCATATTCTATGCATAATTAACCATTTAAGATCAAGAGTTGAGATAAGTTAATGCGTGCACATAACGTGCTAGATAAAATGCCTAAGAGTAATAGTGTTTCTAAACTTTGGTATACAAAGTGTCTAACTAATGGCTAATATTGGATATCTGAGTATGAAAAGATGATAATATAAGAATAATAATGGAAAGAAATCGAAAAGGGAAATTTTTGATTTTTGAAGGAAAATTAAACATGTAAACAATGTGTTGAATATGCATTTTTGAAACCAAAGTTGTATAACAAGTGCGATAGTCTAGCATGTGTGCTGATGAAAATGAAAATAAAACCTAGTTGCATATAAAATAGTTAGATGTCTATAAAGACATTATAAGGGATAATAAGATAAAGTAAGGTCTTAGAATAAATTTGACCATGAGATTGAGTATTGATTTTATTTATTATCAATCTCACATATAATGTAGGTTGTGCAAGGACGCGAAGTATTAGTGTGTTGGTAAAACGCCGGTAAAGGCAAGTCTTTCAGTTCCTATTTGCTATGTGAACTTGATGATTAACTGTTTCAAATCTTTATTGCAAATAACATGATGTGTTGTATATATATTGAAAGTATCAAACGTTAAAGTCAATTTATGACTACATTTATTGAGTATTGAATGATGATTGAGTAAGGAACTCAATCTCTTTACTTGTTATATGAACTAAAGCATGTATGTTATGTTAGTCCAATGTTTATGAGATGTATGATAAGCATGTTATTATGTGCTACGTGATGTATGAAAACTGTTAGATTTGCTGGGCTGTCTATCTCAACCTTGCAAATAACTATTTTTCCAGGTAAATGATTGAAGGTAACACTATGTGGTACTTGAAAGACATGAATCTGATGTAATACACAAAGATTATTATTTTAGCTAAAGTTTTTATTCCTTTAAACCATGATTAGGGTTCATGAGATGTACTCAATGTTTTATGATATATATTTTATGTTGAGTTGTAAAGTTCAAGTTTGAGTTGTCTGATGTATAAAAGATATCGATTTGATATTTACGTATATATATATTAACTCTAATAAAGTGAATCATGGATTATATATGATTCAAAGACATATAGATGATAAAGGTTTTGATTCAGGGAATTTATGTAAGAAGATAGAAAAGTTTAAATTATTTCGCATCTTATTAAGTTTAACGTCGAATAATGATGTAAAAATCAGAAGTTAGACGTGTTATTAACGATCGAAGTCGAGAATTAAATTATTTAAATTTTGGGGTCGTTACAAAGACAATGAAGGAAGATAGAGAAAAAGGATATTGCAAGTCATCTAGCTATGCTGGATTTCAAAGTTTATTGAAATGGTGCTTATATGTGCATTTTGAAAAGGGAAACAATTGGTTCAACTTTTGGAACCAATGGTTTTTAAAAGATTTATTCTTGGTATGTCTATGCTAATTACTTCGACTAGATAGAAGTTAATTTGAAATATCAAAATGATTTTTATACCATCAGTGCATTTGATGCAAGGATGGTAAAAGGATCAAGTTATTAATGCAATTGAACCCGGTGTTGGATGTGATCTTATGATCAACAAACCATTATGGTATGATGTATAATGACGAAGTAATAAACTGACGAAGTCCACAATGTGCTGTGAAATATTACGGTATCATGACGTCATAAAATGTTTTGATGTATTGTGAAAGAATTTAAAGAAGTAGTCGATGTCAATTGATTTGACTAGACAAATTTTTCAAGTTGATGTCTAAGCTATTTGATTTGGCTAAGATAAATGGTATGTTATGTTTAAAAGAAAATCAAGCTTTCTTTGAAGAAGTTATGTCTAACCAAATTGTTTTGGTGCGGAATCTAATGATTAAGTCTGAGGTGAACATACCCCGAAATGGAGTTATATGATGGGTTGATCACTAACGTATGGAAGAGGTAGTTTACTTTCTTGGTGATTGTAAACTGACCGTGATAGAAGGGTTTACGATGAAATGTTGTTAAACCTAGTAAGTGTTCATGGTCGATTTAACCCCTCAGCAAAAGTATGAAATGTTTTAAGGAAAATTCTTATGTTCCTCGTTATTCATTCTACTTCATGATTCTTGATAAGTTATGAAGGTTAGGGAATGTTTGAAAGATAAGAACTTCTTTGAAGAGAAGTTGAGAAGAATAGTATGTTAAAATTTTGAGGACAAAATTTTGTCAAGAATAGGTGAATGAGATATCCCGAAGAATTGACAATTATGTCAGAAGAAATAAGAGTTGAGGTTATTCAACAAGTAGGGAAAAGGGTAGGAATAAAACCTTTGTGAAAGGTTGTAAGAATAAAGCTTCCGAGTATTGGTGTGGTTTAAAAAATTTCGAGGACGGAATTTTTATAAGGGGGGAAGAATGTGACAACCCAGAAAATCGGATTGTCCATAATTTAAGTTTAAAGAATTAGTTGTTAATCAAATGAATTTTTATGAATAATATTATGTGTTATGTGTTTATTAATCGTTCTAGAACCTAGGATTATTATAAAATGGGAGTATTTTGGCTACGAACTAGACTGAACAAGTAAGAATTTTCAAGACAAAAATTAAAAAATTAAGAAATAGGAACTAATCACCCGACGAAACCCTAAGGGTTAGGGTTTGGATAACCTAAGGCTTTCTAAGAGTTCAGTATGTCGAAATGACATTCCGTCAAAAGATTTGATGATAATGTGTTGTGAAAAGTTAAGTAAGCTGATAAAAGTTTTTCTCAAAAAACGTGCAGAAATCGAACGAAATAAAAATGAGGAAAAGTATTGTTAAGTACTTTTCATTTGTTTAACTACATTAGGGGAAAACGTGAAGGAAAATCATTATCATCAACAAGTGTTTTTCAGTTTTTCGAAGTTCCAAAGAATGCATAAAAGTTAATCTATAAAGGAAAGACGAAATATCCAAAAATATTTGGATTCTGAGAAACGCAGTTTTTAAAACTATCAGACGAATTCCGCAAGACAGAACCATGAAGGTGGGAATAGTAAAGAGGTTTGAATAGTAACTATAGCCTTGGTTTTCTATATAAGAGAGCCTTAGCTCATTTGTTGGTGATTTTGAAAATCACCAACACTTGAGAGAGAGATAGAAAGTTCGGATGAGGAGGAAAAGCTAGCCCAAGTGCAAACTTTGTCCAACGGAAGAAGATTAAAGAAGAAAGGTATTGAAAACATAACCTATAAGTTAATTTTCTTTAAGTTTCATATGTTAAAAACACAGCTCAATGAGAATAGATGTAAAAGATGTTAAGAATGATTTTCATATGGTTGAAATAATGAGAAAACGAGGAAATAAGAATTAGAAGTTTAGTTTTTAAATTTCTTAAGGAAGTATGAAGTTCGTAATGAATTTGAACGATTAGAATGAATTATATGAACGATTAGGTGAAATTAGTAAGGAATGGTATCTTATAACACCAAATTCCAAGAAAAAGTGAAATCGTAATCAAAATATCAATTAAAAAATAAAGAACGAACAAAGAACGCGAAGAACGAACGAAGAACACGAACATTGTTGATGGATAAATTTAAAACCATTATAGTATAACTTGTCATTGATGGACAAGTTTAAAACCATCATGTATAAGTTAGATGCTTATTGCTTGGTTAAGAATGATAGAAACGTTCATGAAGAACGGATTAAACTTACCTATAACGAAGTTATAGCAAAACTTTTGTAAAAGACAAACGAGAAGTAGAAAGTTTGTAAATGAACCCGAAGGTGTAGGATTTCATAAGAATGTAAGAAAACGTAGAAAACGTGAGTCGTGGATTCAAGAACGAACACATTTCGAGTTCGGATGACCGAATTACGGATGAACGAACGAAGAACATTAATAATATAAAATGAACAAAGGATAAAATTTAAGCTAATTAAATGGCGTGTTAACGAATTCAGAATGAATATCTATCAGAGGGAAGTTGAAGTACATAAGATAAGGAAGAGAATGGCTTTGGAACGACCTCATTCCGAGTTATAATGAAGTAGTTATGAGATTGTGAAGTAAGCTTCTCAAACATGTTTAACACTTCAAAAAACAATTCTGAGTTTTAGAACTGGCACCGTAGCACCAGCTTGAGAAGAAAGCTACTGATGAGTGGCACTGCAGCGCGAGGAATAACAAGGGAACCGGCGCCGCAACGCTAGTGTAGGGCAAAGCCCAAAGAAGTGCTTTTAACTGCTCAACTCTTGGGAGAAGTGTAAGGAAAGATAAAGAACATATAGTTCACCTAATATAACACTTAATCAAGTGATTTAAACCATTAGTGAAGGTTTAATGGAAAGATCGAACGGGATTAAAAAACAAAGAATGTAAACACAAATTACGTAGCCGATATCTGGGGACCGTAGTTGAAATAAAATGAACATGGAGGATTGCTATGATTGTGAATCCTTAGACGTTGAGTGACGAGGATGATGTATCACATTTCGATGTTATGATGTCATAATGAGAGTTAAGTGTAAAGCGTATAGACACTGTTAATGTAATGCAGTTGCGATGAACGATCGGTCTTAGCATACAATGAACAATATGACTTCGACATTAAAAAAGAATGATGAACGGGAAGTTCATGTAATGAATAATGAATGAGAGTGATTAAAACCTTAGATAAAGGTTGAATGGGAGTTTAAGAGACAAGCAACGTGAAAGCAGAATACGTAAATGATCCTCATGAATCATATTCACATTGGGCGAATGATCTAAGTATACATTGGTTGTATGACTTAGACGTTAACGAAGGTAATAAGTAAGATATGAATAATTTAACGTAAAATGTTTAACGCTATAAATGTGTAATATTAATATTGAATGATCGTTATAAGTATACAAAAGACTGTATTACTTAGACGATAAGAAATAAATCATGAGGTATGGTATTTAGTTTCTAGAAAGCCATAAGGAATGAGAAATTGACTTAGTGAACATTATAGTTTAATGGTTCGGATAGGTTAAGATAAAGTTTAGGTTATGGTACAATAGTAATCTTTAATGGTTGACATATATGACTTGGGCTAAACAATTCCTTTAGAGAGCGGAGGTATATACGAAACTGGCAAACGATCTAACTCGTTGTGAAAGACAGTGTAGACGAGACGGGAAACTAGTTTATTGGTTGTTTATGGGAAACCACTCAGAGTACCATATGGAATATTAGTAGAGATTCGATGTGTGCTAAGTCCTAGAAAGGTTATAAGAAGGTAAGAATATAAATAATCAAAGATGATGATCGTATGGGTTAAGACATCTCTGTATGTCGTAATGCCGTAAACTGATAAAGAAAGTTGGTCACGTAGACTTAGATTGAAAGAACGCGAACCCTAAGAAGAAAAGTTAAGTTTAAACCAATGCGTAAGTCATATATAAATGACTAATTGGTGTGTGTACTATTTTCCTTATGTGTTATATAGGGATTCCAATAAATAGTCATCGTAAACTTTAAGATGTAGTTGTTTGTAAGGCAAGTTTCTAAACTTCATTCATATTCTAAATGAATGCTAGTTTCTTAAAATTTCTCAGATGTTAAACATGAGAAGTTTTACTTATGTGCAAATGTGAGAAGTTTTACCTTTGTTCAGTTATTAAAGTTTTAAAAGAATGTTTAAATTCTTGATGTTGTTTATTCAACTGCTATAACTTCCTGAGTAATTGAATGCTCACACTTTCTTTAAATAAAAACATTTTCAATGAACAATGTTAGAAAGAACTTAAGGATCTCGTAAAGATCAAGTTGACCAGTATCCAGACGAAGTGTCATTCAGTATATGAATGAGCGTGAAGATCAAGCCAAGACTTGTAATATAGAATAATGTAATTAAATTGTAGAATAGTTTAATGAACTGTTATGTATCCTTGGTGGCAGATAAAAGTCACTCTTGTAAGTTGTAAAGAAAAATGTAATTATCATTATTTGTAATGAATGCGGTTATAAGGTATTAGAACATGGGATTTGAGAATGTATGTTGTTATATTTCACTATATAATGATGGATGTTTGTAAGAAGATGGAACCGTGAGGTACAGAATCTGGGTGTGAAGATAGACCAGATTTTGGGGCATTACAAAAGATATTACATACAATACTACGCAAGTAAAACCCTCACGAATGCCCAATTGAACTATACAACCATCGAGAATGAATTACTTGCAGTAGAATATGCCTTTGACAAATTTAAAGCTTATTTGATAGGAATGAAGGTGGTGGTATACATAGATCACTCAGCGATTTGTTATCTGATCTCAAAGAAGGATGATAAGCCTACGCTTATCAGATGGATTCTACACCTTCAGAAATTTGACTTAGAAATAAAGGATAGGAAGGGGACACAAAATCAAGTGGCGGATCATCTTTTAAGATTGGAAAATCTGGATATGGACGAGGCAGATACGTGTTTAATGAACGAGTTATTTCTGGATAAGCATCTATTTGGAGTAAACTCGGAGTTTCCATGGTATGCGGATTTTTCTAAATACGTGGTGAGCAAAATCCTTACCCCTAATCTAACACGTCAGCAGAAAAAGAAGTTCCTACATGATGTCAAGTGGTAGATGTGGGATGAGCCCTATCTCTTTAGATAGTGTGCAGATAAAACGATCCGTAGAAGTGTGCCTTACAGCGAAGTGAAGAATATCTTGCACGAGTGTCATTCATCTGCGTATGGGGGACATTATGGGAGTGAGCGGACAACGTCCAAAATACTTCAGGCAGGATTCTATTAGCCTACTATGTTCAAGGATTCCTACCAGTTCGTGAAAAACTGTGATAGATGCCAAAGGGTGGGCAACATATCGAAAAGGAATGAGATGCTGCTCAACACCATCATGGAAGTTGAGGTTTTTGATGTATGGGGGATGGACTTTATGGGACCTTTTCCACCTTCTTTCAACAACTTGTAAATTCTACTAGTTGTGGATTACGTGTCAAAGTGGGTTGAAGCCGTAGCACTCCCTACAAATGATGCCAAGGTAGAAGAATATTTTTACAAGGTTTGGCATGTCGAGAGCAATCATAAGTGACGAGGGAAGTCACTTCTACAATAGGTCATTTACAGCTCTCTTGGCAAAGTATGGAATCAATCATAGGGTTGCAACAACTTATCATCACCAAACGAGTGGTCAAGTTGAGGTCTCCAACATAGAGGTAAAGAGAATTTTAGAGATGGTGGTGAATCAAAATAGAAAAGATTGGTCTCTAAAGTTAGATGACATGTTATGGGCTTATAGGATAACATACAAGACACCAATTGGGATTTCTCCGTATTAGTTGGTCTACAGGAAAGCGTGTCACCTACCAGTAGAAATTCAACACAAGGTGTATTGGGCCATTCAAAAAATTAACTTTGATCAAACAGCTGCAGCAGAGAGGAGATTATTCCAAATGAATGAACTCGATGAATTCCGACTGCAAACTTATGAGAACTCAAAACTATACAAAAAAAGGTTAAGAAGTGGCACGATCAAAAGATTATACAGAGAAAGTTTGAACCGGGACAATTTGTGTTACTATTTTACTCAAGACTGAGATTGTTTCCCAGAAAGCTCAAATCCCGATGGTCAGGGCCATTTAAGATGAAGATTGTTTTCCCACATGGCGCCGTTGAACTATACAGTAGAAATCCACTCGAGACATTCAAAGTCAATGGAAAGTGGTTAAAACATTACTGGGGTGTCGACAACGAAGCCATTACAATCACACTTGCCAATGCACCATGAACCATGAGGCACCGTCGGGCAAATGACGTTAAAATAAGCGCTACTTGGGAGGCAACCCAAGCTCTAAACCTTTTCTCTTTAATTTGTTCATAAATTTTAGTTCATATCATATACTAGTTAGTTAGTTTTCAATAAAATATAGTAGTAATGACTTCATTGTGGTTTATCTGTAGGGAATCAAGGAAAAAGTAGATCAACTCAAACACTGTTGTAACATTTGAGAAATTCAGATTTATTGTAAAATATTTTTATTTAATTAAATAATGAATAAAATTATAATATATGTTATTATTACGTGTTGGTAAGATGAAGGTTGTTCCATAACCTAATTATGTTGGAATGTCGTAGTATTTTGGCTACATGAGGGATTTAAAGTGTTTGAATTCTCAAGACGAAAATAAAATCTTTCCGAGAAATTTTCCAAAAAACACTATTCACAGATTTTTGCTCGGGGATTATTTTTGAACTGCAGAGAAATACGTAACGATAGAATAATAAGGGAGGATGGATTATGTAATAATATTTCTGTTATGGAAAATGCAGTTTTTCACCCGCGGACTTAATTAGAGAACGTTAAGAAAAGTGAAACGTTAATGAGTAAACGATGATCGTATGATACGTAAGTATTGTACGAGGTAATGAATATGAGTATGATACGAGGTATTATACGAGTATGTATGAATATTGGTATGTCGTGTATGTTGAATGAGTATACGAGTTAGTATATGAGAATAAAACATAAATTATATGTTATACGGTATTAAGCAAGTGTATTGGACTTATAGGATGTAGGAGTAAGTTTTAAAGTCCAATTGGAATTATGATAAAGCCCAATGCTTATTAATGTTAAAGTCCAATGTTTGCTAAATGCAAGCCCAAAGATTAGATTAAACGTTAATTAAACTTAAAGCTCGAATTAAGAACTGGATCCGTGGATCAATCCATAGGGTAAGTATGACCCATGGGGTAACCCATGTAGGTCTCCATGATCACATGGGAGATCTTGGTGAGCAAGTAAATGATAAGTGTTGTGGACTCCATGTAATGAATAGTAAGGAAGTTAATTGAGGAGGTGGGATTGCTTAATGACTAAACTACCCTAACCTTGGATTTTCTGTAAATAAGAGATGAACTAGATCATTTGTTACTTGTTTTGTTTCATCCAACAATATAAGTGCTTATTTGTTAGATAGTATAAGTTAGAAAAAGTTAGTCTTTCACAGTTCAAGGAAGAACAAAGTTTGAACTTCAAGGGTAAGATCCTATACCTTAATCTTCCATCTCTTCAATTATAATTTGTTAAAGAAGTTAGGATTGATGGAGTATGTATTATAAGAGGGAATAAGGATGGTTGTTAGAGAACTTAAACTTTAATAAACCATGTGAAGTGAAATCCAAAGTATAAAAGCTTTAGACCATTAAAATTCATGGAAGAATCGTATTATGTTGTTGTTGATGGACAAGTTAAACACCATCATTTGTAGGTTTAGATCATACATATTGTGACAATGGAATGAATCCATTTGGAACGATGTAAAAATCTCAAGTAACGAAGTTATGGCGGAATTCACAAGTTTAGACGATAATCGTCGAAATCGTGAAATTCTCAAAATAGAAGTCAAATTTTGACCTTTAACTCGGAAAAAATTGTTTTTGATGGAGATTAGTCTCAATTGGCATTCTAGAGTTGTTGTGACACCCACAAATCTGGGTACTTCATTTCCACCGAATTTGGTGCTCACTATCAAAATATTTACATCTAACTACCCATAATAAAGGATAAAACGTTAAATAACTTTAAACAATAATCTCTCTCATTAAAGAGTTACATCATCTCAAAAATAATCACAGGTAATCTAACCTTAAATTATTACATCCGTTTGCGGAATACATTATAAAATAAAACAAGTCTTTTAACTTCAAGCATTTAAATAAACTTTAATTAACTCTTCATCACTTAGATATCTTGCACTTTCCCTTGCTAGTAGATGGTTCATCACCTCTTCTGACTTTAGCTGCATTGTTAATTGCAAGAGCGAGCAAACAATTGCTCACTGATATATAAAGAATAGCAATAATAATCATATGAGAATGAACAATGAATGATGTACAATAATGAACTTGTTCTACGAATAGGAATAGAAACAAGTTCAAACTTTTAATATCTGAGGGTCTTATGACCATGAACTATGTCCACGGTGTTTAGGTATTATTACCTTAACCTTAACAGTCATTAGACTGTACATACTCTTCTTAACGTACTCAGGGGGATCAGCCATTTGTACCATGTATTGTGCACAAACATCTAAACGTTACATTAACTAAATCCCCTATGTTAGGGTTGTTCGTCTCAGTTTGAATTTAGAATTTTCGCACTAAAGAAAGTTTAGTTTGGAACTAGCTTATTAGTGTTTCTAGAATTTAGAACACTTATTCAATTTCCATCAATAAAGGTTTAATACAATAATGTATAACTGAACAAGGCTATCAAAGTCAAAGATCGAATATTAATAATATATAACTTAATAAACATGATACACATGCAAAGTACTATGTTCAAAAGAGTTAGAACAATCTCCTTTGAATCGACGTATTAGAACAATATATGCTTTGTATAATAATTAGAAAAGTGAAACTTACTCGATGTAACGAATTAGGTTACAAGAGCTTAATCAATTGTATATAAGAAAAAAATCAATAATATTGCTCAATAAAATTTAGAAACTTGCACAATTATTATAAGAGTAGGGTTAAAGAACTTGCCTTGTTTGTAACCTACACAAGTGTAAAATAATCTATAATTATCCTACATGCATCATTAAAATCGCAACAACAATTAGTGGTATGAATATTATCTTTAGGGTTTAAACCATCATTTAGGTCATAACCCTAACCTAGAACCTAACCATTTAGGTTAACATGCTTAACGCCTCTGAAATCACACATTAATCAACATAAACCTTATCGTTCATCTACAACTTTTGAAAACATCACTTTTAGTTTCATTTTACAACTTATTTAAATAATTACTTAAAATTTTCACACTTTGAATTACAACATCTTACAATCATTATTATATCCTTAATACGCTTTATGTTTTAATATCCTTAACATGCATGCTAAACTAATACAAGTCCGTTACACATAATCTGCAATTAAGCATCAGCAAACCGCTTACCGCTCTGCTTTGTAGGCTATTTGAATTTTGCATCAAGGCATTAGCTTTTGCTTTCACTAGTAAATGCTACCAAGTGTAACAAAATACGATTTTCACCGTAAATGAAATTAATACCAAAATTGGAACAAAAGCTAACTTTAGCCCAACAAACACAAATTTCACCAATGAAACAGTGAAATTAACACCTATAATTGGTACAAACTATTACAAACATGTTTGCTAACATTTACAACCAATTAACACAATTTAACATCAATTCACGGTTTAACATATGAATTGACCACTAAAATTGGTACTTTTCATAAGCCATATAAGAAATACAAACACTGTTATACTTTTCTTCCTTTTAAACTATAATTCGCATATAATTCATGTCTGATTACAACCTCTAACATCATAACTATATATAATCATCATACACAGGAACTCAGTGTTTTCTCTCTCTCTAAAAAATCTCTCTATTTTTTTTATCAGATTGTTAAAATTAGGAAAAATAAGATGCATAGGAAAATAAAAGCTAGCAACAAACCCACGTATGTCAATTTAAAAAAAATAGAAAGACGTCAGATGGGAAAAAGCCAAAGGCCACAAGACCATGTTTGGCTAACCACATAATTCCCAAACCAAATTATTATTATATTATTTATATTATATAGTTTTCACGTGTCACACTCTAGTTAATTAAAAAACTTTAGCTTAATTAATTTAAATTAATAATAATAAAAATCTTATTATCATTATTATACTTATAATTAATAAATAATTATATATCCAATTTAATTAATAAATTAGACACATCACTTTATTTAATTTATTTATTTCCTTTAAATTAAACAATTCATTTAATTTAAATATTTTTTTAAATATTAAGCAATTGATTTAATTTAATTATTTCCTTAAATTAAATCCTTCAGATAAATTATCAATACTCAATTTAATTAACATTAATCAATTTTGTTATTAACTCACCACAATTCATTAATTATTTATTTTCCTCAATAAATAAATTAGTTAAAATATTTATTTAACTCAATAAATATTTAAATTAAATTACAAATTTCTTGATCGTTACATCCTTCACTCCTTAAAAGGATTCTGTCCCCAAAATCACAACTCGAAAAATTCATTCATTTCATTCATTCGCTATACAAAATCAAACAAACAAATAAGGATAATTCTTTATCATAACGCTTTCAAGTTCCCACGTAGCCTCTTCAGCATTGTGGTTCCTCCAGATTACCTTAACAGAAGGTATCACCTTATTCCTCAGTACTTGATCTTTTCTGTCAACGATTTGAACATGGACTTCTTCACATGTTAAGTCTTTCTCAAACTGTAAGGGCTCATATTCTATAACATGTTTATAGTCAGGCTTATATGGTCTAAACACTGAGATGTGGTAAATATTATGGATATGCATCAATTCTGGAGGTAAAGCTACCTCGTATGCTACTTCATCAACCCGTCAAAGTACTTCGAAAGGTCCTATAAATCTAGTGCTCAATTTCCCTTTCTTGCCAAATCGAATTTTCCCCTTCCGTGGAGATTCTTTCAAGAATACATAACTACCAACATCGAATTCTAGATTTTGTCGGTGTTGATCGGCATATTTCTTCTGTCTATCATGTGCAGCTATCAATCTTGCTCGAATCACCTTGATGATTTTGACGGTTTGTTGCACCAACTCTGGACCCAATAGTTGATGTTCACCTACCTCATCCCAGCATAACGGAGTTCTGCATTTTCTGTCGTATAACGCTTCGTAAGGCGGCATGCCAATACTCGAGTGATAACTATTATTATAAGAAAATTCCACCAATGGCAGATGGTCATCCCAATTTCCTTTGAAATCCATTATACATGCTCTGTGCATATCCTCTAGAGTCTGGATGGTTCTCTCACTCTGTCCGTCTGTTTGAGGATGGAACGCTGTGCTCATTCTTACCTGTGTTCCCAAACATTCTTGTAATCGCTTCCAAAAATTTGATGTGAAACGTGGATCTCTATCTGACACAATGGAACCTGATACACCGTGTCTTGACACAATTTCCTTCACGTATAGTTTTGCTAACCGATCTAGGGTTAATCTAATCTTGATTGGTAAGAAGTGTGCCGACTTCGTCAATCGATCAACAATCACCCAAAAGGCATCGTAACCTTGTTGGGTCGTTGTAAGACCTACCACAAAATCCATTGTGATATGCTCCCATTTCCATTCTGGTATCTCCAACGGTTGTAATAATCTGCTTATCCTTTAGTGTTTAGCTTTGACTTTCTGACACATTAAACACTTCGCCACACATTCAGCCACATCCTTCTTCATATTCGGCCACCAGAAATGATGTCTAAGATCCTGGTACATTTTCGTACTTCCAGGGTGAATCGAATATCTTGAGTTGTGGGCTTCACTCAGAACTTCCTCTTTAACTTTTGGTACTAGCAGAACCCAAATTCTCCTTTCGAATCGAAGTAACCCTTCCGAATCGATTTTGAATTTGTTTTCCTCACCTTCAGATATCTTTTGTTTTATCTTTTCGCAGTCTTCATCCTGAAGTTTTTCATTCTTCACTTTATCTACCAATGTTGAACTGTTTCCTATATGGAACAACTTTTCATCGAATTCTGTTGGATATTTAATTTCCGACTCCATCATAGCCATTTTCGACACTAGCTTCTCCTAAGCAGTCAACAACATTAACTTCTCTCGTCCCTTCCTGCTTAAAGCATCAACAACAACATTCGCTTTTCTGGGATGATACAAAATCTCGCAGTCATAGTCTTTGATCAGCTCCAACCATCTTCTCTGCCTCATATTCAAATCTTTTTGTGTAAAGATATACATCAGACTTTTATGGTCACTATATATCTCACACATTTCTCCATAAAGATAATGTCTCCAAATCTTCAGGGCAAACACCACCGCATCCAACTCTAAGTCATGAGTCGTATACACTTTTTCATAATCTTTTAATTGACGTGAGGCATACGCAATAACTCTACCATTCTACATAAGCACACAGCCTAGTCCTTTATACGATGCGTCACTATACACTACAAAATTCCTTGTATCATCAGGCAATGAAAACACAGGTGCTGAGCTCAGCCTCTTCTTCAATTCATGAAAACTTTCCTCACACTTCTCCGTCCAAACAAACTTAATCGCCTTCCCCAGCTAAATTCATCAATCGGGTCGCGATTTTGAAAAATCTTGAATAAAACGCCTATAGTAACCTGCAAACCCTAAGAAACTCCTTATCGCTGATGGTGTTTTCGTTTGATCCCAGCCATTACTACAAATTTCAACTTTTGATGGATCTACCAAATTCCGCTCTTTATCAATAACATGCCCGAGAAACTGTACACGTTCCAACCAAAACTCACATTTTGAAAATTTTGCGTACAACTTCTCATTTCTCAATGTCTCCAACGTCATTCTTAAGTGTTCAACATGTTCTTCATTGGTTTTAGAATACACCAGGATATCATCAATAAACACCACCACAAATTTATCTAAGAATTGTTTAAACACCATGTTCATCAAATCCATGAACACTGCATGTGCATTGGTTAAACCTAATGACATAACCAAAAACTTGTAATGACCATACCGAGTTCTGAATGCCATCTTCGGTACGTCTTCTGGCCTCACCTTCAGTTGATGATAACCACTCCTCAAATCTATCTTTGAAAAATACCTCGCACCCTTCAGTTGATCAAACATGTCATCAATTCTTGGTAACAAATACTTATTTTTAATCATGACCTTATTCAATTCTTTGTAATCAATGTAGAGTCGCATCGATCCATCTTTCTTTTTAACAAATAACACTGGCGCTCCCCATGGCAATACGCTCGGCTGAATATACTTCTTGTCGAGCAATTCTTGCAGTTGCACCATCAACTCTTTCATCTCCACCGAGGCCATTCTGTATGGTGCCTTAGATATCAAGCATGTTCCTGGTACTAAATCAATCACGAACTCGATTTGTCGATCTGGCGGAAGACCCAACAAATTGTCTAGAAATACGTCTGCAAAATCTCTTATGATCGGTATCTCTTCTAACTTCGCACTTTTCTTCTATGTATCAACAACGTAGGCTAAGTATCCTACACATCCTTGTCTTAACAACTTCTTGGCTTGCATCAGCGTCAGACAACTTGCTTGTCGAGGTGATTTGCTGCCATAGAACACAACCTTTAACAGAGTCATAAGGTTAACACACTTTCTTTGGCAATCAATTATTACTCCGTGCTTGAATAACCAATCCATTCCCAGTATAACATCAAACTCGCCCAGTCTAATTGGGATCAAGTCTACTCTCATCTCTTGACCCTTTATAACCACTCTACAATTCTTATATATGAATCTTACAGGAATCACTTCCCTATTCGCAATCTCTATACTTAAAGGATAATCTAATTCTTCCTAAGGCAAATCTAAGTTTTGAGAAAATTTATCAGATATAAATGAACAAGTAGCACCCGAATCAAATAGTACATAAGCATTAATACCATTAATCAGAATGATACCGACACCACATCCTTAGACTAACAAAGATCCCCGCATACCATATTGAAAGTTCTCGCAGAGGGTCGGCATTGACCGAAATGGGTCCAAATGATAGTCAATGAACCACCACCGTTGTTGTTTCCCTTTCCTCCACTTGCACTCCCCGCTGGCTTTTTAGGGCAATCATGAGCCATGTGATCCTTCGAACCGCATGTAAAACATGCTCCTTTCTTCGGACTAAAATAGTTTGGTGCAATGTATCCCTCCTGACCATAGTTGAAACACACCCGCTTTCCCTTCAAACATACCCCAGTATGGTTCTTTCCACAAGTAGCACAAGCTTCAAACTTTTTCTTTTGCTGACTTCCTTGCTGTCCCCCCATAGTCGAATTCTCGTTCCATTTTCTCTTCTGATTGTTACTTCCAACATTACTCCCACCAGCCTTATTCTCGTTATCATTCTTCCTCTTCTTTTGTTCTTGATTGTACTTGGTCAAGGAATCACTTCCACCTTCTGCGATGATTGCCTTTTCTAGTAAAGCCGCAAATATATTCACCTAGAACATTGAAACCTTACTATACAACCAGGGTTTCAATCCTTGTTCGAACCTTCTCGCTTTACGCTCATCCGTATTGACTTGATAAGTGGCAAACCTTGCCAACTCGTTAAACTTCGCAACATATTATGGCCTCGTCATAGTTCCTTGCTTCAGCTGAAGAAATTGCACTTCCAACTGATTTCGAGAACTCGCTGGAAATTACATTTCAAAGAACATCTCCTTAAATCTCTCCCACGTTATCACTCCTTGTCCTCCACGAACCTTATTTGCTTCCACCAGTACCTAGCTTCAGACATAAGCATAAACGTCGCGAATGCAATCTTCTGATCTTCGTTAACTCTAGCAACGTCAAACACCTTCTCCATTTCCATGATCTAGGTTTGGGCTTCCACTGGATTCATAGACCCTTGAAACTCTGGCGGTCCAACCGCTTTGAATTCCTTAAAAGTCGTAATTTGAGCTTGCGGATGATCTGTAACTGCTCCCGTCAACAAAGTTACCAACAGCTGAACCGGATTAGCGTTGGCCTCATTTTTATTGTTAGTAGACCCCTCAGGAGGTGCTTGTTGACGTGGTTGTCTTCTTCTAGGAGGCATTTTCTGTTAGAATATATGCTTATTAGTTCATTACTCAACTTCTTGGGTATTTGAAGTTTAACTTAAACATTCCTAGATTAAAGCTATATCACATAATATTTCAAATAAACTCTAATATTTTATTCATTCATAATGTTTTAAAACATACTAAAGATAGCTTATCTGCTATACACATCCACTTTTCTGAAGTAAACCAGTTTCAGGATTACATATTCATACTATCCCTTTATTTATCTCAAAATAAGGGATTCACAATTTATTTATTCACATAATTAACCACAGATTATTATCACTCCTATTCTATCTAGGCATATTAAGACGTTGTAAGGCTTCTCGACGTTCCTCCTCCATGATACGATAAGCCGTTCTGTGATCCATCACGAACCACAGTGAGTCTTCAAACTGAGGTGGGTAATAATGGACTTGATCATGGGCCCTATCAATCGCAGAATTAAAAGCATAATCCATCTCCTTCATCTTGGCTTTCTTCACTTGGACCTTATCCTCAGTACGATCTTCACGTTGAGTCGCCTTCATCCAAGCATCCTCTGCTCTTGTACGCTTAGCTGATTCCTCTTTGAAGTCATCTTTCAACTTCTCCATGTCAGTCTTCATCTTCTCTTTGACTACCAACAGGTCTTCATGCTGACCCTTGGTATGAACTAGATCCCATTCTGTGTTTTTGAGTTTTGAATCAAGTTCCTGAATCTCTACATCCTTCTGCTACAACGCAACGTGATGCATCTCAACCATCTCCTTCAGCTCCTCAACATTATCCTATAAATCTATGTTACAGTCATACAAAGCGTCATACATCTCAGCCGATACGGAGTTTGGTGGAAACTCCTCAGGATCCTCATCATCATCATCCTCCTCTATCTCTTCAGGACTATCCTCCTCGGGATCGGTCACATGCTCATCCTCCAGGATCAACTGTTCCCGCACTACGTGAATATCCCAGGGTTCTTCGTCTATAGGTACCTTAGGTATCACCTCTCTAGCTGGACTGGATCCTCCTTTGTTAGACATCCTGACAACAAAATATTTTAAGTTTTACTTAACATTATCGATACTCGCGAGCACATAAGTTATTAACACATATCACATAATGTATTTTATTGTTTAGTTTTAATGGATGCCTTAATCCATTCCTTAAAACCCAATAAGAGTTAAACACCTCTATGTTTTCTGTTTCCTTAAAGGCTACTTTCTAAGGTTTTCCCCACCTAAGGTTCATAACCTAAGTCTTTGATACCAACCTATGACACCCCCAAATCTGGGTACTTCATTTCCACCGAATTTGGTTCTCACTATCAAAATATTTATATCTAACTACCCATAATAAAGGATAAAACATTAAATAACTTTAAATAATAATCTCTCCCATTAAAGGGTTACATCATCTCATAAACAATCCCAGGTAATCTAACCTTAAATTATTACATCAGTTTACGGAATACATTATCAAATAAAACAAGTCTTTTAACTTCAAGCATTTAAATAAACTTTAACTAATTCTTCATCACTTAGACATCTTGCTCTTTCCCTTGATAGTAGATGGTTCATCACCTCTTCCGACTTTAGCTGCATTGTTAATTGCAAGAGTGAGCAAACAATTGCTCACTTATATAAAGAATAGCAATAATAATCATATGAGAATGAACAACGAATGTTGTACAATAATGAACTTGTTCTACGAATAGGAACAGAAACAAGTTCAAACTTTTAATATCTGAGGGTCTTATGACCACGAACTATGTCCACGGTGTTTAGGTATTATTACCTTAACCTTAATAATTAAGACTATATATGCACTCTTCTTAACGTACTTAGGGGGATCAACCCTTTGTACCATGTATTGTGCACAAACATCTAAACGTTACACGCACAAAATCCCCTATGTTAGGGTTGTTCGCCTCGCTTGAATTTAGAATTTCCGCACTAAAGAAAGTTTAGTTTGAACTAGCTTATCGTTGTTTCTAGAATTTTAGAACACTTATTCAATTTCCATCAATAAAGGTTTAATACAATAATGTATAACCGAACAAGGCTATCAAAGTCAAAGATCTGGATATTAACAATATATAACCGAATAAACATGATACACATGCAAAGTACTATGTTCAAAAGAGTTAGAACAATCTCATTTGAATCGACGATTAGAACAATATATGCTTTGTATAATAATTAGAAAAGTGAAAATTGCTCGATGTAATCTAATTAGGTTACAAGAGCTTAATCAATCGTATATAAGAATAGAATCAATAATATTGAATCAATAATCAATAATATTTCATTAATAATAGAATTTAGAAACTTGCACAATTATTATAAGAGTAGGGTTAAAGAACTTGTATTGTTTGTAAGCTACACAAGTGTAAAATAATCTCCAATTATCCTACATGCATCATTAAAATCTCAACAACAATTAGTTGTATGAATATTATCTTTAGAGTTTAAACCATCATTTAGGTCATAACCCTAACCTAGAACCTAACCATTTAGGTTAACATACTTAACACCTCTGAAATCACACATTAATCAACATAAACCTTATCGTTTATCTACAACTTCTGAAAACATCACTTTTAGTTTCATTTTACAACTTATTTAAATAATTACTTAAAATCTTCACACTTTGAATTACAACATCTTACAATCTGTTATTATAGTCCACTTTATGTTTTAATATCCTTAACATGCATGCTAAACTAATACAAGTCCGTTACATACATGATCTCGCATTTGCTGCATCGCACCGCTGGGCTCGGGCTCGGAGATCAATTGTCAACTGCATCCTAGCCTTGTGCTCAAGTGACAAATTGCTACTGGTGCTCAATCAGAGAAAACCCAGTTAAGCGCAATTGCGCTTGAAATGCAAGCGTGCAATTACACAAGCAATTTGCAAATTTCTTGCTTTTAGCATTAAGGCAGCATTCTTGTGAAGTACAGACAGAGGCGTAACAAAGAGTGAACAATGAGCGATGGCAATTTTAGCCCAACAAACACGAATTTAACCCATGAAACAGTGAAATTAACACCTATAATTGGTACAAACTATTACAAACATGTTTGCTAACATTTACAACCAATTAACACAATTTAACATCAACTAAAACTAGTTTAATTTCTCAAAATTCCATATTTTATACTAAAACTCCATTTTTGAGTTTCTTCACAAAATTGAACACCGTGACTTTGATTCTTGTCCGAATTACTTCGTTCAAATTATGTTATGTGTGTTTCTTAATAGACTAGCATAATCTAACATAAATTCACAGTTTAATATACGAATTGACCACTAAAATTGGTACTTTTCACAGGCCATATAAGAAATACAAACACTATCATACTTTTCTTCCTTTTTAAACTGTAATTCACATATAATTCATGTCTGATTACAACCTCTAACATCATAACTATATATAATCATCATACATAGGTTACATAACAACATTTTACAAAAACTAGAATTCATAGAGTGTACAAATTATGTCGTAAAACTCATATATATATATATATATATATATATAATCCTAAGGTTTAGAAAATACCTCCACTTTGATTGTATGCTACCAAATGATGGTGACTAGGTTTAACAATTCCCTTTCTTCCTCTTGCCAATCACCAAGAACTCAGTGTTTTTCTCTCTTCTCTCTCAAACCCTCTCTATATTTTCTGTATTGTCTAGCCTTAGGAAAAATAAGCCGCATAGAAAAATATAAGCTAGTCATAAACCCAATGCTCGTCATCCATTAAAAAATAAAAAGAGGTCGATTCGCTTGAAAAAAAAAGCAAAGGCCACAAGGCCATGTTTGGCTAACCACATAATTCCTAAACCAAATTATTATTATATTATTTATATTATATAGTTTTCACGTGTCACACTCTAGTTAATTAAATAACTTTAGCTTAATTAATTTAAATTAATAATAATAAAATTTTATTATCATTATTATACTTATAATTCATAAATAATTATATATCCAATTTAATTAATAAATTAGACAACATCACTTTATTTAATTTATTTATTTCCTTTAAATTAAAAAATTCATTTAATTTAATTATTTTCTTAAATATTAAACAATTGATTTAATTTAATTGTTTCCTTAAATTAAATCCTTTAGATAAATTATCAATACTCAATTTAATTAACATTTATCAATTTTGTTACTAAATTAATCACCACAATCCATTAATTATTTATTTTCCTCAATAAATAAATTATTTAAAATATTTATTTAACTCAATAAATATTTAAATTAAATTATCAATTTCTCGATCGTTATAGTTGCGGACTCGAAAATGACCATATTCTGACTTAGAACGAAGAAACGAGCGTTGAACGTTCATGAAAGTTTATCGTTTTCGTTAAAATAAACTAAAAGGTGAATTTCAAGTTAAAAGATTCAAAAATGTAAAATTCTTGCATGAACACTTAGAGCATGTGATTTCTGAGCTAATGGCTTTTGAACGAGCCAATTCGGACTTAAAATGAACAATTTAGGAGTCCGGGAAGTTCATCAATGTAAAGAATCTTTCATCACCATCTGGTGCACAGAGCCTGGTCTTGGCCACTGATCAAGGTAATAATAAGTAATGTAATGGCGCAAGCATGTCTATGAAGCTCTCGAAGTTTCAACAAGTAGACATGGCGCTTAACACTAAGACTCGCGTCGTAGCGCCAAATCCTCTAGATATGCTAGATTTTGAAGTTTATTCAAATCGTGCTGAAATGTACATTTTGAAAAAAGAAAGAATTGGTTTAACTTTTTGGAACCAATGGATTTTAAAAGAGCTATGTTTGTTATGTCTATGCCAATTTCTTCGGCTAGACAGAAGTTGATTTTAAAATATCAAAATGAATTTTATATCATCCGTGCATTTGATGCAAGGATGGTAAAAAGATGGAGTGGTTAATGCAATTGAACTTGGTGGGATGTGATCTTAGAATCAACAAACTGCTATGGTAAGATGTATAATGGCGAAGTCATAAACTGACGAAGACCTCGACGTACTGTGAAGAGTACGGTATCATGACGTCATAAAACGTGTTGAAGTATTGTGAAAAGAATTTAAAGAAGTAGTCGATGTCAATTGATTTGACTAGACGAATGTTTCAAGAAATATCCAAAATTTTTGGTATTAAGTCTGAGGTGAACATACCCTGAAATGGGGATATACGATAGGTTGATCACCTACGTATGGAAAGAGGTAGTTTACCTTCTTTGTGATTGTAAACTTACCATGGAAAGAAAGGTTTACGGCGAAAGGTTGTTTAACCTAGTAAGAGTTCATGGTCAATTTAACCCCTCAACAAAAGTACGAGATGTTTTAAAGGATATTTTATATTCCTCGTTATTCCTTCAACTTCATGATTCTTGATAGGTTATGGAGGTTAGGAATGATGGAAAGATAAGAACTTCTTTGAAGAGAAGTTGAGAAGAAGGGTAAGCTAAAATTTTGAGGAAGAAATTCTGTGAAGGGGAGAATGTGATGACCCGGGTAAGGGTGAGGTTTTAAGAAATTCCGAGGATGGAATTTTTATACGGAGGGAAGTGTGACAACCCGAGTAAAATCGGATTGTCCAGAATTTAAGTTAAAGAATTAGTTATTAATAAAATGAATTTTTATTAATACTATTATGTGCTATGTGTTTATTAATCGTTCTATAACCTAGGATGATTATAAGTCGGGAGGATTCTGGCTACGAGCTAGATTGAACGAGTAAAAATTTTCAAGACGAAAATGAAAGTTTTCCGGGAACAAAAATATTTCCAGAAAAAAAGACGAAATAGGCACTATTCATCCGTTTCTGCTCGGAGATTTATTTTGAAATTCCGAGAAGTTATTGATTACGTAAAATGTTGAGACGTGATGGAATATTCAATAATATTTCAGTTATGGCAAAAATAAAGTTTTCGCCTGCGGACTCAAAACCTAAGGGTTAGTAAAAGTGAGTTCTGAGAATGTAATGAGTACGTATAATATTTAGGGTTATTATGCGTGAGAAATACGAGTATGATACGAGTTATTATACGAGTATAGTACGAAGATTGGTACGACGTATAATACAAATATCGTACGAACGATATATGAAGAGAATATGAGAATACGAGAATGGAATGCGTAGAATGTGATTAGTCTTAATGGAATTTGTGTTCATGGACTTTGTAGAATCCAATTAGACTTGGATTAGGTCAAGCCCAATGATTTGAGAAATCAAGCCCAAGATAGGCCCAATAAGAATTAGGGTTAAGGCCCAAACCAAGAAAAGAAACCGCGGATCGAACCGATGGGTAAACGGATGGGTAATAACCATTCGGGAAACCCATGGGGCATGTGGGGCGGCCACTTGGCCACCAAGTTTATGAATAGTAAGGAGGTGGGGGCGAAATGACCAAAATGCCCTAAGCTTTGAAAATCTATAAATAGAAAGCTAAATTTTCATTTTCTATAATTTTGAAAAATCCTATAACTTGAGAGAGAGAGAGAGAGAGAACTTAGATGAAGAGGAAGAGGAAGAGCGTGAGTATGAATGCTCGGATCAAAAGTGATCGTGAAATAGAAAAACTAGCGAATCGCCGGCTTTGTATAATTGAAGAGGATTAAAGAAGAACGGTAATCTGAACCCTAGTTTCTTCTCATATTTTCTTTAAGTTTCTATGCTTAAAACATAGCTTAATGAGAATAAGGAGAAGATGATGTTAAAAATGATTTCATATGGTTGAAATCATGAGAAAATAAAGAAATAAGAATTAGAAGTTTAGTTTGTAAATTTCTTAAGGAAGTATAAGATTCGTAAGGGTTTTGAGCAATCCGAATGAATCTTATGAACGAGTAGGTGAAATAAGTACGGAATGATGTTCTATAACATCAAATTCCAAGAAAAAGTAGAATCGTAATCCAAAATATCGATTAAAATGAAGAACGAACGAAGAACGCGAAGAACACGCGAAGAACACGTAGAATGTTGTTGATGGACAAATTTAAAACCATCGTAGGATAATTGTTGTTGATGGACAAGTTTAAAACCATCGTGTATAAGTTAGTTGCATATTACTTGGTTAGGACCGATAGAAACGTTCATGAAGAACGGATTAAAACTTAGCTATAATGAAGTTATGGTGAAATTTTCATAAAAGACGAACGAGAATTAGAAGGTTAGTAAATGAACCCAAACGTGTAGGGTTTCATAAGAAAGTAAGAGAAAGTAGAAAACGTGAGTCGTAGACTGAAGAACGAACAAGTTTTGAGTTCGAATGACCGAATTACGGACAAGCGAGCAAAGAACGTTAAAAGCGTAAAAATGAACGAAGGGTTAAGATTAAGCCAATTGAATGGCATGTTAACAAATTTAGAATGAAGTTCTAGAGGCATATTAAAGTACGTAAGATAAGGAAGTGAATGGCTTTGGAACGACCTCGTTTCGAGTTATAACGAATAAGTTATGAGATCGTAAAGTACACGTCTCAAACTTAATGCAGGACTTAGAAATTTTTCTAGGGTTTTGTCTCGACGCCGCAGCGCCGGATAGACTTTGAGAAGTAGCGCTGCAGCAGGAGCTTGGGCCTTAAGTTCTGTTAATTGGCACTGCAGCGCATGAGATAACAAAGAGTTTGGTGCCGCATGACGTGGACCAAGGAAGAGAGGAGACGTGGAGGTCGTACCAGCAACATGAGAGAGAGGCACCTGCGTACAAGCATCACCTGTCAGTAGGCAATGCCCAGAAATGAGATTTTTTAATTCTCAATTACTGGGGGATGTGCAAGAAAGAAAAAAGTATGAACATATAGTTCACCTAAAATAACGCTTAAGCAAGCGAGTTAAACCTTTAGTAAAGGTTAACGGAAAGATTCAAACGAGATTAAAAGAAAGAGAATGTAAGCACTAGATTATGTAACCGATATCCGGGGACCGTAGTCGTAATGAACAAACATGAGGGATTGCTATGATTGTGATTCTTTAGACGTTGAGTGATGAAGGTAATGAATAACATTTCGATGTTATGTCATGGTAATAAAAGATAAGTGTAAAGCGTATAGACGTTGTGAACGCAATGTTGTTGTGATGAACAATTGGTCTTAGCATACAATGAACGGTATGGCTTCGACATTAAGAAATAATAATGAACATGGGGTTCATGGATTGGATAACGATGAATGCAATTGAAACCTTGGGTAAAGGTTGAGTGAGAGATTAAAAGATGAGCAACTTGAACGTCGAATACGTAAACGATCCTCGTGAATCGTAGTTGCGTCAGATGAACGTTCTAGGGGTACAATGATTTATGACTTAGACGTTGACAAATGTAGTAAGTAAGATATGATTTATCAAGGAAAGCCATAACAAACGGTAATAAGATTAAAGAAAGTCTGAGTGTGGGTCGGATATAGAAAGTTAGAATGAATGTAAGCGTTGAACACTTTAGTGGACGTGAGAGTTGAGTGTATGCGGATTTTAAAAGGGTAAAACCTACACCTCGTGTATGGTTTGACCGTAGGGTAATGAAGACTAAGATTTAACCGTGAACGGTGAAGAAACTGAGTTACAGATAATAATGTATAACGTTAAGAAGCCGAGTTAATAAGTATAACTTGGACAATGTTCCAAATCGAATGAACCGGACGTTGTAAGGTATGACTAAGTTAATATAAAATGGTTAATGCTATGACCTCATAGTATTGACATTGAATGATCGTTCTGAGTATGCAAAAGACTGTATGACTTAGACGATAAAGAATGAATCTTGAGGTATGGCATTTAGTTGCCAGAAAGCCATAAGGAATAAAAAGTTGACTTAACGAACATTATAGTTTAATGGTTCGGATAAGTTAAGAATAGGTAGGTGGTGGTACAATCGTAACTTTGATAGTTGACATATGGGAGCTGGGCTAAACAATCCCTTCAGAGAGCGAAGGTATATACAAAACTGGCAACCGATCTAACTCACTGTGTGGGCAGTGTAGATGAGACGGGAACTTGTTTGTTGGTTGTTTGTGAGAAACCACTCAGAGTACCATATGGACTACTAGCAAAGAATCGTTGTATGTTGCGTACTAGAGAAGTTATAAGAAGAAGATAAGAATGTTAAACATCAAAGATGATGAATGTTTTGAGTAAGACATCTTCGTATGTCGTGAAGCCGTAAACCGGTAATGAAAGTTAGTCGCATAAACTTAATTTACAAGAACGCAAACCCTAAGAAGTAAAGTTAAGTAAACCAATGCGTAAGTCAAGTATATGACTAATTGGTGTACGTGTATTTCCTTATGTGTTATATAGGGATTTGATCGAAAGCGATTCAAATAAGTCGTGTAAATGCATGTATAAGGCGTGAAGTTTTCTAACTTCATTCATGCTATATGAATGCTAGTTTCTTAAACTTCTGAGATGTTGTACTTGAGAAGTTATGTCTATGTGCGAATGTGCGATGTTTGTACAAGGTGATAGAACATATGAGGCATTGAGCCACAATCTGAACACTTCGGTGTTTCTATGATATGAACTGTTATGTGATTGAGCTGTTCAATACAAGTATGCTCAGTTTATACATGAACCATTATTGTTAAGTCTGTGCTAATGATTCTAGCTAGACAGGAGATGTATGGAAAAAGGTAGAAGAATGAAAGTAGTGCAAAGAGTATGTCATGAATGTTTTCAGATGATAGGAATTGAGACTATTCCTATTATTCAAGCTGCTTCATAACCTTTGTTCGGTTATTGAAGTTCTGAAAAATGTTTAAACTCTTGAAGTTGTTTGTTCAACTGTTATGACTTGCTGGGCAATTGAATGCTCACACTTGATTTAAATGAAAAACATTTTCAGCGAACGGTGTTAGAAAGAACTTAAGGATCCCGTAAAGATCAAGCTGATCGGTATCCAGACGAAGTGCCATTCAGTATGTGAATGTGTGTGCAGAGCAAGTGAAGACTTGTAATATAGAATGATAGAATTAAACTATAGACTAGTTTATGAACAGTTATGAATCCTTTGTGGCGAATGAAAGTCACTCATGTATGATGTAAAGAATAATGTAATTATCATTATTTTTAATGAAAGAGGTTTTAAGGTTTCGAGTACCTGGGATTTTAGAATATATGTTATTATATTTAATTATATAATGACGTGTATTTGGAAGGAAGAAGATCACCACGTGATCATAGTAAATCGTAGTAACAGATGAGCTGTTAAACGATGAATGATTTATAGCTAATGCTATGAATGAATGGTACTACGAAGTTGTACGATAAGAAGAACTCAGATTGAGTTGTAAAGGTTAGCATATGAATTAAAGAAAATTCGTATTGAGTAAAGAGAAATTTAAGAGTTGTAAGATTTCAATTGAGGACTCATGTGATAGCTGAGTTGTATGAACCTTTGTTATGGGCAGAGGTTTGTTCTTTGGTGTAACAACTACTCGTTTTCTTCGTTATAAGTCAGAATTCGACGATTCTTGCTCCAACGACTCTTAGTTACCTTATCTCACGTGGTGACATTGGTAACCAATGTTTTCAAGGAACACGTCAACTTTTGACCCCTAATCCGAGATTTTTACGTTTTTGACGTTTAACGTCTATTTTTGCAAAATTCGGCATAACTATGTTACTCGTGTTCTATAAGCCAAATCAAATTGAACACTCCATTGATTCACCATATACTTCCTAACCAAACAATATGCATATTCCTTAGCTTTAACAGTTTTCAAATCGTTCATTCATAACTAAGTTCACGTTCAAGACTTTCTACGGTTTTAAATCACGTAAACACTTACGATTTCCATTTGGTCATGACCTATCAATGATTTTGTAAAGCCCCCAAACTCGGGTACTTGAAACCTGAACTCGGTGCTTCACGATACCATTTCTATGAGCGGAATAATACTAATAATAATAACAATAGTATAAATATCAAACTTATATTACATTTATCAGAGTCTAATCCCAAGTGCACAACCTTTACTATATTCTTTACATGATATATAATACATATCATTATCTTAATACAGTCTAACTATTACAAAAGATACCATTAAACATGTTCTGTTTGCTTTCCTTTTCACTTGTTCTTGTGTGAACCTTCGTGTTGATCATGCCTAGCTGAAAACATTTAAATTTAAGCAAGGATGAGCATTTGGGTTCCTAGCAAGTAATAACAATTAGGAATATAATTAGCTGAAAGAAATAAATATTTTCTTTATACATCATTTCTACAACAAATTTATAGTTGTGAAGTAAACTTAACCGATAATAACAACATAACAATTCTATCTCAAATTTTTGAAACTATGTATTGACAATTTATATAGGTATTAGTCGATAGATTATGAACATTGTTTTTAGTTTTCGCTAAGGTTTAGCAGAACTTCATCAAAAACCATCATAACTTACGGGCACGAAGTTGTACTTCCCATGTGCCCTGTATTGATCAATAAATTAAAGGAGTTAATTCAGTTTTGCCAAACAAGGCCTAATGTCTATTAAAGTCTTTAATCTAATTGTGTTTTACCAAACAATGCATAAGGGTTAATTGATTATCTTTTTAGTGGTTAGCCAAACAAGCCTTATGGCTTTTGATTTCAAATAAAAAATAACTGATGTCAGTTAAGTTAGAGTTATATTATATATTTAATATATACATTATATCAATATACGTTATATCATAAGACGTAAGAATAGAGGAGAGAGGTTAAGAGAGAAGAAAAGAAAAACTCAGAGGAAGAAGAAGAGAAGAAGAAAAGAAGAGAGGAAGAAAGGCTAGAGATTGGAGAAGAAGAAGCTTGAGAATAGAAAGGAATAGCCATCATCATCTTCTTCAAGGTATTTCTCCTATTCTTTTTATTTTTTAAAGTTTAGTTTTTCTCTTCCCAAATTCTCTATAGAATTCTTGTGTAAGGATGAATTGTTGTTTCTATGTGGCTTTATATGACATACTAATGATGTTAAAACTATTTTCATAAGTTATAGTCAATGAATTGATGATATGTATGTAATTTGTGAAGAAAACGTTTGTACAAAGAGTTTTTGTGAATATATATTGTTTAGCTTAAAGTAGAAATTAAGGGTTAATTAGTTGTTTAGTTGATAAATTGACCATCTGATTTGATAGAGTATGTATAATTATTGATAAAGATACTTTGAATTAATTGTTTTGGTTGAAAAAAAAAATTTACAGTGTTGATTTTAATTGAAATATCAAAAAGTGAGTTTTTAGCAAAAACAGTGAAATTGAATGTTTTAAATTTGTTGTTTTATGTTGTTGTATGGGTAGAAACATGTTAGGAGTTCTTGAATTATGTTTACATGAATTTTTTGTATGAATTGCATGTGAATTAGTCTGTTAGAAACAAGCTTGTAGGCCAAAATGGCTTTTTCTTGTCTTTGTTGTCGAAGCGGTCGATCGAATCGAAAGCTGCGATTTCGCCTTACATGTACTGAAAGAAGATCGTTAGTGGCACCATAGCCATATCGCCATCATTTGAAGCGCCATCACCACGCCGCAGCGCGACCCACAGTATAAACTGTGGCACCACGGCGTGAGTTAGCAGAATGGTCTAACAGTGTACTTTTTGTACACAAAATTTTAAGAAACATTATGTAATGATAGTAGAACTGTAAAATATTGATTTTAGTATTTCTATACTATGAAGAATTATGTTATTAAAGATTAACTTGTGTTATAACTTGATTATGTGATTAAATAATCAAACATACATGATGAATGTAGTTAGTTAAGTTTGTAAAGTGGTAGTGACTAACTATGTCATGATGACGTATATATATATATATATATGTGTGTATGTATGTATATATAGGGTATTGTGATTCTAATTGATTCGATTTAGCCTACGAGCAAGGCAAGTTTTCTAATCCTTTACCTTATTGAACTAGTTATTGTTTTCAATTCGATTACCTTATAATGATGCAAGCTGTCTAAACTTTGGTTTGATGTTGAACAAGTTATTCTTGTATTTAACTTGTTGTTTAGCATGCACAACTAAATTGTTATGAATGATTAGTATTCAATTCTAATTAACCTTGGCTTAGTATTGTTCAAGCAAGGTATGCTATAGTTATTCAAATTGTATGCTATTAGATTATTCCTAAAGCATGACTTTAGTTACTATGATTGATTCAATCACGATTATTCTATAATATAATGTTATTGATTTTATTCAACTAGTCCCTTAGTTGATGTTCGTTGAATTCTAAATTATCTTGAAAGCTTATCCTAACCAAACTTCCTTTGGTGCGGACTTGTACTCAAAATACTGAGATGAACAACCCTATTGTTATGATTAGGGGTTAACTTACGCATAGCGTTAAAATGTTTGTGCACAATACATTGTACGAAGGGCTGATCCCCATAAGTACGAGGTCCTTATAGTCTTAAGACTGTTAAAGTTGGAGTTGAAAGATTACTTGCAACTTTGGACGTAGTTCATGGTCTTACGACCCTCAGTTATGTATATTTTCCATATTTTGGGATTTCAGTTTCTGATTATTATTGATAGAGTACTATTCACTTTTGATGAGCCTATTTACGCTTATTATTGTTATACTCTCTGTTGATTCCATATTATACCCAATGAGAAATTGTTTTGCTCACTCTTGCATATTTATAAACTCATTGCAGCTAAAGAAGAGAAGGTAGGTGAACCTACTACTAGCAAAGGGAAGGGAAAAATGTACAAGTGATGAAGACTTGTAATAGTTTTGATAGTTTTATTATCAGACTTTGATTTAAAGATTGTAATGAAGTTTATTTAATTTTCCGCATTTGAATGTTTGTAATTAAAGGTTAGATAACCTGAGAGATTTTTATTTAAGTTTAATCCTATATGAGCAGGTTTTTATTATTCAATTTTATTATAATTGGGTAGTTAGAAATGAATGTTTTGATTAAGTGAACACCAAATCTTGAGGAAATGAAGTACCAGGATTTGGGGGTGTCACAAGTTGGTATCAAAGCTTTAGGTTATGAACCTTAGGTGGGGGGGGGATGCCTTAGGAAGTAACCTCTGAAAAGATAGTCGAGATAACTCTTATCGAAATTTAGTAAAGAAGTAATAAAACACTTATGTGCTTATGTGATTTTAAGTTATGTACTCGTGAGTGTCGAGTAGTAATGATTAATAATTAAAAACTTTAAAACTTTGTTGTCAGAATGACTAATGTCGGAGAATCCAGTCAGGCTAGGAAGGAGGGACCTCAAGTGCCTATAGAGGAGGAGCCTCGCGACATTTAGGTAGTTTGGGAACAATTACTGCCACGGGAGTCAGCCCCGTTGGTCACAATAGTTGAAGATGAGGATGATGATGTGGAGACAGACGAGGAGGATCCCGTTGAGTTACCACAGGAGGATGATGATGATGAGGACGAGGAGGAAAGGATTCCACTTAACTCGATAGCAGGCCGTATATACGATGAGGTGCATGACCGTAACATAGAACTTTAGGATACAGTTAGAAGTTACAGTAGATAGTAGCTGAACAACAGACTGCAATGATCGTGAAGAACGACTGACAAATGTCGAGGAGAAACTAGTACAGACTGAAGGAGAAAAAGAACAATTGATCGAAGTGGTCGCTGTACTGAAGAACAAGCTGAGAGAAGAAGCTGCTAAGAGGGCAAGAGCTGAAGATGCTTACGAGGAAGCTTTTCAACGAACCAGATTAGCAGCAAGAGACACGCAAGCAAAGAGGATGAAGATGGAAGAGATGGATAAAGTATTTAACACCGCAATTAATCGAGCTCAAGATCGGGTCATGGGATATCCGATTCAGTTGAAGACGCTGCCATCATTCGTGTTAGATCGCAGAACAATGTTTTGAGTCATGGAGGAAGAATGTGATAGGGCTAAGAAGTATCTTAATAGAACATCGTAGCTGTTGTACGATGAGTGAAAGGTTAAATAAATTATAAATCTCAAGTGTTATGCAACCTATGGGATATGACTATGATGTTGTCCTGAAACTTTTGTAGTTCAGGAAAGTAATGTAGATAGCAGAGATGCTATTGTTTTATGTTTTCAAAAAGGTTATGAATAAATAAAAGTTGTTACTTTATTCAAAGTGTTATGTGTTATGTGGTTATTTCTTTTATGGAGGCAAGTTATTTAGAAAATACTTAAAGAAGCTGAGTAATAGTCTAATAGATGTTTTGTTTTAATGAAAAATGCCTCCCAGGCGTGAACCACCCCGGACAGAGAGAGAACTACCATAATAACGACAATGTTGGCGGTAACCCGCTTCAACAACTAGTGACACTCACCGACAGAGCATTGCAGAATCAACCACAAAACCATGGTACAACGTTTAAGGATTTCAAGGCGGTTAGACCACCTGAATTCCGTGGGTCCATGAATCCAGTCGAAGCATAAACCTGGATTATGGAGATAGAAAAGGTGTTCGATGTCGCTAGGGTAGGGGATGACCAGAAGATTGCTTTCGCAACATTCATGTTGAAAGCAGAAGCTAGTTATTGGTGGCAGACCAATAAAACTCGTGAAGGGCCAAGAGTGATGACCTGGGATAGGTTCAAGGAGTTGCTCTTCGAGACCTATTTTTCGGAGAGTTCGAAGAGTCAGCTAGAAGTGCAATTTCTGGAACTAAAACAAGGAATGATGACGGTATCTGAGTATGTCGCGAAATTCAACGAATTGGCGAGGTTTGCGCCATATCAAGTCAGCACAGACGAGCGTAAGGTGAAGAGATTTGAGCAGGACCAAGCCCTGGTCATGCAATGAGGGTATCCTGTTCCAAATAAGACATTTACAAAGTGATGATGGAGAAGACAATTACTACATTGAAGGTGGATGCGAGGCAGTGACAAAGTTCAATCAGGAACAAAAGACAAAGATTAATGAGAATGATATTAAGAATGGAGATGGTAACGGTGGAAACAACAACAACAGCAATAACAGCTTGAAGAGGAAGTGGAATGGGAACATGGGTGCTGGAAACCATCAGGGTAACCAGCAAAACAAAAAGTTTGAAGCATGTGCTACGTGTGGGAAATTTCATAAAGGTGCGTGCTTGATGGGGAAGCGAGTATGCTTCAATTGTGGCCAGGAGGGTCACATCCCCCCAAATTAAACTCAACCGAAGAAGAATGTATGCTTCACGTGCGGATCCAAGGATCACTTTGCTCGTGAGTGCCCTAAGAAGAAGGATGGAGTGACAACCAGAAGCAATGGAGGTAACAATGGAGGTACATGGGCCATTGCAAGACCTGCAGCATCAAATAAACCCACAGCCAGAACCTTCAACATGACTGTGCAAGATGATGTGCAATCAAAAGATATGGTGTCAGGTATTATCCCAATCAATGATATTAATGCATATGTATTATTTGATTCAAAAGTGCTACTTGCTTTCGTTTATATCTGATGAATTTGCTAAGAGGTTAGAATTGCCTAGAGAAGAACTGAATTTTCCTTTGAACATAGAAATTGCAAATAAGGAAGTAATCCTTGTTAGATTCGTATACAAGAACTGTAGTGTGAATATTAAGGAGAATATCTTGTTAGTAGATTTGATTCCGATTAGACTGGAGGAATTTGATGTAATTTTGGGAATGAGTTGGCTGTTCAAATATGGAGCGGTAATTGACTGCCAAAAGAAGTGTGTAAACCTTATGACTTCGTCAAAGGTAATATTTCATGGTAGCAAGTCGCCTAGACAAATGAAATGTCTGACGACTATGCAGGCCAAGAAATTGTTGAGTCAGGGTTGTGTGGGCTATTTAGCTTACATAGTCAATACTCAGAATAAGGGTGTGAAACTAGAAGAAATACCAGTAGTGAGAGAATTCGAAGACGTGTTTCCAGAGGATTTGCCAGGACTTCCGCCTGACAGAGAAATTGAGTTCGTGATCGACTTAGCGCCGAGAACAACACCGATATCGAAGGGCCCGTACAGAATGGCTCCGGTAGAAATGAAGGAACTTATGGTACAGTTGCAAGAGTTGCTGGACAAGAAATATATTCAACCAAGCGTATCGTCGTGGGGAGCGCCAGTTTTATTCGTGAAGAAGAAGGACGGAACAATGCGTCTTTGCATTGATTATAGAGAGTTAAACAAAGTCACTATTAAGAATAGGTATCCGTTGCCTAGAATAGATGACTTGTTTGATCAGCTGAAGGGTGCTAAATATTTCTCGAAAATAGATTTGAGAAGTGGGTATCACCAATTGAAGGTAAGAAAGGAGGATATACCTAGAACGACATTCAGAACTCGGTACAGACATTACGAGTTTCTGGTGATGTCTTTTGGTTTAACAAATGCCCCTGCTGTGTTCATGGATTTGATGAACAAGGTGTTTAAACCATTCTTAGACGAGTTTGTAGTGGTATTTATTGATGACATTCTGGTGTATTTCAAAACTCAAGAAGAACACGTGGAACATTTACATTTAACATTGGAGACACTAAGAAAGGAAAAGTTGTACGCGAAATTCTCTAATTGCAAATTTTGGCTCGACCATGTACAATTTTTGGATCATGTTATTGACAATGATGGGATTTCAGTAGATCCATCAAAAGTGGAAGCTGTAATCAAATGGGAACAACCAAGAACACCATCAGAAGTGAGGAGTTTCTTGGGACTGGCTGGTTATTATAGATTATTTATTCAAAATTTTTCTAAAATAGCCACTCCTCTAACAAATTTGACAAGGAAAGCTGTAAAATTCGTTTGGACGGAGAAGTGTGAAGAGAGTTTCCAAGATTTGAAGAAAAAGTTAAGTATGGCACCATGTTAACATTACCGGATAATCTGAGAAATTTTGTGGTGTATAGTGATGCCTCACATAAAGGGTTGTGTTGTGTTCTTATGCGAGCAGCAAAGTTATTATGCGTGTGTATCAAGACAATTTGAAGGATTATGAGAAAGGATATCCGACTCGTGATTTGGAATTGGTTGCAGTTGTATTTGTTTTGATGATATGGAGACACTATCTTTATGGAGAGAAATGTGAGATCTACACAGACCACAAAAGTCTGAAGTATATTTTCACTTAGAAGGATCTGAACATGCGTCAGAGAAGGTGGATGGAATTGATAAAAGATTATGATTGTGAAATCTTTTATCATCCGGGCAAAGCGAATGTGGTTGCAGATGCTTTAAGCAGGAAAGGTCGGGAGAAGTTGATGCTGATAACAACTCAGGAGGAGCTCATTTCAGCAATGACAAAACTGGAGTTGGAAATCAAATTTCCAAATGAATCTAACGAACAACTATTCCAGATAGAAGTGGGTCCAACTTTAGTTGAAAAAGTGAAGAATGCTCAACTACAAGATTAAGAGTGTGGGAAAATCAAAGAGAATCTGATTGAGAGTAGTGATGTAAAATACAAGATCGATACCGAAGGACTACTATGTTTTGAGGGAAGAATCTGGGTTCCAGCAACACCGGAGCTGAAAGAAAAAATTTTGACTGAAGCTCATAGCTCAAAATATTCAATTCATCCAAGAACCACGAAAATGTATCAAGATTTGCGCCGACATTTTTGGTGGTCGAATATGAAAAGGGACGTTGCAGAATGCGTAGCAAAATGCTTAACATGTCAAAGAGTAAAAGTCGAACATCAAAGACCCAGCGGATTACTTCAACCGTTGGAAATACCAGAATGGAAGTGGGAACACATCACGATGGATTTTGTGGTGGGTCTTCCAACTACTCAGAGATGATGTGATGCAATTTGGGTAATAGTGGACAGACTGACGAAATCAGCGCACTTTCTACAAATAAAGATTAGATTTAATCTTGATCAGTTGGCAATATTGTAAATTAAAGATATCGTTTCGAGGCATGGAGTGTCGGTATCAATTGTGTTCGATAGAGATCCGCGATTCACGTCAAATTTCTGGAAGAGACTACAAGAATTTATGGGGACACAGTTGCGAATGAGTACGGCTTATCATCCACAAACAGATGGCCAAAGCGAACGAACAATTCAGACATTAAAAGATATGTTGAGAGCATGTGTCATGAACTTTAAAGGAAGCTGGGAAGAACAATTACCGTTGGTGGAATGTGCGTACAACAATAGTTATCACGCGAGCATCGGCATGCCACCTTACGAGGCATTGTACGGCAGAAAGTGAAGAACTCCACTATGCTGGGATGAAGTCGGTGAATGCCAACTGTTAGGACCAGAACTAGTGCAACAAACTGCTGACGTTGTCAAACTCATCAGGACAAGATATGTAGCAGCTCAAGACAGACAGAAAAAGTATGCTGATCAACACAGACAAGATCGTACATTCGACGTAGGAACTTTTGTATTTCTAAAAGTTTCTCCTTGGAAGGGGAAAATTCGTTTCGGTAAAATGGGAAAGCTAAGCCCGAGGTTTATTGGACCCTTTCAAGTGCTGCGAAGAGTGGGAGAAGTGGCTTACGAGGTAGCTCTACCTCTAGAGTTAGAAAACATTCATAATATTTTTCACATTTCGGTATTATGACAATATAAACCCGACTACAAACATGTGATCGACTACGAACCGTTACTATGACACCCCCAAAACAGGTATACAACACCCATTCTGAGTCGTCAAATACATGGTACAGAAACAACTACAACTTTATTAATACAACATAAAAACTGTGAGTTTAAATACAAATATTGTCATCTAGACAATATCCACACTCAAATAAGTCCTCATTTCAATTATTGATACATTATTTTACAAAAATGGTGAGGACTACTAAAATAACTTCTAGAACCATCATTCCATACCCCGACTAGTACTCGCTACATTCTCGCCTCCTGGGAAGAAAAATGGAACAAAAAGGAAAAGGGTGAGCTCAACTAGCCTAGTAAAGAACATTATGACTAAGATAATACAGAACAAATTATCGTTAGTCTTCAACAGGGAAAAAATCTAATAGAATACAATAGACAACAAGTTTTAAATCAATATTCGCAGCAGAAATAATAATTCATTAGAAGAGTTAAGTAGAGAATGAAATCTACTATCTTCAATATATGAATATAAAAGTTCATCGTCTATCTTTTATCCCTGTAACATCAATCAATATATATCTGGAATCAAATATTCATCTTAGCACTACAGGCCAAAGATATTCATCAGTTGGTCATGTTCATCTAAACACTTGTTCATCTTTGCACTATAGGCCAAAGATATTCATCATAAAATCATTCATCTTTGTACTACGGGCCAAAGATATTCAGTTATATCATCATTTAGGACTGAAGATGATGAAAAATATTTTAAAGAAAACGAATCCAGTGAAACAAAAGAACAAATATTAAGGATTCGTACTTTAAGTAACCCAAGTTCAAAAATACTTCATAAATAACCAGAGTGGAGTAAAATTCAAAAATGATCAAAACATGGATACAATCAAAGCTAGTATCCATAATAGATAATTTGGACGAAAACGAAAATTTAATTTTTCTGTGAATAGTGTCATATTCGCGAATAGTGCCATATACGCGAATAGTGCCGTATACGTGAATAGTAACTCCGACACTAAAAGATAGAAATTTCACAAAAAATATCATCATGCTTCGTGAATAGTACTCGTGAATAGTAACTCATGAATAGTAATTCATGAATAGTAACCCCGACATGAAAAAGTTCCAAATTTGATAAAAAGTTCCAACCAATATTTCGGCATAATGATATTGAAGAAATAATAACATTTACGAAGAAAATAACATCCCTTACCTCAAAAAAAAACTTAAGATTTGGAATCTCGGATATAATCTTGAAAGAACTTGCACCGTAGTATAGCAATACTCAAAGTACTAAAATACTCACAAAATATCGCTTCGATATATAGAGAGAGAAAGAAAAGAAGATTTAGATTTAAATGTGATTTTCAATTCTAACCTAAGCACCCTATTTATAGGAAAATGCTTAGAACATCAAAGCAGAAAATTTAATAAATTAATATTATTTATTTTTCCACATCTTCCTACGCATCCAAGAATCTGAATTCAGCCCCTAGCACATGCTAATGATGCCTCCACACATTCCAAAAAGGTTTTTGTTATTTAAAATAATTAAAACTTTCAAAAATCAATTATTTCGGAACTTCGGAATTTCAATAATTCATAATAAATAGCCCTTTTATCAGAAAATTTGAATCTCGCAACTTTTTTTAGGAAATTCAATTCTCTACAACTTTGGAGAAGAAAGGTTTTCCAAATTCCAAACAGAAATTGACCGAAATCTATAAACGGGCGATTTTACAGGCTATAATCAAATTTCAGTCAAGAAATAGGCCCACAGACATGTTTAACATGTTTTAAACAACTTTTGCAACAAAAATACTCTTCCTCCTCATATACTCATATATCTCACATTCATTGTAAAAATAGCATCATTATTATATAATATAATAAAATATTATTTTATCAGAAAAGATAAAATATCAATTTTTAACAATTGTCACTTTAAAAAATTTCTCCATCTATAACAAAATAAAACTAATATTTTTCTCATCATATAAATTAATAAATAATTATTCACAAATAATATTACAGAATCACAAAGATCTTGGCAACCCGGTAGTTCCTGAGGAAAGAGGGGCTTTCAATAAGGATTTCTCCTTATCTTGGCGCCGTAATTAGGTGACCAAACCTCTCCTTAGACAGAACTTTCTAGATATTGCCAATAATGTTTTCTAATAAATATTATTCAGATAATATGAATTATTGCTTAGATAATGGTAAATACTGTGTAGTGACAATTATTGAAACAACAGTAATATAAAATATCAACGCAGCAATTATTGAATCAATAAAATAAAATATCTTGAATAATAATTACAAGAATAATTATTGAGTAGTTCCTTCTTACGTAAGAATCAATAATTGGTGCAATACCGTGTGCTACTGTGCAACAATGCGTATTACTGTGTTTTAACCACCGGGTATTCCAACAGTGTTAACGGTAACCACTACGCCGTTATTTGTAAACAACTTATACTTGTCATTTTCTTCATCCAATCACTTTCCGTTGTGGGACCCACAAAAGACTGCGCCATCGTCTTTAATATTCCCAAATGACGAGAATATTCCACGACCAAACGAATATTCCCCGACAACAATGAATATTTTATAACCACCTGCTTATTTAAAATATTTGCGCATTTTACCTATAACTAACCACATTAATCAAATCAACCCTTACTTTTTCAAAATGATAAATAGAGGAAATTAAATTTCATTTATTAATAATTTGGGGTCTTACAGTTACAGTTCGCGAAAGATTTGTCTTATGAAGAGGTTCCTATTCAGATAGTCGACAGGAAAGAACAAGTGCTCAGGAATAAAGTGATACCTTCTGTGAAGGTGATATGGAGGAACCACAACGCTGAAGAAGCTACGTTCGAACTTGAAGAGAAAATGTTGAAAGAGTACCCTGAGTTATTTGTTTAATCTGTGTCTTCGATTCTGGGGACAGAAACTTTGTAAATAGGGAAGAATGTAACGAATGATTTGTTTGAGTTGTGATTCTGAGGACAGAATCTTTGTAAGGAGGGAATGATGTAACATTCCAGAATTTTAAAGTGTAATATTAAATAATTATTGATTTATATAAGTATTTAATGGATATATTTATTTGTTGAATAAATAATTGTTCAATTTGAGTTGATGTGGTTTAGTTATTTATTTGTTGAATAAATAATTAAATAAGAAATATTAAATATTTATTTGCAATATTAAATATTTATTGAATTATATAAGTATTTAATGGCAATTTGAGTTGATGTGATTTAGTTAATTATTTATTGAATAAATAATTAAGGAGCTAAGAAAATTAATTGCTATGAGATTATATACTAATTTAATTTAATAATTAAGTTAGAGAGCTAATAACGATTAAATGAATTATAGTATTTTAATTGGAATTTGTGATTGAAAATAAGGTGTTAGTTAGATTAAATAAAATTATAATTATAAAGAAATTATAGTTTTGTGATAATGATTTATGTGTTAAAGTAATTTAATAGATTAATATTTTAATTGATTAAATTGATTATTTAATTTAATAAGGAGTGTGACAAATAACCTTACTATAAAGGAGTTACTAAAATAAATTAAAGGAGTTAATTTAGTTTTGCCAAACAAGGCCTAATGCCTATTAAAGTCTTTAATCTAATTGTATTTTACCAAACAAGACATAAGGGTTAATTGATTATCTTTTTAGTGGTTAGCCAAACAAGCCTTATGGCTTTTGATTTCAAATAAAAAATAGCTGATGTCCGTTAAGTTAAAGTTATATTATATATTTAATATATACATTATATCCATATACATTATATCATAAGACGTAAGAATAGAGGAGAGAGGTTAGAGAGAAGAAAGGAAGAAGAAGAGAAGAAGAAGAAAAGAAGAGAGGAAGAAAGGCTAGAGATTGGAGAAGAAGAAGCTTGAGAATAGAAAGGAATAGTCATCATCATCTTCTTCAAGGTATTTCTCCTATTCTTTTTAGTTTTTAAAGTTTAGTTTTTCTCTTCCCAAATTCTCTGTAGAATTCTTGTGTAAGGATGAATTGTTGTTGCTATGTGGCTTTATATGACATACTAATGATATTAAAATTATTTTCATAAGTTATAGTCAATGAATTGATGATATGTATGTAATTTGTGAAGAAAACGTTTTTATAGAGAGTATTTGTGAATATATATTGTTTAGCTTAAAGTAGAAATTGAGGGTTAATTAGTAATTTAGTTCATAAATTGACCATCTAATTTGATAGAGTATGTAAAATTATTGATAAAGATATTTTGAATTAATTGTTTTGGTTTAAAAAAAATTTACTGATGTTGATTTTCATTGAAATATCAAAAAGTGAGTTTTAGCAAAAAGCAATTGAAATTGGATGTTTTAAATTTGTTGTTTATGTTGTTGTATGGGTAGAAACATGTTAGGAGTTCTTGAATTATGTTTACATGAAGTTTTGTATGAATTGCATGTGAATTAGTCTCATTAGGAACGAGCTTGTGATAATTCATTCGTTGTCGAAGTTATCGGTCAAAATCAGTTTTCATACATGGCGTGGCTCAAAAGATGACGTTAGTGGCGCCATGCTTATTCATTGCCTGCATACTGCAATGGCAACCCGTGAGTGTAATCAACTGTACCAAGTAATCACCATCATCACGCCACAAATGTAGCGACCCACGATGTAAATCGTGGCACCGCCGCCGATTAGCAAGAATGGTCTGACAATATACTTTTTGTTCACAAAATTTTAAGAAACATTATGTAATGATAGTAGGACTGTAAAATATTGATTTTAGTATTTCTATACTATGAAGAATTATGTTATTAAAAATTAAATTGTGTCATAACTTCATTATGTGATTAAATAATCAAACATACATGATGAATGTAGTTAGTTAGGTTTGTAAAGTGGTAGTGACTAACTATGTCATGATGACGTGTGTATATATAGGGTATTGTGATTCGAATTGATTTGATTTAGCATACGAGCAAGGCAAGTTTTCTAATCCTTTACCTTATTGAACTAATTATTGTTTTCAATTCGATTACCTTATAATGATGCAAGCTGTCTAAACTTTGGTTTGATGTTGAACAAGTTATTCTTGTATTTAACTTGTTGTTTAGCATGCACAACTAAATTTCTATGCATGCTTAGTATCCAGTTCTAATTAACCTTGGCTTAGTATTGTTCAAGCAAGGTATGCTATAGTTATTCAAATTGTATGCTATTAGATTATTCCTAAAGCATGACTTTAGTTACTATGATTGATTCAATCACGATTATTCTATAATATAATGTTATGGATTTTATTCAACTAGTCCCTTAGTTGATGTTCGTTGAATTCTAAATTACCTTGAAAGCTTATCCAAACCAAACTTCGTTTGGTACAGACTTGTACTCTAAATACTGAGATGAACAACCTTATTGTTATGATTAGGGGTTAACTTACGCATAGCGTTAAAATATTTGTGCACAATACATTATACGAAGGGTTGATCCCCCTAAGTACGAGGTCCTTATAGTCTTAAGACTGTTAAAGTTGGAGTTGAAAGATTACTTGCAACTTTGGACGTAGTTCATGGTCTTACGACCCTCAGTTATGTATATTTTCCATATTTTGGGATTTCAGTTTCTGATTATTATTGATAGAGTACTATTCACTTTTGATGAGCCTATTTCGACAGTTATTATTGTTATACTCCTGTTGATTCCATATTATACCCAATGAGAAATTGTTTTGCTCACTCTTGCATATTTATAAACTCATTGCAGCTAAAGAAGAGAAGGTAGGTGAACCTACTACTAGCAAAGGGAAGGGAAAAATGTACAAGTGATGAAGACTTGTAATAGTTTTGATAGTTTTATTATCAGACTTTGATTTAAAGATTGTAATGAAGTTTATTTAATTTTCCGCATTTGAATGTTTGTAATTAAAGGTTAGATAACTTGGGAGATTTTTATTTAAGTTTAATCCTGTATGGGCAGGTTTTTATTATTCAATTTTATTATAATTGGGTAGTTAGAAATGAATGTTTTGATTAAGTGAACACCAAATCTTGAAGAAATGAAGTACCAGGATTTGGGGGTGTCACAATAACACATAGCACTGCTTATTGCAGTCAGCACATAACATAATCACATTGTCACATATGTTTCCACAACCATTGAATCACAAATAAACACATATCTAATCAAATTATCTAAGTTCAGATCAATTGCTGAAACATGTCGGTATACCTACGGCTTTATCGGGTAATTATCGAGTCTAAGACTCTGTTCTGTAGTTCAATAACTATAATTATCAGTCATATTATTTTTAAATAACTTATAATAATTTTTAAACATTTATTATAATTTATCAATAATTTTCAAATATCAGAATCATTATTAAATGATTTAAATATTAAACAATTCTATTATCATTGAAATGTAATTAATATTAAACCATTAATGAAACCATTGCAAAAATATTAAAGTTATTTATAATAACTCAAAAGTATTTTTAAAGTATTAATATTACACTTAAATGATTTTTAAAAGAATTAAAATTATTTTAAATAATTATCATTAATATTAGAGTATTAATGTATTATTTATCAAAATATTAAAAGTCATTAATTATAACGTAAAATATTTTTAATTCATTTATATCCTTTTTAAATGGTTTTAAATAAATAAAACCATTTTTAAACTATTTATTTAATATAATTATTAAATAAATCTAATATCATTAATATTAAATTATTAATGAAATTTTCCTTTAAATATCAAAAGTTATAATTTATAACTTTAAAATATCTTTAAACACTTTATTTCTATTTTAAATGATTTTTATAATATTAAAATCATTTTAAACTAATTTATTTAATATAATTATTAAATAATTCTAATATCATTAATAGTAAATAATTAATGAAATTTACCTTTAAATATTGAAAGTTATATTTTATAACTTAAAATATTTTTAAACTATTTATTTTCATTTAAAATGATTTTTCTAATATTAAAATAATTTTTAAAATAATTTATTTAATATAATTATTAAATAAATCTATCATCATTAATATTATAATATTAATATTTTATAATTTAAAATACTTTTATAACCTTTAAATCATTTTTCTATAAATTTTAAATCATTAATTCTATTTTTCATAATTTATTTCATATATTCAATAAATAACTTAATTATCATTAATATTAATTAATTATTGAAATTCATCAAAAATATTAAAATTATCAAAATAACTTAAATAATTTTCTTATAACATAATATAATTTTAAATGATTTTTTTCATGTATTAAAATCATTTTTAAATAATTTATTTAATATTATAATTAAATAAATTAAATTCTTTTAATATTCCAAAAATATTAAATATTTATGAAATATATTCAAAATAATTAAAAACTAATTTTCGGATTTTAAAATAATTTTTAAGAATTTATTTTGTATTTTTCATAATTAAAAACTATTTATTACTAATTATTTGATAAAAATAATTAATTTTGGAAATAAACTGTAACTAAAGACTACCTATAGCCACAAAACCGTCGCTAAAGGTGTTTTTGAGTGTTCTTCATGAAACCTAGAAATTCATAACAGTTTGCAGGGTAGGGGGTTTGACCACTCATAAATTTATGCTTGCTACGTTTCTTACTGGAATAAAGTGTTAGTATTGTAGTATCTATGTAATACTAGAATCCAAATCAACTTTCATGGCCCAAACATAACGAATCAGAGAGATCTTGACCCTCAAAACCTTGTCAGAGCTGTTCTTCATTTATGGGTTTTTCCAAAAATGAAGACTAGTTCATACTGCCTTCTTTCGATCTTTATAACATTTTGTACAGGTATGATTTATGTGATCTAATACGTTCAGTGGGTAGACAACATGCATGTGAACAAATATAACACATAACATATGTAAGACCACAACTTTTATGAATAAAGAATAATTTTCTCGAATTATATTTTTGAATATTATGGTGTTGATTTGATATAATGTTATAGTTGTGGGTAATATTTATAAATTTTGCAAAGTAAGCAAGTGGTTATATAATATTCGATTGGTCAGGGAATATTCTTTTTGTCGTGGAATATTAAATGCGACGGCACAATCATTAGTGGACCCCATTAACGGAAGTATTGTCGTAGTTAGAAAACGACAAAATTATCTTTCTATAAAAATAACTATGAGGTGTTACTGAGTAAAAGCTGCTGAACTACCCTAAAGTAAAAGTACGATGAATACGCATGGTTGCATAGTAGCACACCAGTATTGATTATTGATGATTACGTGAGAAGTCACTCAATTGTACTCAATTATTGCCACGATAATTGCAAAGATCATATCTCTTATATTATTGATTCAATTATTGTCACAGTATCATCTGTATAATATGTTATATTATTAAATCAATAATTGAGACGACAAGTTATAATATTAATGATTAATAATGGTTGAAAGATTAAATATGTGTTGATTAAAAATAAAATGATTTGTGGTAATATTTATTCAATCCTTGATGTATATAAAGAGTCTATTATGAGACGTTTATGGTAAATTTGGTTATTCTATGGGGGCCCATATGTCATCATCTAAGAGTCTCTTTCGACAATAGTAATTACCTTTACCAGACGACAAACCACTTGCCGTTTCATATTATAGGCGTCGAACCAATTATCGTTTTCACATTACATGCGTCGAACCAATTGTCGTTTCACATTACAGGCGTCAAACCACTTGGTGTTTCACATTACAGGCATCAAACCTCTTTTCTTTTCACATCACCAGTCGTCAAGCCGCTTTCCTTTTCACATTGCAAGTGCTAAGCTAGAAATCTTCTATAAATAGAGGCCTAGTTCTTCATTATTTTTCACGAATTCATTCAAGCTATAGAGAGAGAAAGTATAGAGAGAATAAGAGAGAAAGAAGAAGAGTAATTTGTTACTACACTACTGCAGTATTCAATCTCCTACTAATGTAAGGGGTGTTATTTCTTTTGAATTCATGAAGAGAACTTATGTTATTCCATTATTTATTATTCTGTTGGAATAACTTGTATACGCGGGCTACCTTATACTTGGTGAAATTATTCAATTATTCCAAATTTATTATTACATTGGAATATCCCGTCGCAATGCGTTTTACCGGACTTTCGGTTCCATTCTTAATTATTCTGTTGGAATATCCTGTTTGTGCGTTTTACACCGGACCTGATTCCGTTATTTATTATTCTGTTGGAATAACTTGCCTGTGTGGTCTATCGCATGCATAGTGATTTCTTTTGTTATTCCATTCTTTATTATACTCAATTGGTTAAAACTTTGACTTCTATACTCCATGAAATTAGTGGAATATCCCTTATATTTGCGCTTCATCCAATATCTTTTCATGGAAATATTCTTCTGAGCATTCTTGAATTTTACTCTATAAAGCAGTATCATGTTGTCAGTTTGGACGTTATTGGTTCCTGGATAAATTAATTCTTAAACTTGTTTTATTGAATTCTTATATCATTGTCATCATCCTCATGTTTATATTTTATTGAAAGTCATCTCGTGGCAGTAGTGCATAGATGGACTTGGTATGATTATGACCGAGGATTATTCGATTGTAATCATGGCCATCGTAATGTTACAAATGATGTGGTAAAGTCATCATTACGCCTGTAGTGCATTGATGGATGCTTGTTGGCATGATCATGACCATTAATGAATACACAAATATTCTTGGCCCGTAGTGCATGGATAATTGTGGTTGTGATACTAAAGAATAGCCTTGGCCGTAGTGCAAGGGTGATTCGATGATGTGGATTATTTATTAAGTCGAGTCCCAAATGATAAAAGTGATGAAAACCTTTTAAATCATAAAAGATAGTAGATTTTATTCTCTACTTGACTCTTTTAATGGATTGCTTGTTCTGCTGCAGTTAAACTTTATGTTTGTTATATTGTATCAGTTTAACACTATTTAAGGTTAATGATAATTTATTCTGCATTATCTTAGTCATAATATTTCTTACTGGGCTAGTTGAGCTCACCCTTTCTTTCACTGTTCCTCTTAAGGAAATGAGAATATAGTGGGGACGAGTCGGGGAACGGAGTGATGGTCCTAGATGGTGCATTAGTAGTCCTCACTATTCTGTGATATAGTGTGATAATAATTGTAATGAGGACTCCTTTTGAGTTTGTATACTCTCTAGTAGACAATATTTGTATTCAAACTCACAGCTTATGTTTTGTCATATTGTACACGACAATTGTATTATTAAGTTGTATTTGAATTCTATACCATGTATCTGGCGACTCAAGATGGGTGATGTATACCTAATTTTGGGGGCGTCAGAGTTGGTATCAAAGCTTAGGGATATGATCCCTGGCTAAGATGTGAGAATAGTACTAGGAGGGGAGAGACGGGGAATTCCTTCACTAGTATGACCTATTAAGTTTATGTGGTATTTAATTGGTCAGTCAGAATTTAGGGATAATATGTTACATGTCAATTAACCTTTGTTTTGTGGCAGTATCTGAAAATGACATCCGAGAATGTTGAGAATAACAATGGAGCACAAAGCGCATTGATTCACCACATATCAATAATCGGGATAATGTGCATCGAAGGCGACAATCCTCATGCAAACAACAACACTGACCAAATGATGAATGATCAAATGTTCAGAGGCTTTATGCAATTCATGCAACAGGAGGCGAGAGCTGCTCCTGTCCAAAATGTAGGTGGAAACACTGGAAACTCTCGGACGGTCACCGCTAAACAGTTCAAGGAGCTGGGACCACCGGAGTTTATTGGAGAGCCAAAACCACTTAAGGCGGAAGCATGGATAAAGCAGATCACCAAGATATTTGATGTCTTGGGATGCTCCAAGGGCAAAAGGTTCCTTTGCGCCTTTATGTTGTGAGGAGAGAGCGATTCATCGTGGGAATCGGTAAAGCTTACTCAACCTGCCGCACTGAAAATGTCTTGGGAGAAGTTCCAAGAACTATTCAACGACAAGTACTTTCCCGAAAGTATTCGTCATATGAAGGAGGTGGAGTTCATCAAGTTGGAACAGAATAATATGACCGTGTCGCAGTACAAAGCAAAGTTTTCCAAGTTGTCCCGGTTTGCGTCCCACTTGGTGCATAATGAAGAAAGAATGACGCGGATGTTTTTAAGAGGTTTGAAGCCGGAGATACGTCAACATCTTATTTCTCATAAAATGTGTTTGTATTCAGATGTTGTAAATAGGGCTCAGTTAGTGGAGCGCGATATCGAGTCAACGCAACCAAATGAGAGCAGCCGGCAAAATGATAATACCAGTGAGAGCAGTCATCGAAGCGGTGACAACAAGCGTGGAGGAAATCAACAGGCCAGAAGTGGTAACCACTTCGGTGGTAATCAAGGCCAAAACAATAAGAATTGGCATTTCAAGAAGATGAGATTCAACAATGATGGAAAGACGTCAGCACCAACACCTGTCGTTAAGGAAGGAGAACGACCACCTATCATATGCTTCAAATGCGAAGGGGAGGGGCACATCAGTCCAAACTGCGCGATACCGTCCAAAGCATGTTATAATTATGGAAAATAAGGTCACTTAGCCCAATTTTGTTATTCACCGAAGACAAGTTCAGCTAGGATGGAGGCACCAAAGGCTGTCCCAGAAAAGTCAAAACCGGTAGTGCAAGGGAAAGCGTTTGTTGTGACCTCCAAGAAATCAAGGAACCCGAATGAGGTCATCACGAATAAGCTTATCATAAACTCTAACGAAGTCTATACTTTATTTGATACCGGTTCTATCCATTCTTTTATTTCTCCTACTTGCGCTCAACGATTAAATTTGACTCCGGAGAAATTAGACTTTAACTTATCTGTGGAAACTCCGTTGGGAGAAACCTTCATTGCATCCACTGTTTATAAGTCTTGTTTGGTTCAAATTGGTACCCTCACATTACCTGTCAATCTTATTTCATTGAAAATACTTGCATTTGACGTGATTCTAGGGATTGATTGGTTAACTACTCATCATGCAAAAATTGATTATTTTCGTAAGGTTATTAGCTTTCATATTCCTAACCAACCTATTATGCGAATTCAAGCGACCAAACCATTAAAATCAATCACGGTCATTTCAAGCCATAAAGCTATTCGTTCATTGAAAAATGGATGTCAAGATTTCTTAGCTCATGTCACAGATTTAAACAAAAATACATCAGTTTTGAACGATATTTCTATTGTTAATAAATTTCCTGACGTATTCCCTGAAGAACTTCCTAGCCTACCCCCATAGCATGAAATTAAATTTTGTATCGACCATGAACCTAGTTCAAAACCCATTTCTAAAGCCCCATATCGAATGGCTCCTATTGAACTTCAGGAGTTAAAGACCCAACTGAAGGAATTGTTAGACATTGGCTTTATTTGTCCTAGTACGTCTCCTTGGGGTGCTCCTGTTCTATTCGTGAAGAAGAAAGATAGGAGTATGCGACTTTGTATTGATTATCGGGAGTTGAATCATGTAACCATCAAAAATAGGTACCCATTGCCACGTATTGATGACCTGTTTGACCAGTTACAAGGAGCCAAATTCTTTTCAAAGATTGATCTTTGTTCCGGATATCACCAATTGAAGATTAGAACCGATGACATTCCAAAGACGGCTTTCATAATTCGGTACGGGCATTATGAATTCCTAGTCATGTCCTTTGGATTAACTAATGCTCCTGCTGCCTTCATGGATATGATGAACCGAGTATTCAAGAAATATTTGGATCACTTTTGTGGTCGTCTTTATTGATGACATCCTTATTTATTCCAAAAGTCGTGAAGATCATGAGCAACACTTGAGGCTGACACTCCAAAAGCTTCGTGAATACAAGCTTTATGCCAAGTTGAAGAAATGCGAGTTCTGGCTTGAGGAAGTAGCATTCCTTGGGAACGTAGTATCAAGTCATGGAATATCTGTTGACCCGACAAAGATTGAAGCTATTCAAAACTGGGAGCAACCTAAATCAGTGACCGAAGTACGTAGCTTTCTCGGTTTAGCTGGTTATTATCGGAGATTCGTGGAAGGATTTTCTCGAATCGGTACACCATTAACTCAGCTAACTCGAAAAGATACAAAGTTCGGTTGGAGCGAAGAACGTGAGAATAGTTTTCAAGAACTCAAGAAGAGACTCATTTTAGCACCTGTTCTAACAATACCATCTGGCTCAGAGGGATTTGTCATCTACAGTGATGCTTCGGGCAAAGGGTTGGGATGTGTTCTCATACAACATGGGAAAGTCATAGCCTATGCCTCACGATAACTCAAAGAATATGAGAGGAATTATCCTACTCATGATCTAGAGTTGGCAGCTAGCTGTTGTCTTTGCACTTAAAATTTGGAGTCATTACTTGTATGTAGAGATCTTTACGGATCATAAAAGCCTCAAATATTTCTTCACTCAAAGGAACTCAACATGCGACAATGACGTTGGCTTGAACTGTTGAAAGATTATGATCATACCATCCAATACCATCCTGGAAAAGCGAACATGGTAGCTGACGCATTGAGTAGAAGATCATATGCAAGTACGAGTGCGATATTGTCAACGCAAAGGCCCATTTTATGTGACTTGCAAAGGATGGAGATAGAGTTAAAGACTCTAGGGACCCATGTGATGATGGAGAATATACGAGTAGAACCAACTTTAATCGATAAAGTTAAAGTTGCTCAAACTACAGACCTGGAGCTGATGCGTATGAGGAAAAAAGTGCAAGAAGGTGCTATGCCGGAAGCAAGATTCGATGAAGAAGGAATACTTCGAGTTAACTCCAGACTTTGTGTTCTTAACGACCCTGATTTAAAGTATAAAATCATGATGGAGGCGCACAACACACCGTTTGCAATCCATCTTGGGAGTACCAAAATGTATCATGATCTTCGTCATACATTTTGGTGGAGCAATATAAAGAGAGAGATAGCGCTGTTTATGTCAAGGTGTCTAACTTGTCAACGAGTTAAAGCGGAACATCAAGTACCAAAAGGTCTATTGCAACCACTTGAAATTCCAGAATGGAAGTGGGAGCACATTACCATGGATTTCGTTATCGGTCTTCCTAAGGTTTCTAAAGGCATAGATGCGATTTGGGTCATTGTTAATAGATTGACCAAGTCTGCTCATTTCTTACCGAGATGAGAAACTTATACACTTGAACGTCTTGCTCGTATGTACATAAATGAGATTGTAAGATTGCATTGTATGCCGATATCCATAGTTTCTGATCGAGACCAAAGATTCACTTCACGATTTTGGGTTAGTTTGCAAAAAGCTATGGGCACAGACTTACGATTTAGCTCGGCATATCATCCTCAGATGGACGGACAGTCGGAGAGGACTATTCAAACTCTTGAAGATCTATTAAGACTCTGTGTCCTTGATTTTAAGGGAAGTTCGGACAAGTTCTTACCATTAGTGGAGTTTTCCTACAACAACAGTTATCCATTCGAAGCGTTGTATGGAAGAAAGTGTTGTTCTCCAGTATGCTGGGATGAGGTGGGTGAAGCAATGTTGTTGGGACCGGAGTTGGTACGTATGACTACGAAAAAGATTCAAACAATCCGGCAACGTATAAAAACCTCACAAGATCGACAAAAGAGTTATGCTGATCTTCATCGAAAGGATGTGGAATTCGATATAGGAGATCATGTGTTGTTACGTGTTGCTCCATGGAAAGGAGTTACGAGATTTGGAAAGAGAGGAAAGCTCAATCCTCGATTCATCGGCCCATTTTTAATCCTTTATCGAGTAGGAATCGTGGCCTATGGACTACGCTTTACCGCTAAGTATGTCTCGTGTTCATAATGTTTTCACATATCTATGTTAAGTAAATATGTGAAAGACCCAACCACATTATTGAGTTAGAACCAGACGAGATAGAGGAAGATTTAACGTATGAAGAGTTACCCGTTAAAATCTTAGATAAGAAGGATCATGTTCTACGCTCCAGGTTATACCTCAAGTCAAAGTTTTGTGGAGAAACCACGATATGGAGGAAATGACTTGGGAGTTAGAATCTGAGATGAAGTTAAGGTATCCTCATCTCTTCAACATACCAGGTATGTACCCTAATTTCGAGGATGAAATTTCATAAGAAGGCGAGGTTGTAAGACCCCAACTTTTATGAATAAAGAATAATTTTCTCGAATTATATTTTTGAAAATTATGGTGTTGATTTGATATAATGTTATAGTTGTGGGTAATATTTACAAATTTTGTAAAGTAAGCAAGTGGTTATATAATATTCGATTGGTCGGGGAATATTCTTTTTGTCGGGGAATATTAAATGCAATGACAATCATTAATGGACCTCACAACGAAAGTATTGTAAGTAGTTAAAAAATGACAAAATTATCTTTCTATAAAAATAACGGCGGAGGTGTTACCGTTAAAACTGTTGAACTACCTGGTAGTAAAAGTACAGTAATACGCGTGGTTGCATTGTAGTACACGATATTAATTATTGATGCTTACATGAGAAGTCACTCAGTTATACTCAATTATTGCTACAGTAATTGCTGCATCATATCTCTTATATTATTAATTCAATTATTGTCACAGTATCATCTGTATAATATGTTATATTATTAAATCAATAATTGAGACAAGTTATAATATTAATGATTAATAATGAATGAAAGATTAAATATGTGTTTATTAAAAATAAAATGATTTGTGGTAATATTTATTCAATCCTTGATGTATATAAAGAGTCTATTATGAGACGTTTGTGGTAAATTTGGTTATTCTATGGGGACCCATATGTCATCATCTAAGAGTCTCTTTCGCCAATAGTAATTACCTTTACCAGACGTCAAACCACTTGCCGTTTCATATTATAGGTGTCGAACTAATTATCGTTTTCACATTATAGGCGTCAAACCAATTGTCGTTTCACATTACAGGCGTCAAACCACTTGGTGTTTCACATTACAGGCGTCAAACCACTTGGTGTTTCACATTACAGGCATCAAACCTCTTTTCTTTTCACATCACCAGTCGTCAAGCCGCTTGCCTTTTCACATTACAAGTCCTAAGCTAGAAATCTTCTATAAATAGAGGCCTGGTTCTTCATTATTTTTCACGAATTCATTCAAACTATAGAGAGAGAAAGTATAGAGAGAATAAGAGAGAAAGAAGAAGAGTATTATGTTATTACACAACTGCAGTATTCAATCTCCTACTAATGTAAGGGGTGTTATTTTTTTTGTATTCATGAAGAGAACTTCTGTTATTCCATTATTTATTATTCTGTTGGATTAACCTATATACGCGGGCTGCCCTATACTTGGTGAAATTCTTCTATTATTCCAGTCTTTATTATTCTGTTGGACTATCCTGCATCGCGTGCGTTTCGCCGGACCGGTTCCATCTTAATTATTCTCATTGGAATATCACATCGCATGCGTTTTACGCCTGACCTAGTTCCATTCTTTATTATTCGCTGAATATCCCACATCACATGCGTTTCTGTGGGACCGGTTCCGATATTTATTATTCTATTGAATAACTCGCCACATGCGATCTATCGCATGCATGGTAATTTCTTTTGTTATTCCATTCTTTATTATACTCAGTTGGTTAAAACTTTGACTTCTATACTCCATGAAATTAGTGGAATATCCTTGATATTTACGCTTCATCCAGTATCTTTTCAAGGAAATATTCTTCTGTGCATTCTTGAATTTTACGCTACAAAGCAGTATCATGTTGACAGTTTGGACGTTATTGGTTCCTAGATAAATTAATTCTTAAACATGTTTTATTGAATTCTCATATTATTGTCATCATCCTCATGTTTATATTTTATTGAAAGTCATCTGTGGCCTGTACTGCATAAATGGACTTGGTATGATTATGACCAGGGATTATTCGGTGTATTCATGACCGTAATGTTACAAATGATACTGTAAAAGTCCTCATTGGCCTGTAGTGCATTGATGGACAGTTGTTGGCATGATCATGACCATTAATGAATACACAAATATTCTTGGCTCGTAGTGCATGGATAATTATGGTTGTAATACTAAAGAATATCCTTGGCCGTAGTGCAGGGGTGATTCGGTGATGTGGATTATTTATTAAGCTGAGTCCCATCGATAAAAGTGATGAAAAACCTTTTAAATCCTAAAAGATAGTATATTTTATTCTCTACTTGACTCTTTTAATGGATTGCTTGTTCCGCTGTAGTTAAACTTGATGTTTGTTATATTGTATCAGTTTAACACTATTTAAGGCTAATGATAATTTATTCTGCATTATCTTAGTCATAATATTTCTTACTGGGCTAGTTGAGCTCACCCTTTCTTTCACTGTTCTCTTCAGGAAATGAGAATCTAGTTGGGACGAGTCGGGGAACGGAGTGATGGTCCTAGATGGTGCATTAGTAGTCCTCACTATTCTGTGATATAGTGTGATAATAATTGTAATGAGGACTCCTTTTGAGTTTGTATACTCTCTAGTAGACAATATTTGATTCAAACTCACAGTTTATGTTTTGTCGTATTGTACACGACAATTGTATTATTATTAAGTTGTATTTGAATTCTGTACCATATATCGGGCGACTCAAGATGGGTGATGTATACCTAATTTTGGGGGCGTCACAACATAGATCTAAAAACAAAAAACAAAGCAGATCTTGTTGGGTCAAACATTATCAGAAACAATGTTCTAAGATTTTCTGGAAATTCCAAAAATCAAAAATTGTGACCATATGCTCTACTTTGACCATCCACTACCTTTAATCTGTTTATAATTTGAGTAATATAAGGATACTGACCTAAATTCCACGTAGCAGGCTATAACATATGTAAGGCCCCCAAATCCGAGTACTTGAAACCCGAACTCGGTGCTTCACGATACCATTTCTATGAGCGGAATAATACTAATAATAATAACAATAATATAAAGTTCAAACTTAATTTACATAATTATCAAAGTCTAGCTCCCAAGTACGTAACCTTTATTACATTCATTACATATCATGATAGATAATATATATATATATATATATATATATATATATATATCATTGTCTTAATAGTCTCAAACTATTACATAGAATACCACAAATCTTATTTGGTTATCTTTCATTTTCCTTTGTTTCTGCATGAGCTTTCTGGTTCTTCACACTTCGCTGAAAATATTTAAATTAAGCAAGGATGAGAATTTGAGTGCCCAACAAGTAATAGCAATTATATATATAAGCTGAAAGAATTTAAATGTTTTCTTTATACTACCCTTCTACAACGATTCAATAGTTATGAAGTAATTTATACCAATGATAATAATATATCAATTCTATACCAAATCTTTGAAACTACATACTGACTATAAATAGGGTTTAGGTGACAAGCTATGAACATTGTTTTCAATTTTCGAATAGGTTAAACAGAAATTCATCTGCAAACCGTCATAACTTACGAGCACGAGGGGGGGGGGGTGATCAGCCCGTTATGCCTTGCATTGATCAATACTACACGCAAGAACGAGTGTATCGTTCACTCTGTCCGCCTTGGGCATATAAACAGTTTTTCTGTGTAGGGATGTTCATACTTGTTTGGGTTCCAAATCAAAGGTTTTATCTTGTTCAACAATAATCTATAATTCAAAATATATATATATATACGGGTAATTGACAAAGGTATATCAACATGTGATTAAATACAATGAATATCCAAGTGGGGACACTTGTATAACTATTTATATAAATTAACGAATAAAATATATATTTGAATTACTATATACTAACATGTTGATAATCAATGAACGTATATAATATAAGGTTAATAAGCTGTACAGTAATAATATAATTTAGAAACATTCTTACTTATGTCCATTGCATAAAAAAAATGCAAAGGTAAGATACTTGCCTAATGCGCTGCTTACAGTTCACAACTTAGTTTTATCGTTTATATCACAACCTATCATTAATCAGATCATTCGTTCGATTAGAACAATATACTATAACACATAGTACTACATTTCGCAGTCAGCACATAACCTAATCACATTATTACCCATGTTTAACAACCATTGAATAATAAATAATCACATATCTAATTAAATTATCTAAGTCCAGATCAATTTCTGAAACATGTCGGTGCACTAACAGCTTTATCGAGTAATTATTGAGTCTAAGACTCTGTCCTGTAACTTAGTATCAGTCATATTATTTTTAAATGACTTATAATAATTTTAAAACATTTATTATAATTTATCATGAATTTTCAAACATCAGAATCATTATTAAATGATTTAAATATTGAATAATTCTATTATCATTAATATTTAATTAATATTAAACTATTAATGAAATCATTTCTAAAATGTTAAAGTTATTTATAATAACTTAAAATACTTTTAAAGTATTAATATTACCCTTAAATGATTTTTAAAATATTTAAAATCATTTTCAAATAATTACAATTAATATTTAAATATTAATGTACTATTTATCAAAATATTAAAAGTCATTAATCATTACTTAAAATATTTTTTAATTCATTTATACCCTTTTAAATGATTTTAAAATTAATAAAACCATTTTTAAACTATTTATTTAATATAATTATTAAATAAATTTAATATCATTAATAATAAATTAATAATTATTAATATTAAATTATTATTGAAATTATCCTTTAAATATTAAAAGTTATATTTTATAACTTAAAATATCTTTAAACACTTTATTTTCATTTAAAATGATTTTTATAATAATAAAATTATTTTTAAATTAATTTATTTAATATAATTATTACATAACCTTAATATCATTAATAATAATTAATTAATGAAATTTATCTTTAAATATTAAAAGTTATATTTTATAACTTAAAATATTTTTAAATACCATATTATTATTTAAAATGATTTTTAATATATTAAAATTATTTTAATTAATTTATTTAATGTATTTATTAAATAAATAAAATATCAATAATATCCAAATAAATATTAATATTTATGAAAAAATATGTTAAATTATTAAAAGTTAATTTTTATAACTTAAAATAATTTTTAAAATTAATTTTGTAATATTCAGAATTTATTTACTATTTTTAAATGATTTTTCGAAATTAAAATAAATATAATTATTAAATCTTTCGCTATAGCCTTTAGCGACAGAAAGCATCGCCGTAGGTGTTCTTGAGCCCTCAAGAACATTAATACCAGCTAACAAGTGAACACATTTGACCATGTGTAGATCTTAGCTCGTTAAGTTTCTGGGATTTCTGCTCGTCATAACTTGTAGTACTAGTAACATACTACAAGCTCCAACAATCAACATGATCACAAAGCAACTAACAAAGGAGATCTAATTGTCCAAAGTGGTACATCGAAGTTGTTCTTCATTTCGGGTTACCCGTAAATGAAGAAACGAGCTCGACCGTCCACTTTGGGCTTCCACAAATTGATTCTTGTGCAGTGGTTTTGTGATCTAATACATTCAGTGTGTAGCCAACATGTCAAGGAAGAGATAGATCACATATAATCACCATAATAACAACTAAATCCCCAGATTTTAACCGGTCAACCCATGTCAGAAATCACGATCATACGTTTTCTGGCATCATGAAGTCTGTCAAGAAGGTCCTTTTTATTCGGGATTGGATATCTAATCCATTGAAGGGCTTCATTAAGCGGTTTATAATTAATAACAAGTCTAGGAGTTCCTCGTTCAATTTCTGAATTTTTATTGACATAAAAAGTTGTACAACTCCAGGGAGAAGTACTAGGTTTTATCAATTTTTTCTGTTTAAGGGACTCAATTTCAGCTTTGCAAAGGAGTAAATATTCTTTCTTCATCTGGCTAGGGCGAGACTTAGTGGGAATATTCTTCTCATTAAAACTAGAGATATAAGGAAGAGAAATAATATGTTTCTTCCTATTCCAGAAAGCATTAGGGACATCACTACAAATTTCGACTTGAAGAGTCTTATATATTAATTTTATTTTTTCCTGTAAGGAAGGCTGAAGAATTCTCTGTTCTGTAGTAAGAAATTTTATTTCTTTTTGAATAAAATTAATTTGTTTTTCTTTAGAATAAATCATGTGTTTAACTTGATTTAATTCCTTAGTGTAAGGTTATGTTATAAATTCAAAAATAATATGTCTATTGTTAAGAGTAGTATGGATACCTAAAGTATCAATCTTTGAGATAGGCATTAAAAGACACAAGAAAGGGGTGCCTAAGCTGATACTTTGATTCATGTTACGGATGAAGACAAAAGAAGTAGGTAAACTTAAACCTTGGTTACAGATTAAAGCTTCAGGAATTTTATATTTAATATTCATAGTATTATCGCTTGCACTAGTTAAAGATTGAGTGGTTTTCTGGAAGTATTTGGTAGGAATTAGTCCTTCCTGGATACAGTTCATGTCAACACCACTATCTACAAGGGCAACGGCGTCCTTAATAATGAAATCCGGTTTAATAACAAAAGTAATTCTGATATACCATTTCTGAAAGACTACTTGATTCATAAGCATTAAATACTGTTCAGAAGATTCTGGTTTATCAGAAGTTTCAGTTTTAGAGGTTTCTATATTATTATCCTGTTTTTGAATTAATTGTTCTTTAATATTTTTTAAATCCTGGAAAATAATAACATTAGTATTCTGTAACTGTTTTATTTCAGATTTTAGAATATTAATATCACTCTTAAGGTCCTGGATAGTAGTAGGTTTTTCAGTAGTAGAAACATTTTGAATACGTTTCATGACTTCTCTCATGCTGTATTGTTCTATAGAAGTATTTCTTCTGTTTTTTTATTTTTATAACAGGCTTCAATAAACTTTAATTTAATTTCTGGATCTTTAATCTGATCTGCTAAGTCGAGAAGGGATTTTTGGGTTTTTGTTAAGACATTGATACTGGGTCCTCCAATATCTAAGCCATTCATTTCAATGATAGCCTTCCAATAGTCAGCTTCAGTAGTCGTATTACAGTTATTCTTAATAGTACAAGCTTGACATGGATCAGAATCCTTGTCAGAATCAGAATAGACTTCGGCTAAGTCTTCATCTGAACTGGGTTCTGTATTACTGCTAGATAAGCAATTGAGGATTTGTTGTTGAATGTCTTCATCAAGGGACATTTTATTAAGTTTTTGTTTTATTTTAGATTTGCACTTATTAGCAAAGTGTCCTGTTTTACCACATTTGTAACATTGGATTTTAGATTTATCTTTTTTACTACTGTTTTTTCTCTTCTTAGTAGATTTTTCAGGGGTTTTGTTCTTAGATTGCTTAGAAGAACGCCTTCGGTAAGGTCTAGAGGTCTTCGAGTTCTGCTGTTTTTTAGTCTTATTGGGATACTGTAATTTTTTATCATAAGAGAATTGGTCACAAAATTCTCCTATCTCATGTCTTTTAGTGAGATTATGTTTTTTTATTAATTGTTGGAGTTTCATATCATTACATAATGATAATCCTTCTTTAATAATTACTGAAATAAGATGGCCATAAGAATACTGGTCATAAGGGATACTCATGCGATCATGTTTATCTCTTAATTTTTTACGGACTTTTTCAGCAAAGAAAGTAGGGAGGCCATCAATAAATTAAAAACACGTTTTTGTAATTAAAAATATTTTAAACTTCCAAAAATAAATTATTTCGGAGCTTCGGAACTTCAATAATTCACAATAAATAGCCCTTTTGTCAGAAAATTCGAATCTTGCGACTTTTTATAGGAAATTCCATTATCTACAACTTTGCAAAAAGAAGTTTTTCAAAATGCCAAACAGAAATTGACCGAAATTCACAAACGGACGATTTTACAGGCTATAATCAAATTTCAGTCAAGAAATGGGGCCCACCTACACATAAAACATGCTTTAAATATTTTTGGTAACAAAAATACTCCTCCTCCACATATACTCATATATCCCATATTTATCGTAAAAATATCATCATTATTATATTATTAAAATATACTAATATATTTAAATTAATTATTTTATCAGAAAAAGATAAAATTTTAATTTTCAACAATTGTCAAATTAAAAATTTTCTCCATCTATATCCATATAAAATCAATATTTTTCTCATCATATGAATCAATAATTAATTATTCACAAATAATATTACGTAATCACAATATTGACAACCAGTGCGTTCCTGGAAAGAGGGGCTTTCCAATAAGAATTTCTCCTTCTTGGCGGCAAATTAGGTGACCAAACCTCTCCTTAGATGTAACTTTCTAGACATTGCCAATAATGTTATCTAATAATATTATTCGGATAATATGAATTATTGCTTCGATAATAAAAAATCTTTGTGTAATGACAATTATTGAAACAACAACAATATAAAATATCAACGCAACAATTATTAAATCAATAAAATATCTGAGCGATAATTCATAACCATTATTGACTAGTGCCTTCTTACGTAAGAATCAATAATTGGTGCAATACCGTAAAGCTTCTTGTGTTTTAACCACCAAGAGTATTTTAACAAGATTAATGGTAACAACTACTACTGTTATTTTTAAACAACTTATATTTGTCGTTTTCTTCATCCAATCGCTTTTTAGTTATGGGGCCCACAAAAGACCTGCTACCGTCAGCATTTAATATTCCCTCAAACAAAGAATATTCCACGACCAAACGAATATTCCCCGACAACAATGTATATTTTATAACCACTTGCTTATTTTGAAATATTTGCGTATTTTACCCATAACTATCCACATTAATCAAATCAACCCTTACTATTTCAAAATAATAAATAGAGAAAATTAAATTTCATTAATAATAAGTTGTGGTCTTACATCCTTCATGAAACCCAGAAATTCATAATAGTTTGCAGGGTAGGGGGTTTGACCACTCATAAATTCATGCTTGCTAAGTTTCTTGTTGGTATAAAGTGTTAGTATTGTATTATCTATGTAATACTTGAATCCAAATCAAGTTTCATGGCCCAAACATAACGAATCAGAGAGATCTTGACCCTCAAAAACCTTGTCAGAGCTGTTCTTCATTTATGGGTTTTCCAGAAATGAAGAACAGTTCATACTGCCTTCTTTCGATCTTTATAACTTTTTGTACAAGTATGATTTATGTGATCTAATACGTTCAGTGTGTAGACAACATGCATGTGAACAAATATAACACATAACATAGATCTAACAACAACAAACAAAGCAGATCGTGTTGGGTCAAACATTGTCAGAAATAATGTTCTAAGATTTTCTGGAAATTCCAGAAATCAAAAATTGTGACCATATGGTCTACTTTGACCATCCACTACCTTTAATCCGTTTATAATTTGAGTAATATAAAGATACTAATCTAAAGTGCACATAGCAAGCTACAACATAGATACAACAACATCATCAATACACATAACAACTGACAATTATGGGTCTTTAAAAATCTTGTCAGACACGTTTAAAGGATTTCTGGGTTACCCAGAAATCACTTGGTCATGGTCGGTCAACCGACTTTGACCACGAATAACTTTCAATCCAAGCATTATTTGGTCCTGATTCAAACTCCAGAACATAGACCTCATGACATACTTCACGATAAAACACTTAAACAACAAAAACAGAAAACATGTAGAGATCTAAGGCCACTGACATTCGTTGTCAGAATACAAAATAACTTTTTTCCAGATTTTGAAAAACACCAAATCTGAGCCTCTAGATGTTATGGATCTAACATCTAGCAACCCAGATCATCATTATATACCACATAAAACATATTCTAACACTCAAACATAACATCTAACCACAGATCAAAGGTCAGATTCTAGGGTTAGCTTTATACCTTTCGATGAACAATCTTGAATCTGGACTTTAGATTTGTTATGGTTGATGGTGGGGCTTGAATATGTGACTGTTATGCAAAAATCTAAGAGGGTCTAGGATGATTGTTGTGCAAAATAAAGTTAGCAAATGATTTTTTTCTCTCTCTTAATCTATATATAGTATGATATCTCACACATGGCTGATACATGAACTGATTTGCTGGAATTATTAAAGTCACAATGTCAACTAAGTTGGTCACCAACTCCTAATTTGGTAGGATTTGCAAGCAAGCTTAATAAAAAATGTGACAAAGGGTATAATAGTCATTTAATTTTTCAATTTAATGGCATTATGGTAATCATGGCAAACTCATAGGGTTTGACCCTTAAGGTTTAACCCTTAGGGTTTAACCCTAAGGTTTTTAAATAATTAGCTTTCTAGAATTTCATTTTAGGGTTTAAGTAAAAAATAAAATAAATTAGTTTCTAAAAATAGAAAATTAGGGTTTTATAATTAGATTAGATTTCTAATTACATTATACAAGAACATTAGGGTTTAAAATCAGTAATTATAATTAATCTTGCTAATTTAGCAATTAGGGTTTACAATTAGTAATTAGGTTTTTAAAATTACTAATTAGGGTTTTCACAAAAATAAAAAGAATATTAGTTTCTAATTGCATTATTAGGGTTTCTTAATCAATTTTGTTCTTAATTACTTAGCACTTTGCTAATTAGGTTTAAAATACACTAATTAGCATTAAACTTCCAAATTTAACAATTAGGGTTTACAATTTATAAATTAGGGTTTGTTATATAAATATTATGATTTTTCTAGAAATTTAATATTTCTAGATATTAATTATGGTTTACCTAATGAATATAAAATTCTATAATACCTCACCTTAATCGTAATCACACAGTTACATAGCAGTTTCGAACTCAAATTAAGTTTTAAATTAGGATTTCTAATTAAGGTTTCTAACTTTTAGAAATTATGGTTTTTAAGTTACTAATTAGGGTTTTCCCCATAATAATTAGGGTTTTCCTAATAAAAATTTAATTCTAATAATACATATCATATATCACATAACATAATCACTAGACAGATTTTAAAGTCTCATTTGACTTCAAAATTAGGGTTTGTCAGTAAAATTAGCGTTTTCAAATTTAGAAATTAGGGTTCTCAATTAATTAGGGTTTTTAATTAATTAGGTTTTCTAAGTATAATGAGGGTTTTAACTAATTACTTTAGATTCTATAATACATGTCATAATTTACACAACACAGACCCAAATTTCCCGTTTGAATTTCAGAATAGGGTGAAACAAATTAATGTTAGTGTTTGGTCATGATACAACATAATTGAACAACCATTATCCGTCCACATATATACATGCAGTACATATTTATAGTACTGAAAAATAAAAATATAATTAATATTATATTATTATTTTTTTTCCTTAATAAAAAATCCAAAATTAGGGTTTGGATTCCATATCCGATTTATCTTTCAAATATAATATTATTAATTAAGTTAAATAATTAACTTAATTAGACAAGCATAAATTCATATATTAAAATAGATTAATTATTATACTAATTCAAATAATCAGTTCATATATTATTCAAGTAATATATAATTATATTTTAATGGAAAATAAATAATAAAAAATTTCTATTATAAAATTAATTATTAAAAGAATAAACTTTATAATAATCAATAATTCTAAAATAAAATTATTTGTAAATATTCATGTAATAAATATATTTTTATTTATTATATAATTAAATATACACATTGTCTTGTACAAATCCTCATCCTTAAAATAAAAAAAAAATTATATGCAAAATTTCTGATTTATTTATACAGAAAATATCGGATTGTTACAGATTTGATCATTAATAGACATCCTTATATCTCCTTAATAAACATACTCCACCAATCTATGATTCTTCTACGAGAAAGAAATCGAAAAAGATGAAGATTACGGTTTATGAGAATCTACCTTTGACGTATTTCACGTTATTGATAAACGTCTAATGGTTTGCTTGGAAGTAGAATGATTAAGTGTTTCTAGCTCTTTCTCTCTCTCAATATATATTGATCAAGCTTTGTAAAACACTAAATAACCAACCTAAGCTCTGTATTTATAGAAATCTAAATGAGGGGTAAAATGGTCTACATCCCACCTCCTTACTATTCCACCTCCTTTGCAACTTAGCCACCAAGTAATCACTTTACTTGGTGGCCAAGTGGCCGGCCCACCTCCCTTTTTGTCATCCCATGGGTTGCCCCATGGGTTTTACCCATCCCATGACCCACCGGTTCGACCCGCGGTTTAACTTATTGAATTGGGCTTGACATAACTTAACGTTGGGCCTTAACTTGGGCTTGCTTATATAATTCATTTGGCTTGCTATTGGTTTAAGTCCAATTGGATTATACCAAAATTCTTTACTTATACTCCATTAATACTTCTCGTATTCTACGCGTATAACTCCCGTATTCTCTTCGTCTAATACTCATATGATATTCGTATTATACGCCGTACTATTCTTCATACCATACTCGTATTCATACTAGTATAATACTCGTATCTCATATGTATAATCATCGAAATAACTATACGCATTGCATTTCCCTTTCGGAAATCTCTCTCACAAACCCTTAGGTTTTAAGTCCGCAGGCGAAAACTTCGTTTGCCATAACGGAAATATTATTGGATATTCCATAATATCTTCATATTTTATCATTACACGTTTCTCAAAATTTCAAACCCTTGCTCCGAACGAAATCGGATGAATAGTGTTTTTACGGAAAACTTCTCGGAAAACATTCATTTCCTTCTTGATAATTCAAAACAATTAATCCTATCACAAAGCCAGAATACTAACCACATCTACACATTCTAGGTCATAGAATGACCTTCGAACATCGTACTCATATAATAACTCAATTAAATTCATTTAATTCACATAATCAAATAAAAATTTAATTCATTCAAAATCCAAAATTCCCGAGCGTTACACCATTGGTTTTACCCATCCCGTGACCCACCGGTTCGACCCGCGATTTAACTTCTTGGATTGGGCTTGTCTTAATTTAATATTGGGCATTGACTTGGGCTTAATTACCTACTTCATTGGTCTTGCTATTAATCCAAGTCCAATTATATTATCTAAAGTCCTTAACTCATAATCCAATAAGATTAATGGTATCCTAGGCATATAACTCACGTATTTTCTTTGTTTAGTATTCATATGATATTCGTATTATACATCGTACGACTCTTCATACCATACTCTTTGGTATGGTTTTCAAAGGAAAACTGAGTAAGCATAAACAAATGTTTTGTCGTCAAACGATTGGCACGTGAGGTTTCCAAACCTTAAACGTACATACGTTTAAAGAAAGTAATGTTGTACAATATAGAGTACTATAGGTTGATCTTCTAGACGTGCTCGTAAGATATACCGGACTTACGGACTTGATGCCAAGTTGTCCCTTTTAAAGAAAGAATGAAATGCTCAAGGTCTTTAACCGATATTGATGTTTAATGAATATTGTGCATTGTGAAACATTTTAAAGAAAAAAGAAGTGCTATTTTGAATTATCGATAGTACTTCATAACTATTGGTCAGTTATTGAAGATATATGATTTGTATGTTTCAAGCATATTGTTACATGTAATTGTCATACTTGTTGAGCTAGTTATGCTCATTCTTTCTTAAACCATATAAATACAACTAAGACCGAACGGACTGAAGGACCTAGTAAGGATAAAGGGAAGGCTAAGGTAGACCGTTGAACTGTTTGTGTAATAGTATAGGTTTAATGTTGTAATGTATTTGATATTATGACAAGGAACAAATGTAATGGTTATAAAGAACCTGAGGATTGGTAATATTGTTTGGAATATATATAAGACATATTCGTTCTTTTGAGGCTTTTCAATTGAATGTATGTGTGAACTGTAGCATCGTGTAGCACCATATGTCGGGTTGGAAGATACCCAAATTTGGGGGAGTCACAGGTTGGTATCATAGCATTAGGTTATAAAACTTAAGGGGGGAAATTAGAACCTTAAGTCATAACCTTAAGAACAGTTAAAGAATTAAAAGATGAAAATTAACCCTAAAAATGCATTATATATGATATGTATTTTTATTATTCTACTAACTTGTACTAATCAAACTAATTTGTTTTGTTGTAGATGTCAGGAGAAAACGAAATGTATAGGGATATACATGTAGTAAGTGAAGAGTCAGTGAATCAAATAGAGATCTTACCGAACCCTATAGAATAAGAGCCGGAAGTGGTGATAGTCGAGTCTGAAGACTTTGAAAGCTTAGACCTCATGTCCATGTTCGATGGCATGTCGGAGGAGGAGGTAGAGGTGGCATCTTTTAACCCCTTAACACCTGAAGAGGAGGTGGCTCCTGGGGAGGCAATGAAAATATTGTTCATGGCCTTATTAGATAGAAAAAATCCAGCTGGAAAGGGAGGTTAGAGAACTGAAAGAAGAGGTCCAGGAAATCCTGGAAAATAAGAAAATCATGGAGTCTCTGTGGGAGGAGGAGCACGATGAAAGAATTTTAGCAAAGGACAAGGTCCACGAGCTGAAACAAGAAACCTTTGAGCTCAGGCAGGAGCTAAAAGTTAAGAAGCAAAAGATATAGAGGATGTCCTATATTCATAAGAGTTCTAATGCGGATTTCCAGCAGTAGGTAGCTGGGTATCCGATAGAGGCAGGGCAAACGCGGCATACTATCAGTCGAGATATTATCGTCGGTCTTGCCAACATGGATTTTGAGAATGCCATAAGGTAGATGTAACCTAGTGGTAGCTAGAGTAGAGTTAGATATATAAAAATGATGTATCTAGTAGTGACGTAAAACCCTATTTTGTATATCAAAGGGTAGTCTTTTGTAAATCCTAATTTTTGGAAAGCAATTACGGGATAGTAATGTAATCAGCTATGGTTGTGTATGAACGAATTATGTATTATTATACTACAGGAAGTAAATCAATATAAGCCTTTTTATGGAGCATATTGTGCAATGAGTTAAAGTTATTGTTTAAGTAATGAATAATAACTCACTAATAAGAAGAAAGTAATAATGATGTGTTGTTTATCTTAACAACAAAATACCGCCAAGAAAGAGACAAAGAAATCAAGAGGCTAATGTAAATCAGCCTGAGGGAGGTCCGGTTAACCCTATGCAAGAGTTCGTTAACCTTTTAACTGCCGCTTTAAAAATGAATGGGGCTAATATACCCGTAAATCCTGAAGTAGTACGAGCTAGTACTTCTAAGTGTGTTGGTCCGCCGGAGTTCAAAGGAACTACGGACCCCATAGAAGCCAAAACATGGGTGAAGAAAATAAAGAAGACATTTGTAATTACAAATGTCGATGAGGAGCAAAAGGTTGCTTTTGCCACTTATATATTGAAGGGAAGGGCTAACTTCTGGTGGGAAGCGAACCAGGATAGGGCCTCTAAGAACCCGAAAATTCAGATTGTCTAGAAATTAAGTTTAAAGAATTAGTTATTAATAAAATGAATTTTTATTAATATTATTTTATGCTATTTGTTTATTAATCGTTCTATAACCTAGGATGATTATAAGTCGGGAGGATTCTGGCTACGAGCTAAACTGAACGAGTAAGAATTTTCAAGACGAAAATAAAATTTTTTCGAGAACAAAATATTTTTCGGGGAAAAAGACGAAATAGGCACTATTCACCTGACGAAACCTAAAGGTTAGGGTTTGAATAACCTAAGCCTTTCCGAGAGTTCGGTATGTCTAAATGACATTCTGTCGAAAGATTTGACGATAATATATCGTGAAAAGTTAAGTAAGCCAATAAAAGTTTTTCTTAAAAAACGTGCAAAAATCGAACGAAATAAAAATAATGAAAAGTATTGTTATGTACTTTTCACTCGTTTAACTACGTTAGGGGAAAACGTGAAGGAAAATGCTTAATGGTGAAAAGTGCTTTTTAGTTTTTCGGATATCCGAAGAATACGTAAAAGTTCATCTGTAAAGGAAAGACGAAATATCCAAAAATATTTGGATTTCGAGAATCATAGTTTTTAAAACTGATGGACGATACCGAAAGACGGAACCACAAAACTTCATGGGAAGCTACGTGAATAGTAAGGAGGTGTGAATAGTACCCGTAGGGGTGAATTGACTATTTTTCCCCTAGCCTTGAAAATCTATAACTAGGAAGCTAAATTCATTTGTTTTGGATTTTGAAAATCCTACAACATTGAGAGAGAGAGAGAGAGAGTGAGAGAGAGAGAGTTCGGATGGGAGAAAGAAGAGGAAAAGGAGGAGTAAAAGTTGCTCGTGAGAAAGGTAATCCGAAATCTAGTCTCTTATAAATTTTCTTTAAGTTTTATATGTTTAAAATATGGCTTAATGAGAATAAGGAGTAAAAGATGTTAAGAATGATTTCATATGGTTGAAATCATGAGAAAAGAAGAAATAAGAAATAAGAAATTAGAAGTTTAGTTTGTAAATTTCTTAAGCAAGTATAAGATTCATAATGAATTTGAACTATTCGAATGACTCATATGAACGATTCGGTGAAATTAGTAAGGAATGGTGTTTTATAACATTGAATTTCAATAAAAAGTGAAATAGTAATCAAAATATCGATTAAAAATGAAGAACACGCGAAGAACACGAAGAACGTTGTTGATGGACAAATTTAAAACATCGTAGTCTAATTGTTGTTGATGGACAAGTTTAAAACAATCGCGTATAAGTTAGATGCTTATTGCTTGGTTAGGAATGGTAGAAACGTTCATGAAGAACAGATTAAACTTAGCTATAACAAAGTTATAGCAAAAATTTTGTAAAAGACGAACAAGAATTAAAAAGTTCGTAAATGAACCCGAATGAGTAGGGTTTCATAATAATGTAAGAGAACAAAGAAAACATGAGTCGTGGACTTAAGAACGAACGAGTTCTGAGTTCGGATGACCGAATTACGGATGAACGAACGAAGAACATTAAAAATGTAAGAAAAAGAACGAAGGGCGAAGATCAAGCCAATCTAATGGCACGTTAATGAATTCAGAATAAAGTTCTATCCAAGGGGTATTGAAGTACGTAAGCTAAGGAAGAAAAAGGCTTTGGAATGACCTCGTTCCGAGTTATAGCGAACAAGTTATGGAAGCAGGAATTAAGCGTCTCAGAACGATCAAACACTTAGACAAAAAATTCAAGAATTAGGGCTTAGCGCATGCATTGCCATATGCCTTGTAAGGTAGCTACAGTAGTGCTGCATCGCAAAGACCGGTGTAGGGGAAAAGCCAGAGAAGAGCTTTTAACTGCTCAACTCTTGGGGGAAACGTAAGGGAAGATAAAGAACATAATGTTCAACTAATGTAGCACTTAATCAAGTAATTTAAACCTTTAGTAAAGGTTGAATGAAAAGATTAAACTAGATTAAAAGATATAGAATTTAAATGGTAGATTACGTAACCGATATCCGGAGACCGTAGTCATGATGAACGAACGTGAGGGATTGATATGATTGTGATTCCTAAGACGTTGAGTGACGAAGGTAATGAATAACATTTCGATGTTATGTTGTGGTAATGAGAGATAAGTGTAAAGCGTATAAATGCTGTGAACGCAATGTTGTTGCGATAAACGATCAGTCTTAGCATAAAATGATCGGTATGGCTTCGACACTAAGAACGAGTAATGAACATGGGGTTCATGTAATGGATAATGAAAGTATTAAGTAAGATTCGAATGATATCAAGAAAGCCGTAACGAACGGTAATAAGATTAATGGAAGCCGATAGTGATTCCGATGGAGAATATTAGAATGAAATGTAAGCGTTAAACACTTTAATCGACGTGAAGGTTGAATGTACGCAAATAATAAACGGATAGAACCTACACTCCGTGTATGGTTTGACCGTAAGATAATGAAGATAAATGATTAAACCGTGAATGATAAAGAACTGAATTAAGACAATGACGTTAACATAAAGAAGCCGAGTTAATGATTAACTTGAATGATTTCTCTGAGTATACAAAAGACTGTATGACTTGGATGATAAAGTATGAATTCTGAGGTATGTCATTTAGTTGCCAGAAAGTCGTAAGGAATAAGAAATTGACTTAACGAACGTTATAGTTAATGGTTCAGATAAGTTACGATAAGTTAGGTTATGGTACAATCGTAACCTTTGATGGTTGACATATGGGAGTTGGGCTAAATAATTCCTTCAGAGAGTGAAGGTATATACAAAACTAGTAACTGATCTAACTCACTGTGATGGAAATTGTAAGACCCCAACTTTTTATAAATAAAATCGAATTTCCTCTATTTATTATTGTGAATAATAAAGTGTTAATTTGATATAATACTTTGGTTATGGGTGAAATGTGCAAATTTTACAAAATAAGCAAGTGGTTATAAAATATTCATTGTGTTGGGGAATATTCGTTTGGTCGTGGACTATTCTTTTTATCGGGGAATATTCGTACGACGGCGCAGCCATTTGTGGGCCCCAAATCGGAAAATGGTCAGATGAAGAAAATGACAAGTTTGAGTTTTTATAAATAACAATGTAGTTGTTTAAAGCTAACACTTGTTGAATACACAGTGGTTAAAATACGATGTCTGCGTGGTGGCACGATGGCACGATATTACATAGTATTTTTGAATTATTGATTCTTACGTAAGAAGACACTACTCAATAATTATTACAGTAATTACTGTTCAATATTTTATTTTATTGATTCAATAATTGTTGCGTTGATATTTTATATTATTGTTGTTCAATAATTGTCATTGCACATGTGACGCCCACAAATCTGGGTTATCTGACCCCCGAGTTTGGTGTTCACGATCCACAATATAATAACATCTAACTACCCATTCATATAGAAATAGTAATACATAAGTCATTAACAGAGATTGTTAATACAATAGTCCCAGGTCCTCTAACCTTAACATTACAAACTTACCCTTTTAATAAACAAAAAGGGTTTACAAACATAACATAATAATAATGTTTATATAAACTAATCCAACATTTTGCCTTTGCCTTTGTTCTTCTTTGACCCGCTGGCCTCTTCATTCCTAGCTGAAATATTTTATTTAGCAAGGGTGAGCAGCAAGTTTGCCCCACAAGTTAAGACATACAATAAATGTATACGAATCAATAAGAACAGACGATCTATTTTTGATAGAATGAAACCAAAGTTCGGGGAACTTTAAAATAGCTTCACAAAGCTTTAACAATTAACAAGTCTTCTCAGAATCTATGCAACACAATAATTTGATAATGAAAGAGTACAACGCTTTCAAAGTTTCTACGATATTCTAATGAATAATCAAGAATCAATTCTACGCAATTACAAAGTGGAATGTTTTCCAGATTTATGCTGAGTGATCCGTTGGATCTTGAACTTCTCTTCTCGGGTATATATTAAAGTTTTAGTTTGACATATACGCAGGCGTATCAGATAACCATTAAGATTAAATCATACCCCTCTACAAGTACTTAGAGTCGGCCAACTCCTTGTACCCTATATTATGCATAATACTTAGGTCGCGCGCAATGGTCGAATATACGACTAAAATGTTCCCTTTATATAAAAGGTTGTTCTTCTCAGTTTTAGAATCAAAATTTGATTTAACAACGAAATTCAATGATTTCATTATCTAATCACTTCACTTCTCTTCTCTTCTCAAACCTATCAAGTTTTCTTTTTCGATCTAGCCGATACAACTAGCATTGATCTTTCAATAATAATTAAATTCTCTTCTCTTCTCTTCTCGAACCTATCAAGTTCTAACAAATGTTCTTCTAGCCAGAATAATTAGCTAAGACATTTCTCAACAGAATTCGACAATAAACAGGAATTATCTGTACTGTCAATATTAACTTCCACATATATAAATATCCAACAACAGTAAGTCTACGAATATATATTTTCCGAATCAGTAATTCAATTTGAATTATTAAACATGCACTAACTGCGAATAATCAACAATAAATTCTTGGACGTGGTATAATTAACAATAATTAGCCACTATAATAATTGAATGAATATAACTTAAGGTTGAGTTAGGAAACTTGCCTCTTTCGCTGATTACAACTACACAATAAACTTATCTGCGTTTGAAAGACCCGTAACCAATAATATAGGTCTTATTATTAGCACAATATTTCATAACACACAACACTGTAATTCACAGTCAAACTTCTCTTAGACACGTTATCACATAGCCACATCAGTGTTTATAACCTATATAAACACTTAACAAGTCTAACTAGTTCGGTCTAGTTGGACTTCGGTCTATTCTCGGTGTTCTGGTCACCCTATCCGACAATTAACACAGTTATTGTCAATTAAATACGGTTTCTAAGCTTCAATATTATTTTAGATAAGTCAATTATCGTTAATAATATTTTTCTGAAGCTTTTAATAATTTATAAACAATTATTATAATTTATAATAATTTTTCAAACACTTAAATCATTTTTAAATGTTTTAATTATAAAATAGTCTTATTATCATTAATATTTAATAATATAAAAATATTAATGAAATACTTGTCAATAACTTAAAATATTTTTAAATCATTAATATTATACTTAAATAATTTTTAAAGTAATTAAAATCATTTTAAACCATCACCATTAATATTTAAATATTAATGAAATTATTATCAAAATATTAAAGTCATTAATTATAACTTAAAATATTTTTAAATGATTTTAAAATTAATAAAATCATTTTTAATTCATTTATTTAATATGATAATTAAATAAATCTAATATCATTAATATTAATTTATTAATGAGAATTCTCCAAAAATATTGAAAATTATATTTTTATAATTCAAAATATTTTCTAACACTTTATTCTTATTTAAAATGATTTTTAAATCAATAAAATCATTTTAACTTATTTATTTAATTTAATTTAATAATTAAATAAATATAATATCATTAATATTAAAATATTAATGAAAATTCTCTAAAAATATTAAAAGTCACATTTTATAAATCAAAATATTTTTAAATACTTTATTCTTATTTAAAATGATTTTTATAATATTAAATCATTTTTCTCTAATTTATTTAACACGCTAATTAAATATATTAAATATAATTAATATCCAAATAATTATAAATATTAATGAAAAATGTCCCAAATAATTAAAAGTTATTTTTCAGAATTTAAAATGATTTTTAAAACCATTTTTGTTATTTTTAGAATTTATTTTATATTTTTAATTAATTTCCAGAAAATTAGAAATTAAAATTATTTAAAACTGTTGATGTAGCCCTTTAGGGACACTAAGCGTCGATGTTGGTGTTCTTGAGCCTCAAGAACATTGACAGATTAGTGTTCATGGTTGCTCGTTTGACCAGGCATGATTCTCAGCTTAGGCATAATCAGGATTTGTTTAAACGTTGATCTTGTTGTAAGTATGCACCACTACAACAATCAACCACTATATAAGTCATACATCAACCCAATATGAAGATCTAACCTCAACAAATTTTTGTCAGAACGTTTCTTTGTTTTCCCAGAAACCCAGCAGTCCGAGTGGACACTTTAAAGTTCAATTTAATCCTAGTTCTGATCATGATTTTGGTATTTTTATAGTTCATATATGTAGTATACATGACAAAGAATAACGAAATATCAAGATCTCAGTCCAACAACAACAGATTCACAGGTTATGACACGGTCAAACGTTGTCAGAAAAAGTGTTCATACACTTTTCTGGAAATTCCATAAATACAAAATCAGTGCGAGTGGCCTACTTTGACCACTTGCTATGATTTATCTGTTGATGTTTTAAGCGTTCTAAGGCCATGGATCTAGAGTACAAACAACATGCTATAATCTAGATACAACACATAATCAAAATATTAACACGACTGACAGATCAAAGAGTTTAAAGATGTTGTCAGACGCTAAAATAAATTTCTGGTTTACCCAGATTTATACTCGGTCATGGTCGGTCAACTGACTTTGACCGATTATAACTTAAGATCTAGACATCCAATGACCCTGATTCCACTTGAAGATTAAAGACCGCATGACAAGCTATAGATTACAACTTTAAAACAACAAGCAATGATCTGTGGCCACTGACATTAGGTTGTCAGACCACCTTTCGAGCTCAAGAACAGTTTTGAAAAATCATCATTTCAAGGCAGTTTGATGCTATGGATTCATGATAGATCATCATAGATCTTCATAAAACATCCATTAGTAAGATTCTAAACACAAAAACACAAAATTCGACTAAGCATTTAGCATCAAAATAGGTTAGGGCTTTTATACCTTTTCTTGAATAAGCTTGGATCTTTGATCTCCTAAACTGAACTTGATGTTTCTAGAGGTTATAATATGACTGAAATACTTATATATTTCAGAGCTTTGGTTCAGAGAAATAGTTGGTGAGAGCAAGAGACCAAATGACTAATGTTTGTACACTTTCTCTCTCATAATCTATATATATTATGTAGATGTTGCTAGATTTGATGTTGCTGGCTGGCTGATTTGGCGTGATTTTTGTGTCACCAAGTCAATGCATTAGGTTACCAACTAAAGTTGCTAGCAATTATACAAGTTACCAATTAAAGAAAATGAAAAAGGGCATTTTGGTCTTTAGTATAATAATTTTAATGGCATACAAGGAATTTGTCACACCCTTAGGGTTTAACCCTAAGGTTCTAACCCTTAGGTTTTAAAACTTTAGCTTTCTAGGATTTTCCAATTAGGGTTTTTAAATTAGAAAATTAAAAGTTTAAAACTAAAATTAGGGTTTCCTAATTAAATTAGGTTTTCCTAATCATATAAATGTTTAATAATTATATTAGGCCTTCCAATTATGATTAGGGTTGCCTAATTAGGGTTTATAAATCCCGAATATAAAATTAGGGTTTTAATTAGAAAAAAAAATTCTTAATTACAATTAGGGTTTATAAAATAGAAATTAAGATAACTAAAATACAATTAGGGTTTTCTAATCGTATTTAAGTTTAATAAATACCTTAGGCTTGCCAATTAGGATTAGGGTTTCTTAATCAGGGTTTAGGATTTCTGGATTTTAAATTAGGGTTTCCCGACATTCGTTTAGGGTTACTAACTGTACGTTAGGGTTTCTAAACCTGAGATTAGGGTCTCTAATCCCTTATTAGGGTTTATAAATCTTAAACCTTATCCGATCAATTATTTGATCAAAATCTCTATACGGTACAAACACGTACTTATCAATATAATTCAATATAATTCTTTTAATTATATTCTCTATCGAATCCCTATCCAGAAATTAGGGTTAGGGTTTCTAAAACTTGTTAAGCACAACTCTACTTTAAATTTTTAGTCAATTCACAAATTGACCTTCTCGAGACTCGTATCACAGATACTTGTCACAAAATTGATAATCAATATTAATATTAATTAAATAAAATAATTATTCTTAAAATTTTTATTATTCGAAATCCCGGGTTATCACATTCACCCCTCCTTAAAAGGATTCCATAATCGGAATCACCGCTTTCTTATTCTCTACAATCTTTTAAAGTTGTATCATCAATTCATTTTTATCAACACAATATTCGCTTGTGTCTCAAATTCTAACCTGTGACGTGGATCTATAAAAGAAAACAATTCACAGTAATTATCTAACTCTATATTACTCGCGTAATTTAAGTATTAAACAAAATCGTTACCTGTCGCCACCTCCTGAGTAGCCACTACATCCTGCGCCGTCATATTGAATGTACGAACCGTTGTTCTTCCTGGCTGTGCAGGTCCTCAAATTGTCAAGGTTCTACCACCGGGTCCCTTGTTGCCACTTTCCTTCTCCGCATTCCACTTTGGACAATTTCGAACCATATGATCAGTCGATTCACATGCAAAGAAACCTTGTATCTTCTTCGGATTGGGGAAATTGGGTGACATGTGTCCTTCTTGCCCACAGTTATAACAAACTCCCTTCTTATTCAAACAAACTATGGAATGGTTTTTCCCACACGTTGCACATGGCTCCCTCCCTTGCTTATTTCCTTCTGTCTTATTACCCGACTGGGTATTCTCACTCCACTTCCACTTATTCGGGTTACTACCACCACAACTTCCACCATCATTTGTCTTCTTCTTCTTCTCTTGATGAAATTGAGATGAAGCTTCGCTCCCTCCTTCAGCAATTACAGCTTTCTCCATCAAAGCCGCGAACGTATTTATCTGCAATACCGCTACCTTGTTGAATATCCCCGGCTTCAGTCCATTCTCGAATCTTCTCGCCTTTTTCGCCTCTGTGTCCACCTAATGAGGTGCAAATCTAGCCAATTCGTTGAATGTGGCAGTGTATTCTGATACCGACATGTTCTCCTGCTTCAATTCTAGAAATTTTACTTCCATACTGGATTGAATGCTCGGCGAAAAGTTATTCTCTAAGAATAACTCTTTGAATCTTGTCCAAGTTACTATTGTTGTACCGGCTTTCGCTTGATTAGTCTCCCACCAGTTATTGGCTTCTCATTTCATCAGATATGTTGCAAAAGCCATCTTTTGCTCCTCCTCTACTCTGGAGATAACGAATGCTTTCTCCATCTCCTTCTCCCATGTTTGGGCTTCAATCGGATCAGTGGTTCCTTTGAATTTAGGCGGTCCTACTGCTTTAAAGTCTTTGAAGTTTGCCAATCTATCAGCTGGCTATTCTCTCGCTCTTCCTCATCCTACTGGAGCTCTATTTCCCATAGCTTCGACTATCATATTTGCAAAGTTTTGCATCGGGTCAACTTGACCTCCTTCATTATTTACCGACTTCTCTTCTCTTTGGTTTCGATTTTGTTGTCTAGGCGGCATTATCAGATTTAAATAAAAATCTTACATTAATTCTCTTTCTCTACACAAATTCTTAACACAATAAGAATTCAACACATAATTCTCATATATAAACGAATATTTATTCAAATAGTTCATAACACATTTAGTACCTAACACATATTACTATACCATTTTAAATCATATCAGGATTAACAACACAACTTTACACAAAAAGTTGCAATTCTCCATTCACACATAGTTATTACCAGTTCGTTAAACTTACCACACTTATGAGTTCAGGAACTTGCCACAATTATATGAGTGTATGAACTTATCCTAGTCAGACCTTTGGCGTCCATTTGCTGAGGGGTTCAAAACATTTCATATAATTATGAGTCATTAACTTACCATAAGTATGAGTTTTAAGAACACACAAATTTATCTTAATCTTATATTCATATAGAAAATAAAGATTTCATTCATAAAACATATATATTTACATATGCGTAAACATCATTCTCGATATTACAACACTTAATATCATAGTCTTCTACCAAAAGATACTAACGCTTAAACTTAAGCTATCTACCATCCACTCACTACTACAAAACAGTAAATAGACAACGCTTAAACCACAACGTTTTTATAAAAAATATTGTGGTATTTTTTTTTACAACATTTTTTAACAAAACGTTGTAGATATATATGAAAAAACGTTATCTATTTAAATTGGCATATTTTGATTTTAAACTAGATAACACTTTTTTCTTAAAACGTTATCTATCTACAAAAACACGGAGAAAAAAAAAAGGCGCTCAAGTGAAAACTTAAAATTAAAAAGATACTATTTCTCAGCACAATGGCCCCGACTATCATTTTTTCTCTGCTATCTCCGATTCAGAACTGCCCGCCCAAACGCAGCAACCTCTTCCCTTTCCAATCGGCAACTCTAATCTTTTTCTTTCCAGTTGGATTTCTCAGCCATGCTCTTTTCTTCCCATGGTTATTGGCTGTAACCCTAGAAAATTGGGCTTTTTCTCAACTGATAAGGAATTGTTTCTCTCTCTTTTCGGCCCCTCACATCTCAGCCCCTCTTTTCCTGCGGTGGCGGTTGGGAGGAAAATGGGGGACGTGATAAGGCAGTACGTGAAGAAAGAAGCGAAAGAGACAGTGGTGTTAAGTTTTGGTGGGACGGTTTTAGGCGTACGGCAGTCGCCGGTGGTAGCGGCGTTTAGCTCGAGGGGGCCCAATGTGGTGACGCTGCAGATCTTGAAGCCAGATATGATTGGGACTGGAGTAAACATCTTAGCCGGATGGTCTGAGGCTGTTGGACCCACTAGGTTTTGCTAAGGTTTGCGTAGGTTTTGCTAAGGTTTGTGATGTTTTAGAATCTTTTGAGTTAACTTTTTTTTTAAATTTGTTGATTTTGAGTGACGAATTAAATGAAATACCTTGTGTAGGCACTTATTGAGGAAGCTAAAGCAAGATATGAAAAGGCTATATTTAAAGTAATTGATTTAGTGAGTTTGAGTGGTTGATTTTTTATGTTTTTTTTTAGTTGATTGATGCAGGTGAATTGTAATTTTGATGTTACTGATTAATTGAATGATTGGATGATTAATAGGATGATTATGCTCCTAAGGATGATGATTATGAAACCAAATTGAAGAAAGAATCTTTGGTATTTTTCTTCTTAAACGTGAGTCTAATTATCTGCCACTTGGATCACTAAAACAAATTCACTATAAGCATTCGAAGGCTTGTATGTACCCATTTTTTTAAGTTTGATTTTGCTGTTGGTGATATGTAGTTATGGAGATGGTGAACCAACGGACAATGCAGCAAGATTCTATAAGTGGTTTACAAAGGTAAATTTCATTTGCCTATTAACTTAAGAACCTGGAATTGTACTTATAAATAAGATATGGGGTTGATTTTGGATTAAGTAATTTGAAACAGGGAAAATAGAAAGGGGAATGGCTTAACAATCTTCAATATAGAGTGTTTGGCCTTGGCAATACGAGCATTTTAATAAGGTATGAAATAGATGCATCTTCTCATCTGAGAAACTACTTTGTTGCTATTTATAAAGTTTCTTTGTCTATTTTATCGTTTACTAAAGTCTGATTTATTTTGTCTTTTGCACAAATAGATCGCGAAGGTTGTGGATGATGACCTTGCAGAGCAGGGTGCCCATTTTACTTTTTGTTTACATTGCTTAAACTCAATTCTCTGCTCATTTTGGTAACATCAAAAATAAGTGAACCATTAATCCCTTGTAGAACCTATACATTTAAAAGTTGGACACTAATTGGAGCTTATATTTGTATCTGCTTCATTCTGTCGAATTGTCATATATGAAATTCTGTGATTATTGTCGTATTATGTTTTATGTACTGAGGTCATGTTTATTTAATCTTTAACTGATTTCTAGATGTGTTATACAGAAGATCACACTATAAATTGTTAAATTTACTACACATTGCTGAATGCTATTAGCTTATTCATTGTCATAGATACTTGTGATCTCTTATGCGTTCAATTATTTACATTTAGTTGCTATTCTGCTAAATGCGCTGAGTGTATTGTATGCATCTAGTGTCAATAATGTTGGTTAGCATTCAGTGTCTCTGTCGTATGATTGAGAAATCTATCTTATTCTTTTGACTGAATTACCAGTCAAATTGAAGTATGTCAGCTTAAATATGCTAATGACAGAAGTTAAATTATAGCTTACTCCGACTCATAAACAATTCTCCCTTGCTTATGCTTTTAGTTACTATTATGGTGAATAGGCTTAGTGCATTGCATGCCCCCAATATAGTGGCTATGCTGTTTTGGAGTTTACTCTCCATGTCTGTATGATGGAGAAATCTGTCATTCTCTTTTATAATTTTATTGCATTAGAATGTGGATGATATCAGATTTTCAGTCAGCTGAAGTCTGTGAGTATAATCTTTTCCATCATTCACAGCAATGTTTATGTTATTAACTTATTTTTCGGCTGTCTAATCTTTTACAACATTTGCAGGTGCCAAACGTCTTGTTCTAGTGGGCATGGGAGACGATGATCAATGCATTGAAGATGATTTTACTGCATGGTATGATGACTTGAGAAAAATTATCTGAAATGTATGATAAGCAATTTGGATGCCTTTACTACACTAGGTAATGGCATTTCCCCTTTCTATATAGACTATAAATATATGTAATACATAGTAATACCAGTACAATATCTGTTATGATTTCAAGGTGAGGAGGCTTTGTTGGTCAGGCTGCAGCAAGAGAAGCTTCAGGCCTTGTTGTTGATATGATACGCCAAAAGAAGATGGTTGGCCGGGCTCTTCTACTTGCTGGACCTCCTGGTTCTGGCAAGACAGCACTTACCCTCGGTGTATCCCAGGAGCTTGGCTTTAGTATTAATTGCATTAGTCACAGTTTCTTGCAACCATTCTATTAGTTGCTTATTTTATTTTACTGTCACAATTATCATGAATTCTGCTGCATACTTGATGTAATTTTAAACTTTGTTCTGTGCATCCCCAGGTATACCCCATTGCCAAGATGATCTCTTTTAAGCAAATATTTTGTTACCAGTGGTAGATCTAAATAGGGGTGCCTTTGTAAGAGCTTATGTTCTTGTAATTCATATAACTGATATAATTTATTTATGTAATGCTACATTTTGAAGATAATAATGTTTGTCGAAACTATAGAATTGTGTATGATTGGATTACTTGGAATCTTTGATAAATGATTGAAGTTACAACTCTTTTAATCTTTCAGGCTATAATATGCTAATCTTTCAAGTATTAGCATATTGTAGGTGCATTGTTAATGTAGGTAAACCACAACTTTTTTTTTTCTTTTTTTTTTAATCTACAACATTTTAAAAACGTTGTGTAAATATTCCTAAACGTTGTCTTATATACTAAACAACAACATTTTTAACCAAAAAATGTTGTGGAATTATACCTTCTACAACGTTTTTAAGCATCTGCTAATTTTTTGAAAACAAATACACAACGTTTTTTCCTAAAAACATTGTGTATTGTGCTTAACTAAAACATTTTTAAAATGTTGTGTAAGGGTGTCAAATAGACAACACCCTTAACCACGACGTTTTTTTGACAGAAACCACAACGTTTTTTTTCGCATTGGCTATTTACTTTTTTGTAGTAGTGACTCCCTTCACCAGTCACAAGGAATTATACATGTTACCAATTAAAGAAAATGAAAAAGGGCATTTTGGTCTTTTGTATAATAATTTTAATGGCATACAAGGAATTTGTCACACCCTTAGGGTTTAACCCTAAGGTTCTAACCCTTAGGTTTTAAAACTTTAGCTTTCTAGGATTTTCTAATTAGAGTTTTTAAATTAGAAATTTAAAAGTTTTAAAACTAAAATTAGGGTTTTCTAATTAAATTAGGTTTTCTTAATCATATCAACGTTTAATAAATATATTAGGCCTTCCAATTAGGATTAGTGTTGCCTAATTAGGGTTTAAAAATCTCGAATATGAAATTAGGGTTTTAATTAGAAAAATAAAATTTTTAAATTACAATTAGGGTTTGTAAAATAGAAATTAAGATAACTAAAATATAATTAGGGTTTTCTAATCATATTTAAGTTTAATAAATACCTTAGGCGCAACCAATTAGGATTAGGGTTTTCTAATTAGGGTTTAGAATTTTCGGATTTAAAATTAGGGGTTCTCGACATTCGTTTAGGGTTACTAACTATACGTTAGGGTTTCTACACCTGAGATTAGGGTTTCTAATCCCTTATTAGGGTTTATAAATCTTAAACCTTATCCGATCAATCATTTGATCAAAATCTCTATACGGTACAAACACGTACTTATCAATATAATTCTTTTAATTATATTCTCTATCAAATCCCTATCCAGAAATTAGGGTTAGGGTTTCTAAAGTTTGTTAAGCACAACTGTACTCTAAATTTATTAGTCAATACACAAATTGACCTTCTCGAGACTCGTATCACAGATACTTGTCACAAAATTGATAATCAATATTAATATTTATTTTTTTAAAAAAAATTATTCGTAAAATTTTGATTATTCGAAATCCCGGGTTATCACAGCACAGTATCTCCATTATAAGATCAATAATTCATATTATTTGAATAATATTATTATATAGCATTATTGGCAATGTCTAAGGAAGTTATGTCCAGGAAAGGGGTTTGGTCCCCTAATTGCGCGCCAATAAGGAGAAATCCTAATCAGAAAGCCCCCTCTTTCTTGAGAACGACCTGGTTGTCATTATTGTGATTCTATAATATTATTTGTGAATAATTAATTATTGATTTATATGATAAGAAAATATTTATTTTATGCTGAGGTGTTTTATCAGTATTTTGTCAGAATGGAGGTTTTGAAAATTTTCCGTATGTGGATTTCGGTCATTTTTCGTTTGGAATTTGGAAAAACTTAACTTACAAAGTTGTGGAGAATTTAATTTCCTATGGAATAGACATGAGATTCGAATTTTTCTGATAAAAGGGCAATTTATTATGAATTGTTGAAGTTTCGGAAATAAATGTTTTTATTTAAAAATATGATGGGCCCCACTTTTGGTTGGTGTAGAAAACATGTGCTGAATTGGTGGGACCCACTAGAGGTGGCTGATAATTTGGTATTGGTTGGCAACTTGGCATGCGTAGAAATGTTTTATTATTTTTTTATTAATGTAGTCTGCTTTGGCGTTCTAGTATTTTCCTATAAATAGGGTGCTTAGTTAGAATTGAAAATCACACCAGAAACATGTTTTATTTCTCTCTATATTATCGAGCGTATTTTGTGAGTATTTAGATACTTTGGGAGTTTCTATTCAGTGCAAGTTTCCTTCGGCTTTACATCCGATATTTCGATTCGAAATACTGTTATTTTGAGGTAAGAGATGTTATTTTCTTCATAATGATGTTATTCTTTCAATATCATTATACCAAAATATTGGTATGGATTTTATTGTGGAATTTCTACCTTTTTGTGTCGGGGATACTATTCACGTATACGACACTATTCACGTATACGTCACTATTCACCGAAATATGAAATTTTCTCCTTTTTTTCCAAGATGCCTATTATGGTTACTATCTTTGATTGTATCCATGTTTTGATCTTTATTTTTGAATTCTGCTTCACAATTGGTTATTATGGAGTATTTTTGAACTTTGATAAACTAAAGTACGAATCCCTAATCTTTGATCTTTTATCTCACTGGATTCGTTTTCTTTAAGATATTTTTCATCATCCTCTGTCCTAAATGATGATATTACTGAATATCTTTGGCCTGTAGTGCAAAGATGAATGATTACCTAATGAATATCTTTTGTGACGCCCCCAAAATAGGTATACACAACACCCATTCTGAGTCGCCAAATACATGGTACAAAAAGCAAACTACAACTTCAATAATACAAATGTCGTGTGAAATACGACAATATATACTGTGAGTTTAAATATAATATTGTCTTCTAGACAATATCCACATGCAAATAAATCCCCATCATAATTATTGATTCATTATTTTACAAAATGGTGAGGACTACTAAACAACTCTCTCTAGAACCTTCATTCCATACCCCGACTAAGTACTCGCTACATTCTCGCCTCACGAGAAGAAAAATGGAACAACAAGGAAAAGGGTGAGCTCAACTAGCCCGAGAAAGAATAATATTATGACTAAGATAATATACAACAAATTATCGTTAGTCTTCAACGAGAAAAAAATCGATAGAATCTGATAGTATGACAAGTTTCGGATCAATATTCGCATGGTGAAATAATAATTCATAGAAGAGTTACGTAGAGAATGAAATCTACTATAATCTATGAATTTAATACCCATCATCAATATTTTATCCTCAGTAACATCAATCAATATACATCTGAATCAAATATTCATCTTTTGCACTACAGCCAAAGATATTCATCATTAGTCATGTTCATTTAAACACTGCTCATCTTTGCACTAAAAGCTAAAGATATTAATCAATCGGTCATGTTCATCTCAACACTGCTCATCTTTGCACTACTGAAGCCAAAGATATTAATCAATCGGTCATGTTCATCTCAACACCTGTTCATCTTTGCACTACAGGCCAAAGATATTCAATAATATCATCATTTAAGACTGAGGATGATGAAAAATATTTTTAAAGAAACGAATCCAGTGAAACAAAATGACAAGGATTAAGGATTAAGGATTCGTACTTGGTTTTATCCACATCCAAAAATACCTCAAAAATAATCATAGTGGTGTAAAATTCAAGAATGATCAAAACATGGATACAATCAGAGTTAGTATCCAGAATAGATATTTTGGACAAAAAGAAGAAATTTTATTTTTCGGTGAATAGTGCCGTGATAATGTGAATAGTCTTGTATATATGAATAGTGCCGTATACGTGAATAGTAACTCCGACACCAAAAGATAGAAATTCCACAAAAACATCTTCACGCTTCATGAATAGTACTCGTGAATAGTAACTCGTGAATAGTAACTCATGAATAGTAACTCGTGAATAGTAACTCATGAATAGTAACCCATGAATAGTAACCCCAACATGAAAAAGTTCCAAATTTGATAAAAACTTCAGATCAACATTTCAGTATAATGATATTGAAGAAATAATATCATTACGAAAAAAATAATATCCCTTACCTCGAAAGACAGTACTTCTAGTTGAAACACCGGATATAGGCTATGACTTGAACTTGCACCGTATAGCAATACTCAAAGTATACTCAAAATACTCACAAGAATACGCTCGATAATATAGAGAGAAACTTGAGTTTAAATGTGATTTTCAATTCTAACCTAAGCACCCTATTTATAGGAAATTGCTTAGAACACCAAAAGCGTAAAATTGAATATAATAATATTATATATAAACAAAATTCATACGCCCACATCTTGAATCTGAATTCAGCCACCATGCACATGTTAAATGAGTTTCAAAAATGAAAAAAACGTTTTTGTAATTAAAAATATTTTAAACTTCCAAAAATCAATTATTTCGGAACTTCGGAACTTCAATAATTCACAATAAATAGGTCTTTTATCAAAAAATTCAAATTTCGCGAATTTTTATAGGAAATTCAATTCTCTACAACTTTGCAGAAGAAAGTTTTTCCAAATTCCAAACAGAAATTGACCGAAATCCTCAAACGGGCGATTTTACAGGCTATAATCAATTTTCAGTCAAGAAATGGGGTCCACCGACACACAAAACATGTGTTAATCATTTATTGCAACAAAAATACTCTTCCTCCTCGTATACTCATATATCCCACATTCGTTGTAAAAATATCACCGTTAATATATTATTAAAATAATATATTTAAATGAATTATTTTATCAGAAAAAGATAAAATATTAATTTTCAACAATTGTCATTTTAAAATTTTTCTCCATCTATATCCACATAAAATCAATATTTTTCTCATCATATGAATCAATAATTAATTATTCACAAATAATATTACAGAATCACAATATTGACAACTGTGCGTTCTTTAGAAGAGGGGCTTTCCAATAAGAATTTCTTCTTCTTGGCGCATGATTAGGTGACCAAACCTCTCCTTAGACGTAACTTTCTAGACATTGCCAATAATGTTATCTAATAATATTATTCGAGATAATATGAATTATTGCTTCGATAATGAAAGATACTTGTGTAATGACAATTATTGAAACAACAAAGAATATAAAATATCAACGCAGAATTATTAACTCAATAAAATCTTTGAGCGATAATTACGTAACCATTATTGAGTAGTGCCTTCTTCGTAAGAATCAATAATTGGTGCAATACTGGTGTCTACCTGTTCAACAACAACGCGTATTAGTGTGTTTTAACCAAGGGTATTCCAACAAAGATAATTGTAACAACTACGCCAAGTTATTTAAAAATAACTTATATTTGTGCGTTTCTTCATCTAATCACTTTCCAGTTATGGGGCCCACACATGGTCATTTGCTAATGGTCAAATGCGATATTCCCGAAACGATCTAATATTCCACGACCAAACGAATATTCCCTCGACGATAATGAATATTTTATAACCACACGCTTAATTTAAAATATTTGCATATTTAACCCTTAACTATCCACATTAATCAAATCAACCTTACTATTTCAAAATAATAAATAAAGGAAATTCCTTTTTATTTAAAAATTTTGGGGTCTTACAACCTCCCTCCTTATGAAATTTCGTCCTCGAAATTGACGTGCGATACTGTGTTTTGAAAAGGTGAGGATACCTCGCTTTCATTTCCGCTTTCCAACTCCCAGTCATTTCCTCTATAGCATGATTCCTCCACAAAACTTTAACTTGTGGTATAACCTTTCAAGCGTAGGACATGCTCCTTCCTATCCAAAATCTTGACAGTACCTCCTCATCACGTTAAGTCTTGGTATCTCGTCCGGTTCTAACTCTATAACGTGGTTCGGGTTTTTCACATATATTCTGAAGTACGAGATATGTGAAACACATTATGAACACGAGACATACTCGAGGTAACGCAAGTCTATAGGCTACATTTCCTACTCGGTCAAGAATTTGAAATGGACCGATAAATCGTGGATTGAGCTTTCCTCTCTTCCCAAATCTTGTAACTCCCCTTCCATGGAGCAACTCGCAACAATACATGATCCCCTACATTAAATTCCACGTCCTTTCGATGAAGATCCGCATAACTCTTTTGTCGATCTTGTGCCGCTTTGTATCGTTGTCGAATCATTTGGATCTTTTCGGTGAGTCATATCGTACTAACTTCGGGTCCCAACAATGTTGCTTCAACCATCTCATCCCAACATATTGGAGAACGACATTTTCGTCCATATAATGCTTCGAATGGAACCATGCCTATATTTGTTTAATAACTATTGTTGTATGAGAATTCCACCAATGGCAAGTACTTATCCCAACTTCCTTTGAAATCTAGGACACAGAGTTTTAATATATCTTCAAGGGTTTGAGTAGTCCTTTCTGATTGCCCATCCGTTTGAGGATGGTATGCCAAACTGAATCGTAAATTCTTGCCCATAGCTTTTTGCAAGCTAACCCAAAATCTTGAAGTGAATCTTGGGTCACGATCCGAAACTATGGATACAGGCATGCCATGCAACCTCACAATCTCATTCACGTACATACTAGCAAGACGTTCAAGGAATAAGTCTCCGTGATCGGCAAGAAATGAGCGGACTTGGTTAATCTATCAACAATAACCCAAATAGCATTGATGCCTTGAGAAACCGTAGGAAGACCCGTAATTGAAATCCATAGTAATGTGTTCCCACTTCCATTCCTAATCTCAAGTTGTTGCAATCGGACCCTTAGGTACAAGATGCTCCGCTTTTACACGTTGGCAAGTTAAACACATCGAGATAAACTTTGCAATCTCTCTCTTCATATTGTTCCACCAAAATGTATGTCAAGATCACGATACATTTTAGTACTTCCAGATGGATTGCAAATGGCGTGTTGTGTGCCTCCATCATAATCTTGTACTTCAAATCGTAGTCATTAGGAACACAAAGTCTAGAGTGGACTCAAGTATTCCTTCTTCATCAATTCTCGCCTTTAATAGCTCCTTCTTGTACTTTCTTCTTCATACGCATCAACTCCGGCCTGGTGGCTGGCAGAGCAACCTTAACTTTTCTATTAAAGTTGGCTCTGTCGTATACTTGACATCATCGCACTTTTCGTTCTCGCATATAATCTTCTACTCATCGCGTCCAAACACGTTCGCTTTTCCGGGATGGCATGATCGAAACATGTCTTGAAATGAGTCTCCTCTTGAGTTCTTGAAACTCTTCCCACATTCCTTGCTCCATTCGAATTTTGTATCTCTACGAGTCAATTGCGTTAATGGAATAGCGATTCGAGAATATCCTTCAACGAATCTCCGATAATAACCAACTAAGCTTCAAAAGCTACGTCTTTCGATAATCGACTTAGGTTGCTCTCAACCGTGACTCATATCCCAATCTTGGATAGCACGTCACAATGACACCTATCGATTTACTATCGCATGCGAATATGACGTCCCTACTACAGAGAGTTCGGCTTGGGTGAATTCCACAAAGGAAGTCACAAGATAAAGGCTCGGTACCAAATTCTATAGTTGAATTTTTAACTCTGAAGTTCAATAGAGCCATTCGATGTGAGATTTTAGAAATGAGTTTTGTCTGGGTTCAAAGTCGATACAAAATTTAATATCGAGCTTTGGGGAGTAAGCCAAGAAATTCTTCAGGAAATACGTCAGGAAAAATCAATAACAACAGGAATATTATTCAAATCTGACGTGTCTTTATTCAAATCCATAACATGGACTAAGAAAACTTGACATCCGTAATAAACGAATGACTTCATGGCTTGATATGAAAATGTTTGACTACAATGGTTTGATTGCTTGAATTGAATAACGAGTTGCTTAGGAATATGAAAACTAACAACCTTACAAAAGCAATCAATTTGGCATGATGAGTAGTTAACCTTAAAATCACATCAAAAGCAAATATCTCTATAGAAATAAGGTTAACGGTAATGTGATAGTGCCAACTTGAATCAAGCAAGATTTTTAAACAACTGGATGTAATGAAAGTTTCTCTAATGGAGTCTCCACAGATAGGTCAAAGTTTAATTTCTCCGTAGTCAAGTTCAAACGTTGAGCGCAAGTAAGAGAGATAAAAGAATGGGTAGAACCAATATCTAGTAAGGTATATACTTCGCAAGAATTTATAATTAACTAACCCGTGCTAACTTCGTTTTCCTCGCATTTTGACCATCACAACAAACGCTCTTCCTAATCGTTGACTTTGACTTTTACTGGGACGATCTTTTGAGTCACCGTCCCCATTGAAATAGGTTTCATTCTTGTATGAATCTCGAAGCGATATGTCCTTCTTTTCCACAATTATAGCATACCTTGAACTGTTGTGGGCAGTTTGGACTGATATGTCCCTCTTTCCCGCATTTGTAACATATGACCGGTGGTCGTTCTCCTCCCTTAAAACTAGTTGCTACTGGCGCTGACGTCTTCACATGGTCGTTGTTGAATCTCCTCTTTTAAAATCTCCTCACGACTCGCTTCTTCTATTTTCATGGCCACGATTACCACCAGAGTGGTTACCGCCTTTAATCAGTATTCTTCTTTCTCCATCCGGTTATCATTATTCGATGGCGCTATCTTCTTGAGTGATCCACGGTTATGGTCCCTCGGTTGAACGTGTACTCGTTATCTCGCCTAACAATCGAGCCTCATTGACAACATCCGAATAGAGAAAATTTATGAGAATGAGATCTTGACGTATGTCGGGTTTCAAACCTCTCGAAACATCCACGTCCATAATGTTCCTCATTCTCCACCAAATGAGGTGCAAACTCGATAACTCCGCCGAACTTACGCCTCGTCTTTGGGACAATTGTCATGTTATTACTCGCTTTCTGATCTAATAAACTCCACTTCCTTCATATAGTGAATACTTTCGAGGAAGTACTTGTCATTGAATCTGCTTTTCAAACGTCTCCCATGACATCTTTGAGTGCGGTGGATGGAGTACGCTTCACGATTCCCACCAATGTCTGCCTTCGCCATGGAACATAAAGGTGGCGAATGGAACTTTCTGTTCCTCCGTGCATCCCAAGACATCGAATATCTTGGTAATTTGTTTGACCCACGTCTCGCTTTAATCGGATCCGGCTTTCCCGAGAGTGCGTGGTCCCAACTCTTTGAACTGCTTGGCGTGACCACCACGTGAATTGCTATCATTTCCTCCTCAGTATTTTGAACACGAGTCTCCTCGTTCGATTTTGCATGAAACGCAAAAGCTTCTAAACATCCCTTCGTTCATCATCGCTTTCCAAAGTGGTGTTGTTCACGGGAGGAACATTGCCACTGTTGCACGTTCTCCTCGTTGGTAAGTACATGGGCATCTCCACGGTCTCATTTACTCCACTTTAATAATATTCTCGATTCGACATTCTCAAATCATGTCATAAAACAAGGGTTAATTAAGGAAATCAATATATCACTTAATATCCCTATATCTTGACCAACTAACAAATAAGCTTAGGTAGGACACACTAGCGAAGGATTTACTCGTCTCTCCCCTCCTAGTTCTATTCCCCAGATCTCACTGGAGAGATCATATCCCTAAGCTCGATACCAATTGTGGCGCCCCAAAATAGGTATACACAACACCCATTCTGAGTCGCCAAATACATGGTACAAAAAGCAAACTACAACTTCAATAATACAAATGTCGGTGTGAAATACGACAATATATCTTAATGAGTTTAAATATAATATTGTCTTACTAAACAATATCCACATGCAAATAAATCCCCATCATAATTATTGATTCATTATTTTACAAAATGGTGAGGACTACTAAACAACTCTCTCTAGAACCTTCATTCCATACCCCACTAGTACTCGCTACATTCTCGCCTCCCGAGAAGAAAAATGGAACAACAAGGAAAAGGGTGAGCTCAACTAGCCCAAGAAGAATATTATGACTAAGATAATATACAACAAATTATCGTTAGTCTTCAACAGGAAAAATCGATAGAATACAATAGACAACAAGTTTCGGATCAATATTCGCATGTGAAATAATAATTCATAGAAGAGTTACGTAGAGAATGAAATCTACTATAATCTATGAATTTAACGGTCCATCATCAATATTTTATCCTCGTAACATCAATCAATATACATCTGAATCAAATATTCATCTTTGCACTACAGTGCCAAAGATATTCATCGATTAATCATGTTCATTTAAACACTGTTCATCTTTTACTACTGAGCCAAAGATATTAATCAATCGGTCATGTTCATCTCAACACTGTTCATCTTTGCACTCTGAGCCAAAGATATTAATCAATCGATCATATTCATCTCAACACTGCTCATTTTTTGCACTACAGAGCCAAATATATTCAATAATATCATCATTTAAGGCCGAGGATGATGAAAAATATTTTTAAAAAGCGAATCCGGTGAAATAAAATGACAAGGATTAAGGATTAAGGATTCGTACTTGGTTTTATCCACATCCAAAAATACCTCAAAAATAATCATAGTGGTGTAAAATTCAAGAATGATCAAAACATGGATCTGATCGAGTTAGTATCCGAGAATAGATATTTTGGACAAAAGAAGAAATTTTATTTTTCTATGAATAGTCTAGATATCGTGAATAGTGTCAGATATCGTGAATAGTCTTAGATATCGTGAATAGTAACTCAGACACCAAAAGATAGAAATTCCACAAAAACATCTTCACGCTTCATGAATAGTACTCGTGAATAGTAACTCGTGAATAATAACTTCATGAATAGTAACTTCGTGAATAGTAACTCATGAATAGTAACCCATGAATAGTAACCCCAGCATGAAAAAGTTCCAAATTTGATAAAACTTGAGATCAACATTTCAAAGATAATGATATTGAAGAAATAATATCATTACGAAAAAAATAATATCCTTACCTCGAAAGACAATTTTAGTTGTTGAAACAGGATATAGGCTATGACTTGAACTTGCACCGTATAGCAATACTCAAAGTATACTCAAAATACTCACAAGAATACGCTCGATAATATAGAGAGAAAAAACTTGATTTACGGTGTGATTTTCAATTCTAACCTAAGCACCTATTTATAGAAATTGCTTAGAACACTAAAGCGAAAATTGAATATAATAATATTATATATAAACAAAATTCATACGCCCACATCTTGAATCTGAATTCAGCCACCATGCACATGTTAAATGAGTTTCAAAAATGGAAAAAACGTTTTTGTAATTAAAATATTTTAAACTTCCAAAAATCAATTATTTGAACTTGAACTTCAATAATTCACAATAAATAGGTCTTTTATCAGAAAATTCGAATCTCGCGACTTTTTATAGGAAATTCAATTCTCTACAACTTTGCGAAGAAAGTTTTTCCAAATTCCAAATAGAAATTGACCGAAATCCTCAAGCGAAGCGATTTTACGGTGCTATAATCAATTTTCAATCAAGAAATGGGGTCCAATCAAACACACAAAACATGTGTTAATCATTTATTGCAACAAAAATACTCTTCCTCCTCGTATACTCATATATCCCACATTAGTTGTAAAAATATCACCGTTAATATATTATTAAATTAATATATTTAAATGAATTATTTTATCGAAAAAAGATAAAATATTAATTTTCAACAATTGTCATTTTAAAATTTTTCTCCATCTATATCCACATAAAATCAATATTTTTCTCATCATATGAATCAATAATTAATTATTCACAAATAATATTACGAAATCACAATATTGACAACCGAGGCGGTCCAGGAAAGAGGGGCTTTCGATAAGAATTTCTTCTTCTTGGCGCAATTAGGTGACCAAACCTCTCCTTAGATGAACTTTCTAGACATTGCCAATAATGTTATCTAATAATATTATTCGATATAATATGAATTATTGCTTCGATAATGAAAGATCTTGTGTAATGACAATTATTGAAACAACAATAATATAAAATATCAACGCAAAGAATTATTAACTCGATAAAATCTTTGAGCGGTAATTATCGTAACCATTATTGAGTAGTGCCTTCTTACGTAAGAATCAATAATTGGTGCAATCTGGTGCTACTGTTCAACAACGCCGTATTAGTGTGTTTTAACCACCGGGTATTCAACAATGATATTGATAATAACTACTGTAGTTATTTAAAAACAACTTATATTTTTCGTTTTCTTCATCCAATCACTTTCCAGTTATGGGGCCCACACATGGTGCTGCAAGTAAATCGCGATATATTCCCAACAAATACAAATATTCCACGACCAAACGAATATTCCCAAGCGATAATGAATATTTTATAACCACTTGCTTAATTTGAAATATTTGCATATTTAACCCTTAACTATCCACATTAATCAAATCAACCCTTACTATTTCAAAATAATAAATAAAGGAAATTCCTTTTTATTTAAAAATTTCGGGGTCTTACATCTTTGGCCTATAGTGCAAAGATGAATGATTACCTAATGAATATCGTTGGCCCGTAGTGCAAAGATGAACAGGTGTTGAGATGAACATGACCAACTGGTGATACAAATGAATATCTTTGGCCTGTAGTGCAAAGATGAATATTTGATTCAAGATGTATATTGATTGATGTCACAGGGATAAAATATTGATGATGGACTTTTAAATCTTAGAAGATAATAGAATTTTTTCTCTACTTGACTCTTCCAATGAATTGCTGTTTCCACTGCAGTTGTTGATCTAAAACGTGTTGTCTATTATATTTTATCAGATTTTTCCCTGTTGAAGACTAATGATAAATTGTTGTATATTATCTTACTCATAATATTCTTTACTGGGCTAGTTGAGCTCACCCTTTTCTTTCTTTTTTTCATTTTTCTTCTCAAGAAGTGAGAACATAGCAGGAACTAGCCGGGGTTTGGAGTTATGGCTCATGATAGTTTTTTTAGTAGTCTGCACTATTTTGTAAAATAGTGTATCAATAATTATAATGAGGACTCCTTTTGAGTTTGTATACTGTCTATTAGACAATATTTGTATTCAAACTCACAGTATATGTGTTATCGTATTTTGCACGACAATTGTATTACTGAAGTTGTATTTGTTTCTGTATCATGTATTTGGCGACTTAGAATGGGTGATGTATACCTATTTTGGGCGCGTCACAGTTGATATCAGAGCTTAGAGATATGATCTTTGGCTGAGATGTGAGATAAGAACTAGGAGGGGAGAGACGAGGAATTCCTTCGCTAGTATGACCTGACTAAGTTTATTTGGTATTTATTTGGTCGGTCAGAGTATAGGGATAATACGTGACATGTCAATTAACCCTTATTTTGTGGCAGTATTTGAGAATGGCAGCTGGAAATATTAACAATGGAGTGAATCAGACCGTGGAGACACCTTTAATCACCACCCAAGGGAACGTGCAACAGGAAGGCAATATTCCTCATGTAAACAACACTACCAAACAAATGATGAATGATGGGATGTTTAGAAGCTTTTTGCATTTCATGCAAAATTAGACGAGGGAGACTCGAGCACAAAATACAGGTGGAAATGATAGCAATGCGCGGCTTGTCACTGCCAAGCAGTTCAAGGAGTTGGGACCACCAGAATTTGCGAGAAAGCCAGATCCGATTAAGGCGAAAACGTGGGTCAAGAAAATTACCAAGATATTCGATGTCTTGGGATACACGGAGGAACAAAAGGTTCCATTCGCCACCTTTATGTTCCGTGGTGAGGCGGACTCTTGGTGAGAGTCTCATGAAGCGTACCAGCTTCTTACTTTCAACATGTCTTGGGAAACATTTCAGAAACTGTTTAATAACAAGTACTTTCCTGAAAGTATTCATCATATGAAGGAGGTAGAGCTTATCAGACTAGAACAAAACAACATGACGGTGTCCCAGTATGAGGCAAAGTTCACGGAATTATCCCGGTTTGCACCTCATTTGGTAGAGAATGAGGAACGAATGACGCGGATGTTCCTGAGTGGTCTAAAACCCGAGATTCGGCAATATCTTATCTCTCAAAAAATTTCTTTATATTCAGATGTTGTCAACATGGCTCAATTATTAGAGCGAGATAATGAGTATGTCCAACTGAGGGACCACAATTAGGGTCATACCGGTGACAACAGTCATCGGAGCGATGATAACCAGTGGGGAGGAAAAAATAAAGATAAAAGCGGTAACCACTCGGGTGGTAATCGTTGCCATGATAATAAGAGAGGTGAGTCAAGTGGAAATTTCGGAAAGAGGAGATTCAACAATGATGGGAAGACATCAGTAGCAGCACGAGCACCAACAACAAATTCTAGGAGGGGAGAATGACCACTAGTTAGATGCTACAGATGTGGAGAGGAGGGACACATAAGTTCAAACTAGTCACAGCCTTCCAAAATATGTTTCAGTTGTGGAAAGGACGGTCATAGAGCCCGATTTTGTCCGATAGAGAAGTCAAGTCCAGCTAGAACGACGACACCAAAGGCGACTACGGACAAAACAAAGTCGGTGGTTCAAGGGAGGGCATTTTTTGTGACTGGACAAAACGTGAGAAACCCGAACGAGGTGATCACGGGTAAGCTAATCATAAACTCTCATGAAGTTTATATCTTATTAGATACCGGTTCTACCCATTCTTTTATCTCTCCTGCTTGTGCTCAACATTTGAACTTGACTCAAGAGAAATTAGACCTTGACTTATCTGTTGAGACTCCGTTAGGAGAAACTTTCATTACATCTATTGTTTATAAATCTTGCTTGATTCAAGTTGGAACCATAACATTACCTATCGATCTTATTTCGTTGAAAATACTTGCATTTGATATGATTTTAGGGATTGATTGGTTACCGACTCATCATGCTAAAATTGATTGTTTTCATAAGGTTACTAGTTTTTATATTACTAACCAACCTGTTATACTAATTCAAACAACCAAACCACTAAAGTCAATCACTGTCATATCAAGCCATAATGTTATTCGTTTATTGAAAAATAGATGTCAAGCTTTCTTAGCCCATGTCACGGACTTGAACAAAAACACATCAAATTTGAATAAAATTTATGTTGTTAGTTTTCCTGACGTATTTCCTGAAGAACTTCTTGGTCTATCCCCAGAACGTGAAGTTGAATTCTTTATTGATCTTGAACCTGGTACAAAGCCCATTTCTAAAACCCCATATCGAATGTCTCCTATTAAACTTTAGGAGTTAAAGGTCCAACTACAGGAGTTGTTGGACATCGATTTCATTCGTCCTAGTACATCTCCTTGGGGTGCTCCTGTGTTATTCGTAAAGAAGAAAGACGGGCGTATGCGACTTTATACTTTCTACTAAGAGTTGAACCATGTCACCATCAAGAATAGATATCCGCTACCTCGCATAGATGTCTTGTTCGACCAGTTGCAAGGAGCACAATTCTTTTCAAAGATTGATCTTAGATTACGGATATCATCAATTTGAAGATTAAAAGCGGGGATATTCAAGATCGCCTTGAACTTCGATGACGAGCATTATGAATTCTTAGTTATGTCTTTTGGATTGACTAATGCTTATGCTGCTTTTATGGATATGATGAACCGTGTGTTCAAAGAATATTTGGATCAGTTCGTTGTTGTCATTATTGATGACATCCTCATCTATTCCAAAAGCTATGAAAATCATGAGCACCATTTGAAGTAGGTACTGCAAAGGCTTTGTGATAACAAGCTATTTGCTAAGCTGAAGAAATGCGAGTTCTGGCTGGAAGAAGTAGCATTCCTTGGGCATGTGGTGTCAAAACATGAAGTATCTATTGACCCGACGAAGATTGAAGCCATACAAAGTTGGGAGCAACTGAAGTCGGTGACCGAAGTACGTAGCTTTCTGGGATTAGCTGGTTACTATCAGAGATTCATGGAAGGATTTTCTCGAATCGCTACACCATTAACTCAGCTGACTCATAAAGATACAAAATTCGGTTGGAGCGAGGATTGTGAGAAGAGTTTTCAAGAACTCCAGAGGAGACTCATTTTGGCACTTGTTTTGACAATAAAATCTGGTTCGGATGGACTTGTTATCTACAGCGATGCTTCAGGAAAAGGGTTAGGATGTGTTCTCATGCAACATTGGAAAGTTATAGCCTATGCCTCGCGATAACTCAAGGAATATGAGAGGAATTATCCTACTCATGATTTGGAGTTGGAAGTAGTCATTTTCGTGCTGAAGATCTGGAGACACTACCTGTATGGGGAGAAAGTGGAGATCTATACAGATTATAAAAGCCTCAAATATTTCTTCACCCAAAAGGAACTCAATCTGTGCCAATGACATTGGCTCGAGTTGTTGAAAGATTACGACCTTACCATCCAATAACATCCTGGAAAAGCAAACTTAGTAGCTTACGCATTGAGTAGAAGATCATATGCGGGTACGAGTGCAATGTTGTTAACACAAAGGTCCATTTTGTATGACTTGCAAAGGATGGAGATAGAGGTAAAGGCTCCAAGTACCCACGTGATGATATCAAGCATACGAGTAGAACCGACTTTAATCAATAAAGTTAAAGCTGCTCAAGCTACAGACTTGGAGTTGTTGCGTATGAAGAAGAAAGTACAAGAAGGTGTTATTCCAGAAGCAAGAATCGATGAAGAAGGAATACTTCGAGTCAACTCCAGACTTTGTGTTCCTAACGATTCTGACTTGAAGCATAGAATCATGATGGAGACACACAATAAAACATTTGTAATCCATCTTGGGAGTACCAAAATGTATCATGATCTTCGACATACATTTTGGTGGAGCAATATGAAAAGAGAGATCACGGAGTTTATCTCGAGGTGTTTAACTTGTCAACGTGTAAAGGCGGAGCATCAAGTACCAAAGGGTCCATTACAACCACTTGAGATTCTGAAATGGAAGTGGGAACGCATTACTATGGATTTCGTTTCTGGTATTCCCAAGGTTTCTCATGGCATAGATGCGATTTGGGTCATTGTTGATAGATTAACCAAGTCTGCTCATTTCTTACCTATACGGGAGACTTATTCCCTTGGACGTCTTGCTAGTATGTATGTAAATGAGATTGTGAGATTGCATGGAATGCCAGTATCCATAGTTTCGGATCTTGACCCAAGATTCACTTCATGATTTTGGGTTAGCTTACAGAAAGCTATGGGCAAGGATTTACGATTCAGTTCGGCATACCATCCTCAATCAGAAGGACAATCAGAGAGGACTATTCAAACTCTTGAAGATCTATTAAGACAATGTGTCCTAGATTTGAAAGGGAGTTGGGATAAGTACCTACCATTGGTGGAATTCTTCTACAACAACAGTTATCAGGCAAGTATAGGTGTGGCTCCATTTGAAACATTGTATGGACGAAAGTGTCGCTCTCTAGTATGCTGGTATGAGGTGGGAAAAGCAACGTTGTTGGGACTAGAGTTGGTACGAATGACTACAGAGAAGATCCAAACGATTCGACAACGTATACAAACGGCACATGATCAATAAAAGAGTTATGCGGATCTTCATCGAAAGGACGTGGAATTTAATATTGGAGATCATGTATTGTTACATATTGCTCCGTGGAAGGGAGTTACAAGATTTGGGAAAAGAGGAAAGCTCAATCCAAGATTTGTTGGTCCATTTGAGATTCTTGACTGAATAGGAAATGTGGCCTATAGACTCGCATTACCTCCAAGCATGTATCGTGTTCATAATTTTTTTCATATATCTATGCTTTGTAAATATATGAAAGACACGAACCACATTATTGAGTTAGAACCAGACGAGATAGCCAAAGATTTAACGTACGAGGAGGTACCTGTTAAGATCTTGGATAAGAAAGAGCATGTCCTACGCACCAAGGTTATACCACAAGTTAAGGTTTTATGGAGAAACCATGCTATTGAAGAAATGACCTGGGAGTTCGAATCAGAAATAAAAGCGAGGTATCCTCACCTTTTCGAAACACCAGGTACATACGTCAATTTCGAGGACGAAATTTCATACGAAGGGAAGGTTGTAAGACCCCAACTTTTTATAAATAAAATCAAATTTCCACTATTTATTATTGTGAATAATAAAGTGTTAATTTGATATAATACTTTGGTTATGGGTGAAATGTGAAAATTTTGCAAAATAAGCAAGTGGTTATAAAATATTCATTGTGTCGGGGAATATTTGTTAAGTCGTGGACTATTCTTTCTGTCGGGGAATATTCGTACGACGTCGCAGCCATTTGTGGGCCCCATAACAGAAAATGGTCGGATGAAGAAAACCACAAGTTTGAGTTTTTATAAATAACGACGTAGTTATTACTGATTAACTAACTTTGTTGAATACTGATGGTTAAAATACGATGTCTGGCGTGGTGGCACAATTGCACTGCAGTATTATACGGTATTTTTGAATGATTGATTCTTACGTAAGAAGGCACTATTCAATAATTGTTACAGTAATTACTGTTCAATAATTGCTACGTTGATATTTTATATTATTGTTGTTCAATATTTTTCATTGCACAGTATCTCCATTATCATATCAATATTCATATTATTTGAATAATATTATTAAATAGAATTATTGGCAATGTTTAAGGAAGTTCTGTCTTGGAAAGGGGGTTGGTCACCTAATTACGCGCCAATAAGGAGAAATTCTTATCGAAAAGCCCCCTCTTTCTTGGGAACAACCTTGTTGTCATAATTGTGATTCTGTAATATTATTTGTGAATAATTAATTATTAATTTATATGATAAGAAAATATTTATTTTAGGTGGATATAAATGATGGATATATTTATTGTGGTTATAAATGAAGGAATTAATGCTGAGGTGTTTTATCAGTATTTTGTCGAAATGGTGGTTTTGAAAATCGTCCGTATGTGGATTTCGGTTATTTTTCGTTTGGAATTTGGAAAACCTTAAACTTACAAAGTTGTAGAGAATTAAATTTACTATGGAATAGAGATGAGATTCGAATTTTTCTGATAAAAGGGCTATTTATTATGAATTATTGAAGTTTTGAAAATAAATATTTTTATTTAAAAATATGGTGGGCCTCACTTTTGGTTGGTGTAGAAAACATGTGCTGAATTGGTGGGACCCACTAGAGGTGGCTGATAATTTGGTCTTAGTTGGCAACTTGGCATGTGCAGAAATGTTTTATTATTATTTTCTTAATTTAGTCTCCTTTGGCGTTCTAACATTTTCATATAAATAGGGTGCTTAGTAAGAATTGAAAATCACACCAGAAACAAGTTTTCTTTCTCTCTATATTATCGAGCATATTTTGTGAGTATTTAGATACTTTGAGAGTTGTTATTCAGTGCAAGTTTCCTTCGGATATACATCCGATATTCCGATTAGAAATACTATTTTTTTGAGGTAAGGGATGTTATTTTTTTCCTAATGATGTTATTCTTTCAATATCATTATACCGGAATATTGGTATGGATTTTATTGTGGAATTTCTACCTTTTTGTGTCAGGGATACTATTCACGTATACAACACTATTCACCAAAAAATGAAATTTTCTCCTTTTTGTCCAAAATGTCTATTATGGTTACTATCTTTGATTGTATCCATGTTTTGATCTTTATTTTTGAATTCTGCTTCACAATTGGTTATTATGGAGTATTTTTGAACTTGGATAAACTAAAGTACGAATCCATAATCTTTGATCTATTATCTCACTGAATTTGTTTTCTTTAAGATATTTTTCACCATCCTCAGTCCTAAATGATGATATTACTGAATATCTTTGGCCTGTAGTGCAAAGATGAATGATTATTTAATGAATATATTTGGCCTGTAGTGCAAAGATGAATGATTACCTAATGAATATCTTTGGCCCGTAGTGCAAAGATGAACACGTGTTGAGATGAACATGACCAATTGGTGATACAAATGAATATCTTTGGCCTGTAGTGCAAAGATGAATATTTGATTTAAGATGTATATTGATTGATGTTACAAGGATAAAATATTGATGATTGACTTTTAAATCTTAGAAGATAGTATAATTCTTTCTGTACTTGACTCTTCTAATGGATTATTGTTTTCGCTGCAGTTGTTCATCTAAAACTTGTTGTCAATTATATTTTAACACATTTTTCCCTGTTGAAGACTAATGATAAATTGTTGTATATTATCTTAGTCATAATATTCTTTACTGGGTTAGTTGAGCTCACCCTTTTCCTTTTTGTTCCATTTTTCTTCTCAGGAGGTGAGAACATAGCAGAAACTAGCCGGGGTTTGGAGTGATGGTTCAAGATAGTTATTTTTGTAGTCCTCATTATTTTGTAAAATAGTGTATCAATAATTGTAATGAGGACTCCTTTTGAGTTTGTATACTGTCTATTAGACAATATTTTTATTCAAACTCACAATATATGTGTTGTCGTATTTTGCACGACAATTGTATTACTGAAGTTGTATTTGTTTCTGTACCATGTATTTGGCGACTCAGAATTAGTGATGTATACCTATTTTGAGGGTGTCACATTGTAGATGAGACGGGAACTTGTTTGTTAGCTGTTTGTGGAAAACCACTCAGAGTACCATATAAAATTTAAAAATTCAAAAGCCATAAGGCTTTGTTTGGCAAAAACTCTTTAAAATTAAAGACTTAATATATATTTAAGCATGTTTGGTAAAAACTAAATTAAACTCCTTTAATTTGTTTAAATAAACAACTTAGTTTATAACTTATAATCACTTAAACAAAAAATAATTATACATACTATATTTTAAATAAATATTCCACTTAAACAAATATCAAAAAATTATATTCTCATTATAATTTTATTTAACAATTTAACATACCATCTTAATTTATCACATCACAACAACAATATAACATCTCATGTTATCTTACAACATAATAACTATAAGTTAACTTAATTTAGAATATTATCTAATAAATATAATTTATAAATATTTACTAACAAAAATCACATATTCTTTTATTTTAAGAAATATTTTAAATTCCAAAACAATAACTTCATCAATAAAATATTTATTTAATTTAATAAATATTTTAAATTACAAATAAAATCTTGGATGATGTTAGGGATGATTTCATATGGTTGAAATCGTAAGAAAATGAAGAAATAAGAATTAGAAGTTTATTTTATAAATTTCTTAAGGAAGTATAAGATTCATAATGAATTAGAACGATTCGAGTGGATTATATGAATAAGTAGGTGAAATAAGTAAGAAATGATGTTCTATAACATCAAATTCTAATAAAAGTGAAATCATAATCCAAAATTTCGATTTAAATGAAGAACGAACGAAAAACACGAAGAACACGCGAAGAACACGAAGAATGTTGGTGATGGAAAAATTTAAAACCATCGTAGGATAATTTTTGTTGATGGAAAAGTTTAAAACCGTCGCGTATAAGTTAGATGCTTATAGCTTGGTTAGGAACGGTAGAAACATTCATGAAGAACGGATTAAATTTAGCTATAACTAAGTTATGGCGAAATTTTCGTATAAGACGAAAAAGAATTAGAAAGTTAGTACATGAACCCAAATGAATAGGGTTTCATAACAAAGTAAGAGAACGTAGAAAATGTGAGTCATGGACTCAAGAACGAACGCGTTCTGAGTTCGGATGACCGAATTACGGACGAACGAACGAAGAACGTTAAAAATCATAAACATGAACGAAAGGTGAAGATCAAGCCAATCGAATGGCACGTTAACGGATTTAGAACAAAGTTCTCTCTAAGGGGTATTGAAGTACGTAATATAAAGAAGAGAATGGCTTTCAAACGACCTCGTTCTGAGTTATAACGAAGGAGTTATGAGATTGGGAAGTAAGCGTCTCAAAATTGATTTAACACTTAGAGAAATTTTCTAGGGTTAGGGCCTTGCGTCATGCTCGATCATGCCTTGTAATGTGGCAACGCTACGGTAAATTGGGAGAGGGGCAGATGCCAACTCGGCTCGGTAGTGCGCAAGAGATAAAAAAGAGAGTGGCGCCATGCTTGATGCGGTGCAAGGAAAAAGCCTAGTAATGAGCTTTTAACTGCTCAAAACCTGGGGGGAGTGTAACGAAAGCTAATGAACGTTTAGTTCATCGAATGTAACACTTAATAAAGTTATTTAAACCTTTATTACATGTTGAATGAAATGACCGAAAGAGAATAAAAGATCAAGAATGTAATGAATAACGAAAGTATTAAAAAGATATAAATTATCAAGAAAGCCATAACAAATAGTAATAAGATTAAAGAAAGCCGAATGTGAGTCGATAAGGAATGAATCCTGAGGTATGGCATTTAGTTTCCAGATAGCCATAAGGAATAAGAAATTGATTTAACGAACATTAAGTTTAATGGTTTGGATAAGTTAAGATAAGTTTAGGTTGTGGTACAATCGTAACCTTTGATGGTTGACATATGGGAGCTGGGCGAAATAATTCCTTCAGAGAGCGAAGGTATATATGAAACTGGCAACCGATCTAACTCACTATGATGGCAGTGTAGATGAGACAGGAATTTGTTGGTTGGTTGTTTGTGGGAAACCACTTAGAGTACCATATGGACTACTAGAACACATCGCGTCTCTGCCACTCAGAGTACCATATGGACCACTCAGAGTACTATATGGACCACTCAGAGTAAACTTCCTTTACCAGTTTACGGCTTTATGACATACGGAGATGTCTTACTCATACGTTCATCATCTTGGATGATTTATATTCTTTTCTTTTTCTTATAACTTCTCTAGGACTCAGCACACATCGCGTCTCTGCAAGTAGTCCATATGGTACTCTGAGTGGTTTCCTACGAACAACTAACAAACAAGTTCCCATCTCATCTACACTACCATCACAGTGAGTTAGATCAGTTGCCAGTTTCGTATATACCTTTGCTCTCTGAAGGAATTATTTCGCCCAGCTCCCATATGTCAACCATCAAAGGTTACGATTGTACCACAACCTAAACTTATCTTAACTTATCCAAACCATTAAACTTAATGTTCGTTAAATTAATTTCTTATTCCTTATGGCTATCTGGCAACTAAATGTCATACCTCAGGATTCATTCCTTATCGACTCAAATTCGGCTTTCTTTAATCTTATTACTGTTTGTTACGGCTTTCTTGATAATTTATATCTTATTAATACTTTCGTTATTCATTACCTTCTTGATCTTTTATTCTCTTTCGATCAATTCATTCAACATGTAATAAAGGATTAAATAACTTTATCAAGTGTTACATTCGATGAACTAAACGTTCATTAGCTTCGTTACACTTCCCCCAGGTTTTGAGCAGTTAAAAGCTCATTACCGGGCTTTTTCCTTGCACCGGCGTTGCGGCGCCACTCTCTTCTTTATCTCTCGCTATGTGGTGTGAGTTGGCGATTACCCGCTCATCTCGATGCAAGCCAAAAGACCACATTACAAGGCATGGCCGCGTCGGCATGGCGCAATCCCTAACCCTAGAAAATTTCTCCAAGTGTTAAATCAATTTTGAGACGCTTACTTCCCGATCTCATAACTCCTTCGTTATAACTCAGAACGAGGTCATTCCAAAGTCATTCTCTTCCTTATCTTACGTACTTTAATACCCCTTAGACAGAACTTCGTTCTAAATTTGTTAACATCCTATTCGATTGGCTTGATCTTCACCCTTCGTTCATGTTTACATTTTTTAACGTTCTTCGTTCGTTCATACGTAATTCGGTCATCTGAACTCGAAACTCATTCGTTCTTGAGTCCATGACTCACGTTTTCTATGTTCTCTTACTTTCTTATGAAACCCTACTCATTCGGGTTCATTTATTAACTTTCTAATTCTCGTTCGTCTTATACGAAAATTTCTCCATAACTTCGTTATAGCTAAGTTTAATCCGTTCTTCATGAATGTTTCTACCATTCCTAACCAAGCAATAAGCATCTAACTTATACGCAATGGTTTTAAACTTGTCCGTCAACATAAATTATCCTACAATCGTTTTAAATTTGTCTATCAACAACATTCTTCGTGTTCTTCGCGTGTTCTTCGTTCGTTCTTCATTTTCATAAAAATGTTGCATTATAATTTCACTTTTTATTAGAATTTGATGTTATAGAACATCATTTCTTACTTATATCACCTACTTATTCATATAATCTACTCGGATCGTTCTAATTCATTACGAATCTTATACTTCCTTAAGAAATGTATAAAATAAACTTTTAATTCTTATTTCTTCATTTTCTTACGATTTCAACCGTATGAATTCATCCCTAACATCATCTACTTCTTATCTTCATTAAGTTATGTTTTTAAACATATAGGACATAAAGAGAAATTAAATTCGACTAGGTATTAAGTTACCTCTCTTCTTTATTTTTCTTCCACTAGACAAAGTCGTCGATTCGCAAGATTTTCTATTTCACGATCACCTTCGATCTGATCATTCATACTTATTCTCTTCCTTCTCCATCTTCTCCAAGCTCTCATTCTCTCTCTCTCTCTCTCTCATGTTATAGGATTTTCGAAAATCCCATTTAAATGAAAGTTAGCTTCCTATTTATAGAAAATCCAAAGCTAGGGCAAAATAGTCATTTTGCCCCCCAAATCTCCTTACTATTCATTACTTAAGCACTAAGTTTACTTGACCTCCACATTTACTTAGTCATTAAGTCTACTTAGCCCTAAAGTTTACTTAGCCCGTATATTTACATAGGCTTTAAGTTTACTTAGCCCTTAAGCATAAGCATGTTACTTAGCTATTAAGTTTACTTAGTCATTACTTAACCTATCCTTTACTTAGCCATTGAGACTAATAGTATTCTACGCATCTCATTCTCGTATTCTATTCGTATATATTTCATACGATATTCGTATTATATGTGAGGGCCCCAGAATCCGGGTCCTAAATCACCACGGATCTGGTACAATCATTCTATAACTATTACTATTTGCGAAATATATAAAGATAATTTGTTTATACAATAAACTTTACACACTATTCTCCAAGGTCGAGTAACCTTAACTTATACACAATTCATAACATGTCTAACATACAATGTTATTATCATACTATACTATTACAATTTAACTGCACACATAATCCCAAGCTGAACTTGGCTTTGTCCTTTCATGTATCTGACGTATTCGTCGTAATCAGTAATGTTAATCATGATATAACAAGGGTGAGAAATAAGTTTTCCCAGCAAGTTTATGTTCAATAATTTAAGGATATATCATGATGGAAAGAATTGAAAAAAAGCTGGCTACAGTTCTACAATATAATTGCGAACTAGCATGAACAAATTTTACATAGCTGAACGAACATTGAACATGAACATATATATTTGGACCGAATGGTAATGAAGGTGATTAGCCTTTCATACTTGATGAATACATGTAGTATGCACAGAGTTTGATTTAATAATTCTTAGACATGACAATCAGAAATGATTAACCACAAGTATAATTGAATAATACAACTCGAGGTCGAGGTAAGAAAAACTTGCATTTTTCATTGATTATCGTTACGCATTTTAATAAGCTTTGTCTGAAGACCTAATATAAATAATATCGATCTACAAATTAGAATAATATCATCACAGTATTTAAAATAACCTAAACACATTATCACATAATCATATCCGTCTATAACACATATAAGACTTAACCTCAAGTCAAACTTTTATAGTCTGAGTCAAGTTCGGTACAATAATGACATTCTGACAGCTTAGTCAGATAAAAATTGAGTTTAAGTTCAATTAAACTATGCCTAAATACTTAACCATTATCTAAGATAATTTATTATAAGTCAAAATATTTTTCGTAAGCTCGTAATAATTTTCAGATAATTATTATAATTTATCATAATTTTTCAATCATTAATATCGTATTTAAATGAATTAACACCACATAATTCATTTATCATTAATATTTATTTAATACCAAATATTAATGAAAGTCATAACATAATATTATAATATATTTATAATATATCAAAGTATTTTAATACCTTAAAATCACATTTATATGATTTTTAAACATTTAAATCCATTATCCGATAATTGCTTTTAATATTAAAAATATTAATATTTTCGTGACAAAATATCAAAAGTTATATTGTATAACTTAAAAGATTTTATAACACTTAAAATCATTTTTATATGATTTTAAATCATTAATTCCATTTTCCATAATTTATTTAATATAGTTATTAAATAAATAAATTATTATTAATATTAATTAATTAATAAAATTCATCACAAAATATTAAAATTCATTAAAAATAACTTCAAATATTTTCTTATACCATAATATATTTTTCATGTATTAAAATCATTTTAAATAATTTATTTAATATTATAAATAAATAAATTAAATAACATTAATATTCCAAAAATATTAAATATTTATGAAATGTATTCATAATAATTAAAAACTAATTTTCGGACTTTAAAATAATTTTTAGGAATTTATTATGTATTTTTAATAATTAACAACTATTTTTATCTATTTATTAATTAAAATAATTAATTTCAAAAATTAACTGTCGCTATAGGGGCTTTAGGCGACAAATCTGTCGCTATTGGTGTTCTTCATGTTCTTTAGTCCAAACTCAGAAATGCATAGGCAGTCATAAGGTATTATGTTTGACCACAATTACTTTCATGTTCCAGTTGGTTTCTGGGCTTGTAATGGTATCAAGATTATAGTATTTATGTGATACTACATATACTAACTCATATCATGGCCAAACAACAACATAACAAAGAGATCGAAGCCTCCAAAACTCATGTCAGAGGCTGTTCTTCATTTCTAGGTTTTCCAGAAATGAAGAGCAGTTCGAGGGTTTACTTTCCAAGTCTAGGATCTATGCGTTCCAGGTTGGTTTAGTGTGATCTAAAGGATCTACCTTGTAGTCATGATACCAGGGAACATTTATATAACAGTATTTCATTCTAACAACATCACGCATGCCAGATCAAGGACGGTCAAACCTTGTCAGAAAAATCGGCTGATGAAGATCTGGGTTTTCCAAAAAACATTCATGAGGCAGTTTGGTCAACCTACTTTGACCATGATTATTTTCGATTATGTTGTTAATCTAGGCGATATAAAGGCATACAAGTGTAGTTCATATACCAGTCGATAACATCAAACCAACAAAATAATCTAAAACAACACAAGCAAGATCAAAGCCTACAAAATCACTGTCAGACTTTTTGGGCAAAATCTGGGCTGCCTAGAAACAGAAATTGTTTTCGGTCAACGAGGTTTGACCGCTTCTAACATGAAATCTAGATATTGTGACACCCCCAAAATAGGTATACATCACTCATTCTGAGTCGCCAAATACATGGTACAAAAACAAATACAACTTCAGTAATATAATTGTCGTGCGCGAATACGTGATGCCTATATTATGAAGTTTGAATTCAAATATTGTATACTAGAGGGTATACAAACTCAAAAGGAGTCCTCATTACAATTATTCAAACACTATTTTATAGAAATAGTGAGGACTGCTAAAACATCATTCTAGAACCATCACTCCGCACTCCAAATTAGTTCTCGCTATGTTCTCACCTCCCGAGAAAAATGGAATAAAAAGGAAAAGGTGAGCTCAACTAGCCCAAAGAAAGAATATTATGACTAAAATAATATACAACAAATTATCGTTAGTCTTCAACAGGGAAAAATCGATAAAATATAATGAGACAACAATTTTTAGATCAACAATCGCAAAATGAAACAACAATCCATTAGAAGAGTCAAGTAGAAATGAGTTCTACTATCTTCTAAGATTTAAAAGTCCATCATCAATATTTTATCCTCAGTAACAACAATCAATATACATCTTTAATCAAATATTCATCTTTGCACTACAGGCCAAAGATATTCATTTGTATCACCAGTTGGTCATGTTCATCTCAACACCTATTCATCTTTGCATTACGAGCCAAAGATATTCATTAGTTAATCATTTATCTTTGTACTACAGGCCAAAGATATTTAGTAATATCATCATTTAGGACTGAGGATGATGAAAAATATTTTAAAGAAAACGAATCCAGTAAAACAAAATAACAAATATTAGAGATTCATATTATAGTTTATCCAATATCAATAATACTCCCTAATAACCAATTTCGAAGCAAAATTCAAGAATAAAGATCAAAACATGGATACAATCAAAGATAGTAACCATAATAGACATCTTGGACAAAAAGGAGAAAATTTCATTTTTCGGTGAATAGTGGCGATATCGTGAATAATGGTCGATATCGTGAATAGTAACCCACACACAAAAAGTTCCAAATTTGATAAAAGTTCATACCAACATTTCTAAGATAATGATATTGAAGAAAATATCATTTTAAGAAGAATATAACACCCTTACCTCAAAATATCGCGATTTTACGATCGTAATATCGGTATAAAATCAAGGAAACTTGCAGAATCGATGATTAGAAACTCACAAAGTATCTAAATACTCACAAAATACACTCTATAATCTAGAGAGAGAAAGAGAGAAAACTTGTTTCTGGTGTGATTTTCAATTCTAACTTAGCCCTCTATTTATAGGAAAATGTTAGCACGTCGAAATAGACTTAACCTGTAACTTGATGGCTTTACCCACTACTATTCCCACGCACCACGTTTGAAATAAAATTCAGCACATTTCTTCACCAACCAAAAGTGGGGCCCACCAATTCTAGAATTTTCCACCAAACTGATAAATTCTGAAAATTCAACAATTTCATAACCAGTCACCTCTTAAAATTCATAACAATTCATACATTCATTTTTAACGGTTCAAAATTTGTGGACATATACTCAACTTATATATGTATAACATATCCAAAAATCACAACGATCCAACGGTCGGATTAAAAATTATAACTCACGCAATATATCTCAAAAACACTGGTTTAATTTTTAATACCTCCATTCCGACAAAAATACTGATAAAACACCTCAACATTAACTCCTTCATTTTTAAACGCAATAAATATATCCAACATTTATATCCACATAAAATAAATATTTCTTTATCATATGAATCAATAATTAATTATTCACAAATAATATTACAGAATCACATTTATGACAACCAAGCCATTCCCAGGAAAGAGGGGGCTTTCCAATAAGAATTTCTCCTTACTGACGCGCAATTAGGTGACCAAACCTCTCCTTGACAGAACTTTTTAGACATTGCCAATAATGCTATCTAATAATATTATTCAAATAATATGAATTATTGATCTGATAATGGGAAATATTGTGCAGTGACAATTATTGAAATACAATAATATAAAATATCAATGAAGCAATTATTGAATTAATAAAATAAAATATTGAACAGTAACTACTGTAACAATTATTGAGTAGTGCCTTCTTACGTAAGGATCAATAATTCATCAATACTGTGCATCCACGCGTTATTATTATATTTTAACCACCGTATATTCCAACGGTGTTAATTCAGTAATAACTTCTGACGTTATTTATAAAAACTCAAACTTGTCATTTTTTTTCATCCGAAGCTTATTCTCATTATGGGGCCCATAAATGATCGTAATGGTCATCATAAATATTCCCCGACAACAAGAATATTCCACGACCAAACGTATATTCCCCGACAACAATGATTATTTTATAACCACTTGCATATTTTGCAAAATTTGCACATTTCACCCATAACCAGAGTATTATATCAAATTAATACCTTATTATTCACAATAATAATTAGAGGAAATTCGATTTTATTTATAATAAGTTGGGGTATTACAACCTTCCATCCTTATGAAATTTCGTCCTCCAAATTGACATACATACCTGGTGTTTCGAAAAGGTGAGGATACCTCGCTTTCATTTCTGATTCCAACTCCTTGGTCATTTCTTCAATAGTATGGTTTCTCCACAAAACCTTAACTTGTGGTATAACCTTGGTGCGTAGGACATGCTCTTTCCTATCCAAGATGTTAACAGGTACTTCTTCTTCGACGTTAAATCTTGACTATCTATCTCGTGTCTGTTCTAACGCAATAATATGGTTCGGGTCTTTCACATATTTACGAAGCATGGATATATGAAAAACATTATGAACACGAGACATACTTGGAGGTAATGCGAGTCTATAGGCCACATTTCCTATTCGGTCTAGAATCTCAAATGGACCAACAAATCGTGGATTGAGCTTTCCTCTCTTTCCAAATCTTGCAACTCCCTTCCATGGAGCAACACGTAACAATACATGATCTCCAATATTAAACTCCACGTTCTTTCTATGATGATCAGCATAACTCTTTTGTCGATCTTGTGAGGTTTGAATACGTTGTCGAATCATTTGGATCTTTTCTATAGTCATGCGTACTAATTCTGGTCCCAACAACGTTGCTTCTCCCACCTCGTCCCAACATACTGGAGAACGACACTTTTGTCCATACAACGCCTCAAATGGAGCCATGCCTATACTTGCTTGATAATTGTTGTTGTAGGATAATTCCACCAGTGGCAAGTACTTATCCCAACTTCCTTGAAAATCTAGGACACAAAGTCTTAATAGATCTTCAATGGTTTGAATAGTCCTCTCTGATTGTCCGTCCTTTTGAGGATGGTATGCCGAACTGAATCGTAAATCCGTGCCCATAGCTTTCTGCAAGCTAACCCAAAATCGTTAAGTGAATCTTGGGTCACGATCCGAAACTATGGATACTGGCATGCCATGCAATCTCACAATCTCATTCACGTACATGCGAGCAAGACGTTCAAGGGAATAAGTCTCACGTATCTGTAAGAAATGGGCAGACTTGGTTAATCTATCAACAATAACCCAAATCACATCTATGCCTTGAGAAACTTTGGGAAGACCTGTAACGAAATCCGTAGTAATGTGTTCCCACTTCCATTTTGGAATCTCAAGTGGTTGTAATGGACCCTTTGGCACTTGATGCTCCGCCTTTACACGTTGACAAGTTAAACACCTCGAGATAAACTCCGTGATCTCTCTCTTCATATTGTTCCACCAAAATTTATGTCGAATATCATGATACATTTTGGTACTCCCAGGATGGATTGTAAACGGGGTGTTGTGTGCCTCCATCATGACTCTATGCTTCAAGTCAGAATCGTTAGGAACATAAAGTCTGGAGTTGAATCTAAGTATTCCTTCTTCATCGATTCTCGCTTCTGGAATAGCTCCTTCTTGCACTTTCTTCTTCATATGTATCAGCTAAATGTCCGTAGCTTGAGCAACTTTAACTTTATCGATTAAAGTCGGTTCTACTTTTATATTCGCCATCATCATGTGGGTCCCTGTAGTCTTTAATTCTACCTCCATCCTTTGCAAGTCATACAAAATGGGCCTTTGTATTGACAATATCGCACTCGTACTCGCATATGATCTTCTACTCAATGCGTCAGCTACTACGTTCGCTTTTCCAAGATGATATTGAATAGTGTGATCGTAATCTTTCAATAGTTCAAGCTAACGTCGTTGCTGCATGTTGAGTTCTTTTTGGGTGAAGAAATATTTAAGGCTTTTATGGTCCGTATATAAATCTCCACTTTCTCCCATACAAGTAGTGTCTCCAAATTTTCAACGCGAATACATTGCCGCCAACTCTAGATCATGAGTCGGATAATTCCTCACATATTCTTTGAGTTGTCATGAGGCATAGGCTATTACTTTCCAATGTTGCATGAGAACGCATCCTAACCCTTTGCACGAGCATCATTTGATATAACAAATCCATCCGCATTCGGATGGTATTGTCGTAAACAGTCTTAAAATGAGTCTCCTCTTAAGCTCTTGGAAACTCTTCTCGCATTCCTCGCTCTATAAAAATTTTGTATCTTTCCGAGTCAGCTGAGTTAACAGGGTAGCTATTTGAGAAAATCCTTCCACGAATCTCCGATAATAACCAGCTAAGCCCAGAAAGCTACGCACTTCGGTCACCGACTTTGGTTGCTCCCAACTTTGTACTGCTTCAATCTTCACCGGGTCAATAGATACTCCATGTTTTGACACCACGTGCCCAAGGAATTCTACTTCCTCAAGCCAGAACTCATATTTCTTCAGCTTGGCATAAAGCTTGTTTTCACGAAGCCTTTCAAGTATCAGCTTCAAATGGTGCTCATGATCTTCACGGCTTTTGGAATAGATGAGGATGTCATCAATAAAGACAACAAAAAACTGATCCAAATATTCCTTGAATACATGGTTCATCATATCCATGAAAGCAGCAGGAGCATTAGTCAATCCAAAAGACATGACTAAGAATTCATAATGCCTCATCGAGTTACAAGGCGCCTTTGGAATATCCTCAGTTTTAATCTTCAGTTGATGATATCAAGAACGAAGATCGATCTTTGAAAAGAATTGTGCTCCTTGCAACTGGTCAAATAGGTCATCAATGCGAGGTAGCGAATACCTATTCTTGATGGTGACATGGTTCAATTCTCGGTAGTCAATACAAAGTCGCATAATCCCATCTTTCTTCTTTACGAATAAAACAGGAGCACCCCAAGGAGATGTACTAGGACGAATGAAACCGATGTTTAATAACTCCTGTAGTTGGACTTTTAACTCCTGAAGTTCAATAGAAGCCATTCGATATGGGGTTTTAGAAATGGGGTTTGTACCCAGTTCAAGGTCAATAAAGAATTCAACATCACATTCTGGGGGTAGACCGGGAAGTTCTTTAGGAAATACATCAGGAAATTCTCTAACAACAGAAATATTATTCAAATCTGACTTGTCTTTGTTCAAAACCATAACATGGGCTAAGAAAGCTTGACATCCGTTTTTCAATAAATGAATAGCTTTATGGATTGATATGATAGTGACTGATTTTAGTGGTTTAGTTGTTTAAATTCGTATGACAGGTTTGTTAGGAATATGAAAACTAACAACTTTACGAAAACAATCAATTTTGGCATGATGAGTGGTTAACCAATCAATTCCTAAAATCACATCAAAAGCAAGTATCTTTAAAGAGATAAGATCAACAAGTAATGTGATAGTGCCAACTTGGATTAAGAAATATTTATAAATAGTGAATGTAACGAAAGTTTCACCCAACGGAGTCTCCGCTGATAAATCAAAGTCTAATTTCTCCGGAGTCAAGTTTAAACGTTGAGCGCAAGCAGGAGAGATAAAAGAATGGGTAGAACCAGTATCTAGTAAGGTATAAACTTTGCAAGAGTTCAAGATTAGCTTACCCGTAATCACCTCGTTCGGGTTCCTCGCATTTTGGCCAGTCACGACAAACGCTCTTCCAGGAACCGCTGATTTTAACTTATCCGGGACAGCCCTTGGAGTCACCATCCCCATTGAACTTGGTTTTGCTACAGAACAATCCCGATCTATGTGGCCTTCCTTTCCACAGTTGTAACATACCTTGGATTGTTGTGGACAGTTTGGGCTGATATGTCCCTCTTTCCCACATTTGTAACATCTAACTGGCAGTCGTTCTCCTCCCCTAGAATTTGTTCTTGGTGTTGGTGCTGCTGCTGATGTCTTCATGTCATTGTTGAATCTCCTCTTTCTAAAATTTTCACTTAACTCACCTCTCCTATTATCATGGCCACGATGACCACCTGAGTGGTTACCGCCTTTGTTCGTATTTTTCCCTCCTCATTGGTTATCATTGCTCTGATGAATGCTATCACTGGTATGACCCTGGTTGTGGTCCCTCGGTTGCACATACTCATTATCTCGCTCTAATAATTGAGCCCTGTTTACAACATCTGAATATAAAGAAAATTTATGAGATATAAGATATTGCCTAATCTCGGGCTTTAGACCTCTCAGAAACATCCTCGTCATTCGTTCCTCATTTTTGACCAAATAAGGTGCAAACCTGGATAACTCTGCAAACTTCGCCTCGTACTGGGACACCGTCAGGTTATTTTGTTCCAATTTGATAAACTCTACCTCCTTCATATGACGAATACTTTCAGGAAAGTACTTGTCATTGAATAATTTCTGAAATGTTTCCCAAGACATGTTGAGTGCAGCAGGCTGGGTACGCTTCACAGACTCCCACCAGTAGTCTACCTCACCGCGGAACATAAAGGTGGCGAATTGAACATTCTATTCCTCTGTGCATCCCAAGACATCGAATATCTTGGTAATTTGCTTGACCCACGTTTCCGCCTTGATAAGATCCGGCTTTCCAATAAATTCTGGTGGTTCCAACTCCTTGAACTGCTTGGCTGTGACAGACCGCATGTTGGTATCACTTCCACCCGTATTTTGTACACGAGTCTCCCTCGTCTGATTTTGCATGAACTGCAAAAAGCTCCTAAACATTCCATCATTCATCGTTTGCTCGGTAGTGTTGTTTACAAGAGGATTATTGCCTTCCTGTTGCACGTTTTCCTGGTTTGTAACTAAAGGTTGTTCCACAGTCTCATACACTCCATTGTTAACGTTCTCAGCAGCCATTATTAAATACTGCCATAAAACAAGGGTTAATTAAAAAAATTAACATATCACATAATATCCTTATAGTATGACTGACCAACAAATAAGCTTAGATAGGACACACTAGCGAAGGATTTACTCATCTATCCCCTCCTAGTTCTATTCCCGATCTCCGCCAGAGACCATATCCCTAAGCTTTGATACCAACTGTGATGCCCCCAAAATAGGTATACATCACCCATTCTGAGTCGCCAAATACATGGTACAAAAACAAATACAACTTCAGTAATATAATTGTCGTGAAAAATACGACAACGCCTACATTGTAAGTTTGAATACAAATATTGTATACTAGAGAGTATACAAACTCAAAAGGAGTCCTCATTACAATTATTCAAACACTATTTTACAGAAATAGTGAGGACTACTAAAACATCTTTCTAGAACCATCACTCCGCACTCCCGACTAGTTCCTCGCTATGTTCTCACCTCCCGAGAAAAATGGAACAAAAAGGAAAAGGGTGAGCTCAACTAGCCCAGTAAAGAATATTATGACTAAGATAATATACAACAAATTATCGTTAGTCTTCAACAGGGAAAAATCTGATAAAATATAATAGACAACAATCTTTGGCACTACAGGCCAAAGATATTCATTTGTATCACTAGTTGGTCATGTTCATCTCAACACCTGTTCATCTTTGCACTACGGGCCAAAGATATTCATCAGTTAATCATTTATCTTTGCACTACAGGTCAAAGATATTTAGTAATATCATCATTTAGGAATGAGGATGATGAAAAATATTTTAAAGAAAACGAATCCAGCGAAACAAAATAACAAATATTAGAGATTCGTATTACAGTTTATCCAAGATCAATAATAGTAACCCCGACACAAAAAGTTTCAAATTTGATAAAAAGTTCATACCAACATTTCGGTATAATGATATTGAAGAAAATATCATTTTAAGAAGAATATAACACCCCTTACCTCAAAATATCAGTACTTCTGATCGGAATATCGGTATAAGGCTGAAGGAAACTTGCACTGATGAATAGAAACTCACAAAGTATCTAAATACTCACAAAATACACTCAATAATCTAAAGAGAGAAAGAGAGAAAACTTGTTTCTGGTGTGATTTTCAATTCTAACTTCGCCCTCTATTTATAGGAAAATGTTAGCACGCCGAAGTAGACTTAACCTGCTACTATTCCCACCCACCACATTTGATATAAAATTCAGCACATTTCTTCACCAACTAAAAGTGGGGCCCACCAATTCTAGAATTTTCCACCAAAATGATAAATTCCAAAAATTCAACAATTTCTCAACCAACACCTCTTAAAATTCATAACAAATCATACGTTCATTTTTAATTCGTTCAAAATTTGTGGACGATATACTCAACTTATATATATAACATATCCAAAAACACAACGATCCAACGGTTGGATTAAAAATTATAACTCACACAATATATCTCAAAACACCGGTTTAATTTTTAATACCTCCATTCCACAAAAAATCATTAAAACACCTCAACATTAACTCCTTCATTTTTAACCACAATAAATATATCCAACATTTATATCCATATAAAATAAATATTTCCTTATCATATGAATCAATAATTAATTATTCACAAATAATATTACAGAATCACATTTATGACAACCAGGCCATTCCCAGGAAAGAGAGGGTTTTCCAATAAGAATTTCTCCTTACTGGCGCACAATTAGGTGACCAAACCTCTCCTTGACAGAACTTTCTAGACATTGCCAATAATGCTATCTAATAATATTATTCAAATAATATGAATTATTGATCTGATAATGGGAAATACTGTGCAGTGACTATTATTGAAACAACAATAATATAAAATATCAACCCTGCAATTATTGAATCAATAAAATAAAATATTGAACAGTAACTACTGTAACAATTATTGAGTAGTGCCTTTTTACGTAAGGATCAATAATTCATCAATACTGTTCATCCACGCGTATTACTATATTTTAACCACCGGGTATTCCAACAGTGTTAACGGTAACAACTACACCGTTATTTATAAAAACTCAAACTTGTTGTTTTCTTCATCCGTCAGTTATTCTGTTATGGGGCCCACAAATGACTGCACCGTCGTACGAATATTCCCCGACAACAAGAATTTTCAAAGACCAAACGAATATTCCCCGACAACAATGATTATTTTATAACCACTTGCATATTTTGCAAAATTTGCACATTTCACCCATAACCAGAGAATTATATCAAATTAATACCTTATTATTCACAATAATAATTAGAGAAAATTCAATTTTATTTATAATAAGTTGGGGTCTTACAGATATGATAAGACCTTGATTCCAGTTCCAGATTAAAGACTTCATGGCATACTACACATAAAACACTTCAAACACCACAAATCATTAACACAGAAGAATTTAAAGGCACTGGCATTTGACTGTCAGGCCATTTTTCCAATTTTTTTCTAGATTTCTAAAACTTCAAAATCAATTACTTTGATGTTATGGATCTGAGATATAACAACCCAGATCACTAATTAACACTCCCTAACATAACTTTAAACAATAAACAATAACATCTAACATGATATATTATGGTTTTGAAGATTAGGGTTTTATACCATTTCTAGCTTTGATCCTTGAATCTGATCCTTTGTTTTGGATCATGGAGAGCTATGTGATGATATGAGTTTAACTTCTCACTCCCTTTCACTCTCATTTTCGGAATTTGAAGAGACAGAAAGTCTAGGTTAGCTTGTTAAGTAAATTAAGGATTTTTCTTTACTTTAAATCTACTATATCTTCGAGTCAATGTATCTAAGTGTGCAAGGTGGCAAGATTGGCTGATCATGGAAGATATTAGACACATGGCATATATATCTTAAGTTGGTCAACAACCAATATCTTGGCAAGATTTACAAGCTATCACTTAAATAATGTAATAAAGGTATAATGGACATTTATCTTTTAAATTTAATGGCTAACTTGTCATTTTCCCTAACCCTTAGGGTTTAGGGTTTAACCCTTAAATCTTTGTAATTAATTTCTAAGATTTACAAATTAGGTTTTCAAAATAAAAATTAATATTTCTAAATTATAATTAAGATTGTATAATTATATTAAAATTTCCTAATCATAATCCAAGCTTGCTAATTAGGATTATTATTTCCTAATTAAAATTACTAATTTAGCAATTAGGTTTTATAATCATGCATTATGGTTTATAACTCAAGAATTAGGGTTTCCAATTTAAAATTTAGGGTTTCTAATCTACAAATTAGGGTTTCTAATAATTAGGGTTTGTAATTAATCATTTGGGTTATCCCTAATTAGATTGTAATTAATACACGAAAGGTTTATACATAGCATTTACATTCCCCAAATAGGGTTTCCTAATTCCGAATTAGGATTTCGGATTCCCGGAACTGAAATTAGGGTTTCTAGAACCGGTTTTAGGGTTTCTTATAAATTGTAAGAGTTTTCTAAGTGAACGTTGACGTTCTTAATATAATATTAGGGTTGGCCACTGATATAGGTTATCTTGTCAACCCTTAACCACATACTGTACACATATAATACCACATACACAGAATATAATCACTTATATACTTAATCTTGAATAATTTACCACATAAAATTATAAATTCACAAAATTCCTTCTCAAAAATCTCAAATCCATTCACTTATTTTCTGTTTAGGTTTATTATTTAACCTTAATTCAATATTTTATGATTTTATAAATATCCAAATTCTCGGGTTATCACATTCACCCCTTCTTCTAAAAATTTCATCCCCGAAATTTACCTTTCACATTGAACCATTCACCATTCATTCACAGCATCACATGCTACCCAATACATTCCTCATAAGAGTTTAAATTTTGAAATTGTGTTGAGGAGTTATGGAAAGGTTTTATGGAAATTCATCCGCAAACCGTCATATTCTGAAGACGCAGAGGGTGATTAGTGATAAATAGGTTTTATACCTACTTATCCGGTATCTATTACTTGAATTATTTGCTTAATCTCATGTCTCTTAGTTACTTTTCATACATTTTATGTTATTTTGTAGGCGATGAGACGGCATTGGCATGAAGAAGCAAGGGAAAGCAATTCAATCATCTTTTGGACTAAAATACGCAAACAAATGCAAGAAGGGAATATTGAAGGACTTTTAACACCAAGTTGGATGGGAATATTGAAGGACTTTTAAGACCAAGTTGGATGCATGTTCTTGGCTTGGAATTTAGAATTTATTGTATATCTACTTCTTAGCTTTCCAGAACATCTTGAATCGTCTCAATCGGAGTTCGGATGCGAAAGTTATGGCCTTTTTATCAACGAAGATCAAAGCTAAGAGTTATCATGCTTGCCATTTACACAACATCTACTTCAAGCTCGATTTCCGCCTTGTTCCAGCCCGAATCTGTGACGACCCGGAAATTCGGGTTGTCCAGAATTTAAGTTTAAAGAATTAGTTATTAATAAAAGGAATTTTTATTAATATTATTATGTTATGTGTTTATTAATCGTTCTATAACCTAGGATGATTATAAATCGGGAGTATTCTGGCTACGAGCTAGATTGAGCGAATAAAAATTTTCAAGACAAAAATAAAGTTTTCGGGAAAAAATATTTTTCGGGGAAAAAACGCGAAATAGGCACTATTCATCCATTTACGCTTTCGAGATTTATTTTGAAATTCCGAGAAGTTATAGATCATGTTTAATTTTGAGACGTGATGGAATATTCAATAATATTTCAGTTATGGCAAAAATGAAGTTTTCACCTACGGACTCAAAACCTAAGGGTTAGGAGAAGTGAGTTCCGAGAATTTTATGATCACGTATAATAATTAGGGTTATTATGCGTGAGAGATATGAGTATGATATGAATTATTATACGAGTATAGTATGAAGATTATTACGACATATAATACGAATATCGTACGAACAATATACGAATAGATTACGAGAATCCGAGAATACGAGAATAGAATGCGTAGAATACGATTAGTCTTAATGGACTTTGAGTTCATGGACTTTGTAGAATCTAATTGGACTTGGATTATGTCAAGCCCAACGCTTTGTGAAATCAAGCCAAAGATAGGCCCAATAAGAATTATGGTTAAGGCCCAAACCAAGAAAAGAAACCGCGGATCGAACCGATGGGTAAACGGATGGGTAATAACCAATGGGGCAACCCAAGGGGTGACCCATGGGGCAAGAGGGGCTGCCACTTGGCCACCAAGTAAACTTGGTGGCTAAGTCTTGGAGGAGGTGGGAATAGTAAAGAGGTGGGGGGCGAAATGACCAAATTGCCCCTAATTGGAAAATCTATAAATAGTAAGCTCATTTCATTGTTTTGTGATTTTGAAAATCCTAGACATTTGAGAGAGAGAGAGAGAGAACTCGGATGGGAGGGAGAAGGAAGAGCATGAGCATGAATGATCGGATCGAAAGTGTTCGTGAAATAGAAAAGCTTGCAAATCGCCGGCTTTGTCTAGCGGAAGAAAAATAAGAAGAAGAGGTAATCTAAAACCTAGTTTCTCTAATATTTTTCTTTAAGCTTTCTATGTCAAAAACATACCTTAATGAGATTAAGGAATAAAAGAATATTGGAATGATTTCGTATGGTTGAAATCATGAAATAAGAAGAAATAAGAACTTAGAAATTTAGTTTATAAATTTCTTAAGGAAGTATAAGATTCGTGATGAATTAGAACGATTCGAGTGAATTATATGAATGATTAGATGAAATAAGTAAGGAATAATGTTCTATAACATCAAATTCTAATAAAAAGTGAAATCGTAATCCAAAATATCGATTAAAATGAAGAACGAACGAAGAACACGAAGAACGTTGTTGATGGACAAATTTAAAACCATCGTAGGATAATTGTTGTTGATGGACAAGTTTAAAACCATCGCATATAAGTTTGATGCATACTGCTTGGTTAGGAACGATAGAAACGTTCATGAAGGACGGATTAAAACTTAGCTATAACGAAGTTATGGCAAAAATTTCTTAAAAGACGAACGAGAATTAGAAAGTTAGTAAATGAACCCGAATGTGTAAGGTTTCATAAGGATGAAAGAAAATATTGAAAATATGATTCATGGACTCAAGAATGAACGAATTCCAAGTTTGGATGATCAAATTACGGACGAATGAACAAAGAGCGTTAAAATCGTAAAATGAATAAAGGGTGAAGATCAAGCCAATCGAATGGCACGTTAACGGATTCAGAACAAAGTTCTATCCAAGGGGTATTGAAGTACGTAAGATAAGGAAGAGAATGGCTTTGGAATGACCTCATTCCAAGTTATAACAAATAAGTTATGGAAGTAGGAAGTAAGCGTCTCAGAACGATCAAAGACTTAGAAGAATTTTTCAAGAATTAGGGGTTGGCGCCACGGTGCCAACCATGCCTTATAGGTGGTCTTTGCAGCACCCGCACCCGTAGAGAGTCGCATGCGCAAACTCACTCACAGGTAAGCGCGATAGATAACAAAGGGAGTGGCACCGCGGCGAGAGAGATAACAAAGGGTGTTGGGAAAAAGCAAGAGATGATCTTTTAACTACTCAGCTCTTGGGGGAAATGTAAGGGACGATAAAGAATATAATATTCAACTAATGTAACACTTAATCAAGTGATGTAAACCTTTATTAAAGGTTGAACGTATAGATTAAACAAGATTAAATGACAAAGAATATAATTGCGGGTTACGTAACCGATATCCGGGGACCGTAGTCGGGATGAACGAACGTGAGGAATTGCTATGGTTGTGATTCCTTAGACATTGAGTGACGAGGGTAATGAATAATATTTCGATGTTATATCATGATAATGAGAGATAAGTGTGAAGCGTATAAATACTGTGAATGCAACGTCGTTGCGATGGACGCTTGGTCTTAGCCTACAATGATTGGTGTGGCTTTGACACTAAGAACGAGTAATGAACATGGGGTTCATATAATGGATAACGAAAGTATTAAAAAGTATATGAATTATCAAGAAATCTGTAACAAACGGTAATAAGATTATTGAAAGAGGAATGTGATTCGATAAAGAATGAATCCGGAGGGATGACATTTAGTTGTTAGAAAGCCGTAAGGAATAAGAAATTGACTTAATCGAACATTATAGTTTAATAGTTCGTATAAGTTAAGAGAAGTTAGGTTGTGGTACAATCGTAACCTTTGATGGTTGACATATGGGAGCTGGGCTAAACAATTCCTTCAGAGAGCGAAGGTATATACAAAACTGGCAACCGATCTAACTCACTGTGATGGCAGTGTAGATGAGACGGGAACTTGTTTGTTGGTTGTTTGTGGGAAACCACTCAGAGTATCATATGGACTACTAGCAGAGACGCGAAGTTTGCTGAGTCCTAGAGAAGTTATAAGAAGAAGATAAGAATATAAATCATCCAAGATAATGAACGTATGAGTAAGACTTCTCCGTATGTCATAAAGCAGTAAATTGGTAAAAGAAGTTAGTCGCGTAAACTTATATTGCAAGAACGCGAACTCTAAGAAGTAAAGTTAAGTAAACCAATGCGTAAGTTCAATATATGACTAATTGGTGTTTATGTTTTCTCCTTATGTGTTATATAGGAATTGAAATGAACAGTTCGGCATAAGCTGTAGCTGGGCGTAAGGCAAGTTTCCTAACTTCATTCATATTACATGAATGCTAGTTTCTTAAACTTCTCAGATGTTGTACTTGAGAAGCTCTATCTATGTGCGAATGTGCGATATTTGTACAATGTGGTAAAACGTATGAGGCCTTGAGCCATAATTTGAACACTTCGATGTTTCTATGATATGTATTGTTCTGTGATTGAGTTGTTCAATACAAGTATGTTCTGTTCATACATGAACCGTTATTGTTAAGTTTGTGCTAATGATTCTAGCCAGACAGGATGTGTATGAAAAAGGTAGAGGGATGAAAGTATTTCAAAGAGAAAACGATTGATGTTTTAAGATGATAGGAATCGAGACTATTCCTATTATTCAAGCTGCTTCATAACCTTTGTTCGGTTATAGAAGTTCTAAACAAATGTTTTAATTCTGAAGTTGTTTGTTCAACTGTTATGACTTGCTGGGCAATTGAATGCTCACACTTGCTTTAAATGAAAAACAATTTTCAGCGAACAAGGTTAGAAGAACTTAAGGATCCCGTAAAAATCAAGCTGACGGTCTCCAGATGAATTGTCATTCAGAGTGTGAAGGTAGCGAGAAGATTAAGTGAAGACTTGTAAATTAGAAAGATGAATTGAATTATAGACTAATTTAATGAACTGTTATGTATCCTTGGTAGCGGATAAAAGTCACTCTTGTAAGAAGAAATGAATAATGTAATTACCATTATTTGTAATGAAAGAGGTTATAAGGTTTCCAGAACCTGGGATTTGAGAGTGTATGTTGTTATATTTTAGTATATAATGATGTATGTTGGATGAATGATGTACTCGTGACGTACGAAATCCGGGTGTGAAGATAGACCGGATTTTGGGGCGTCATGAAGTTAATATCGTGACGATAGGTTATAAACCTTAGGTAGGAGTACCTAAGACTATAATCGTAGAGAGAAGGATAAGAAGATCACCACGTGATTAAAGTGACTCATAGTATCAGATGGGTTGTTAAACGATGAATGATTTATAGCTATGGCTATGAATGAAAGGTACTATGAAGTAGTACGGGAAGAAGAACTTAGATTGAGTTATGAAGGATAGTATATGAATTAAAGAAAATTCATATTAAGTAGAGAGAGATTTAGAAGTTATAAAATTTCAATTGAGGACTCATGTGATAGCTGAGTTGTATGAACCTTTGTTATGGGCAGAGGTTTGTGCTTGGTGTAACAACTGCTTAGCTTATTACAGTGATAATCATTGGAATTGGTCGCGCTATCAAGATGTATATGGCAAGAAGGTGAATCTTTTCTCATGTATATACTTGGTAGGTAGAGAATGATAAGGTAGGTGCGAGTTCTTGAAACTCATACTTATGGTAAGTTTGTGACTCATAATAATATGGTATGTTTTCGAACGTCTCAGCGAATGGACGCCTATAGTCTGTCTGGATGTTCTTAAACTCATATTATTGTGGAAAGTTCCTGAACTCATAATGTGTGGTAAGTTGATGGACTGTACTAAGGTATAAGGATGTTTAGACTGAAAGCACGTTGTTTTCAGTAGGCTTAGTAGTGAAGGTGCTAGAGAAGATTAAGTATTGTCGCAGTAAGACAATGAAGGAAGATGGAGAATAGGATATTCCAAGTCATCTAGCTATGCTAGATTTCGAAGTTTATTGAACTCGTGCTGATATGTACATTTTGAAAAGGAAAGGATTGGTTCAACTTTTGGAACCAACGTATTTTAAAAGAGCTATTCTTGATATGTCTATGCTAATTGCTTCGGCTAGACAGAAATTGATTTGAAAATATTCAAAATGAATTTTATATCATCTATGCATTCGATTCAAGGGTGGTAAAACGATGGAGTTGTTAATACCATCGAACCTGGTGTTGGATGTGATCTTAGGATCAACAACCTGCTATGGTATGATGTATAATGACGAAGTCACAAACTGACAAAGTCCTCAACGTACTGTGAAAAGTACGGTATCATGACGTCATAAAATGTTTTGATGTATTGTGAAAAGAATTTAAAGAAGTAGTCGATGTCAATTGAGTTGACTAGACGAATGTTTCTAGTTGATATCCAATTTAATGGTATGGTCTAAGCTATTTGATTTGGCTAGACAAATGGTATGTCATCGAGCTTTCTTTGAGAACTTATGCCAAACCATATTGTTTTGGTGCGGAATCTAATGATTTAGTCTGAGGAGAACATGGAAGAGGTAGTTACTTTCTTTGTGATTGTAAACTGACCGTTAAAGAAGGGCTTACGGCGAAATGCTGGTTAACCCAGTAAGAGTTCATGGTCGATTTGACCCCTCAGCAAAAGTATGAAAAGTTTTAAGAGGAAATTTTATATTTCTCATTATTCCTTCTACTTCATGATTCTTGATATGTTTATGGGGGTTAGGAATGAGGGAAAGATAAGAACTCCATTGAAGAGAAGTTGAGAAGAAAGGTAGGCTAAAATTTCGAGGATGAAATTCTATGAAGAAGGGGTAAATGTGATGACCCGGGTAAGGGTGTGGTTTTAAGAAATTCCGAGGACGGAATTTTTATAAGTGGGGAAGAGTGTGACGACCCGGAAATTCGAGTTGTCCAGAATTTAAGTTTAAAAAATTAGTTATTAATAAAAAGAATTTTTATTAATATTATTATGTGCTATGTGTTTATTAATCGTTCTATAACCTAGGATGATTATAAATCGGGAGTATTCTGGCTACGAGCTAGATTGAGCGAATAAGAAATTTTCAAGATTAAAATAGAAGTTTTACGGGAACAAAATATTTTCGGAAAAAGACGAAATAGGCATTATTCATTCGTTTCTACTCTGGAGATTTATTTTGAAATTCGAGAAGTTATAGATTACGTTTAATTCTGAGACGTGATGGAATATTCAATAATATTTCAGTTATGGCAAAAACGAAGTTTTCACCTACGGACTCAAAACCTAAGGGTTAGGAGAAGTGAGTTCCGAGAATTTTATGATCACGTATAATAATTAGGGTTATTATGCGTGAGAGATATGAGTATGATATGAATTATTATACGAGTATAGTATGAAGATTATTACGACATATAATACGAATATCGTACGAACAATATACGAATAGATTACGAGAATCCGAGAATACGAGAATAGAATGCGTAGAATACGATTAGTCTTAATGGACTTTGAGTTCATGGACTTTGTAGAATCTAATTGGACTTGGATTATGTCAAGCCCAACGCTTTGTGAAATCAAGCCCAAGATAGGCCCAATAAGAATTATGGTTAAGGCCCAAACCAAGAAAAGAAACCGCGGATCGAACCGTTTGGTAAACGGATGGGTAATAACCAATGGGGCAACCCATGGGGCAAGAGGGGCGACCACTTGGCCACCAAGTAAACTTGGTGGCTAAGTCTTGGAGGAGGTGGGAATAGTAAGGAGGTGGGTGGCGAAATGACCAAATTGCCCCTAATTGGAAAATCTATAAATAATAAGCTCATTTCATTGTTTTGTGATTTTGAAAATCCTAGACATTTGAGAGAGAGAGAGAGAGAGAACTCGGATGGGAGGGAGAAGGAAGAGCATGAGCATGAATGATCGGATCGAAAGTGTTCGTGAAATAGAAAAGCTTGCAAATCGCCGGCTTTGTCTAGCGGAAGAAAAATAAGAAGAAGAGGTAATCTAAAACCTAGTTTCTCTAATATTTTTCTTTAAGATTTCTATGTCAAAAACATAGCTTAATGAGATTAAGGAATAAAAGAAGATTGGAATGATTTCATATGGTTGAAATCATGAGAAAAGAAGAAATAAGAACTTAGAAATTTAGTTTATAAATTTCTTAAGGAAGTATAAGATTCGTGATGAATTAGAACAATCCGAGTGAATTATATGAATGATTAGATGAAATAAGTAAGGAATAATGTTCTATAACATCAAATTCCAATAAAAAGTGAAATCGTAATCCAAAATATCGATTAAAATGAAGAACGAACGAAGAACACGAAGAACGTTGTTGATGGACAAATTTAAAACCATCGTAGGATAATTGTTGTTGATGGACAAGTTTAAAACCATAGCGTATAAGTTTGATGCATACTGCTTGGTTAGGAACGATAGAAACGTTCATGAAGAACGGATTAAAACATAGCTATAACGAAGTTATGGCAAAAATTTCTTAAAAGACGAACGAGAATTAGAAAGTTAATAAATAAACCCGAATGTGTAGGGTTTCATAAGGATGTAAGAAAATATTGAAAATATGAGTCATGGACTCAAGAATGAACGAATTCCAGGTTCGGATGATCAAATTACGGATGAAAGAACAATGAGCGTTAAAAACGTAAAACGAATAAAGGGTGAAGATCAAGCCAATCGAATGGCACGTTAATAGATTCAGAACAAAGTTCTGTCCGAGGGGTATTGAAGTACGTAAGATAAGGAAGAGAATGGCTTTAGAACGACCTCATTCCGAGTTATAACAAATAAGTTATGGAAGTAGGAAGTAAGCGTCTCAAAACGATCAAAGACTTAGAAGAATTTTTCAAGAATTAGGGCTTGGCGCCGTGGTGCCAACCATGCCTTATAAGTTGGTGCTGCAGCGCCAGACCAGAGAGCTGGGTACAACAAACTCGCGCCGCGGCGCAAGAGATAACAAAGGGAGTGGCGCCGTGGCGCCAGTGTTGGGAAAAAGCCAGAGATGATCTTTTAACTGCTCAACTCTTGGGGGAAATGTAAGGGACGATAAAGTATATAATATTCAACTAATGTAACACTTAATCAAGTGATGTAAACCTTTATTAAAGGTTGAACGTATAGATTAAACAAGATTAAATGACAAAGAATATAATCGCGGGTTACGTAACCGATATTCGGGAACCGTAGTCGGGATGAACGAACGTGAGGAATTGCTATGGTTGTGATTCCTTAGACGTTGAGTGACGAGGTTGTGATTCCTGAACTCATAATGTGTGGTAAGTTGATGGACTGTACTAAGGTATAAGGATGTTTAGACTGAAAGCACGTTGTTTTCAGTAGGCTTAGTAGTGAAGGTGCTAGAGAAGATTAAGTATTGTCGCAGTAAGACAATGAAGGAAGATGGAGAATAGGATATTCCAAGTCATCTAGCTATGCTAGATTTCGAAGTTTATTGAACTCGTGCTGATATGTACATTTTGAAAAGGAAAGGATTGGTTCAACTTTTGGAACCAACGTATTTTAAAAGAGCTATTCTTGATATGTCTATGCTAATTGCTTGGGCTGACGAAATTGATTTGAAAATATTCAAAATGAATTTTATATCATCTATGCATTCGATTCAAGGGTGGTAAAACGATGGAGTTGTTAATACCATCGAACTCGGTGTTGGATGTGATCTTAGGATCAACAACTTTCTATGGTATGATGTATAATGACGAAGTCACAAACCCATTAAAGTCCTCAACGTCTTTGTGAAAAGTACGGTATCGTGACGTCATAAAATGTTTTGATGTATTGTGAAAAGAATTTAAAGAAGTAGTCGATGTCAATTGAGTTGACTAGGCGAATGTTTCTAGTTGATATCCAATTTAATGGTATGGTCTAAGCTATTTGATTTGGCTAGACAAATGGTATGTCATCGAGCTTTCTTTGAGAACTTATGCCAAACCATATTGTTTTGTGCGGAATCTCTAATGATTTAGTCCGAGGAGAACATGGAAGAGGTAGTTACTTTCTTTGTGATTGTAAACCCATGGCCAGTTAAAGAAGGGCTTACTGGTGAAATGTTGGTTAACCCAAAGAAGAGTTCATGGTCGATTTGACCCCTCAAAGAAAAGTATGAAAAGTTTTAAGAGGAAATTTTATATTTCTCATTATTCCTTCTACTTCATGATTCTTGATATGTTTATGGGGGTTAGGAATGAGGGAAGATAAGAACTCCATTGAAGAAGTTGAGAAGAAAGGTAGGCTAAAATTTCGAGGATGAAATTCTATGAAGAAGGGTAAAATGTGATGACCCGGGTAAGGGTGTGGTTTTAAGAAATTCGAGGGGCGAAATTTTTATAAGTGGGGAAGAGTGTGACGACCCTAAATTGAGTTGTCCGAATTTAAGTTTAAAAAATTAGTTATTAATAAAAAAGAATTTTTATTAATATTATTATGTACTATGTGTTTATTAATCGTTCTATAACCTAGGATGATTATAAATCGGGAGTATTCTGGCTACGAGCTAGATTGAGCGAATAAGAATTTTCAAGACGAAAATAGAAGTTTTCTGGGAACAAAATATTTTCGGGGAAAAAGACGAAATAGGCATTATTCATTCGTTTCTACTCGGAGATTTATTTTGAAATTCCGAGAAGTTATAGATTACGTTTAATTCTGAGACGTGATGGAATATTCAATAATATTTCAGTTATGGCAAAAACGAAGTTTTCACCTACGGACTCAAAACCTAAGGGTTAGGAGAAGTGAGTTCCGAGAATTTTATGATCACGTATAATAATTAGGGTTATTATGCGTGAGAGATATGAGTATGATATGAATTATTATACGAGTATAGTATGAAGATTATTACGACATATAATACGAATATCGTACGAACAATATACGAATAGATTACGAGAATCCGAGAATACGAGAATAGAATGCGTAGAATACGATTAGTCTTAATGGACTTTGAGTTCATGGACTTTGTAGAATCTAATTGGACTTGGATTATGTCAAGCCCAACGCTTTGTGAAATCAAGCCCAAGATAGGCCCAATAAGAATTATGGTTAAGGCCCAAACCAAGAAAAGAAACCGCGGATCGAACCGTTTGGTAAACGGATGGGTAATAACCAATGGGGCAACCCATGGGGCAAGAGGGGCGACCACTTGGCCACCAAGTAAACTTGGTGGCTAAGTCTTGGAGGAGGTGGGAATAGTAAGGAGGTGGGTGGCGAAATGACCAAATTGCCCCTAATTGGAAAATCTATAAATAATAAGCTCATTTCATTGTTTTGTGATTTTGAAAATCCTAGACATTTGAGAGAGAGAGAGAGAGAGAGAACTCGGATGGGAGGGAGAAGGAAGAGCATGAGCATGAATGATCGGATCGAAAGTGTTCGTGAAATAGAAAAGCTTGCAAATCGCCGGCTTTGTCTAGCGGAAGAAAAATAAGAAGAAGAGGTAATCTAAAACCTAGTTTCTCTAATATTTTTCTTTAAGATCTCTATGTCAAAAACATACCTTAATGAGATTAAGGAATAAAAGAAGATTGGAATGATTTCGTATGGTTGAAATCATGAAATAAGAAGAAATAAGAACTTAGAAATTTAGTTTATAAATTTCTTAAGGAAGTATAAGATTCGTGATGAATTAGAACAATCCGAGTGAATTATATGAATGATTAGATGAAATAAGTAAGGAATAATGTTCTATAACATCAAATTCCAATAAAAAGTGAAATCGTAATCCAAAATATCGATTAAAATGAAGAACGAACGAAGAACACGAAGAACGTTGTTGATGGACAAATTTAAAACCATCGTAGGATAATTGTTGTTGATGGACAAGTTTAAAACCATAGCGTATAAGTTTGATGCATACTGCTTGGTTAGGAACGATAGAAACGTTCATGAAGAACGGATTAAAACATAGCTATAACGAAGTTATGGCAAAAATTTCTTAAAAGACGAACGAGAATTAGAAAGTTAATAAATGAACCCGAATGTGTAGGGTTTCATAAGGATGTAAGAAAATATTGAAAATATGAGTCATGGACTCAAGAATGAACGAATTCCAGGTTCGGATGATCAAATTACGGATGAAAGAACAATGAGCGTTAAAAACGTAAAACGAATAAAGGGTGAAGATCAAGCCAATCGAATGGCACGTTAATAGATTCAGAACAAAGTTACATAAGGGTATTGAAGTCGTAAGATAAGGAAGAGAATGGCTTTAGAAACGACCTCATTCCGAGTTATAACAAATAAGTTATGGAAGTAGGAAGTAAGCGTCTCAAAACGATCAAAGACTTAGAAGAATTTTTCAAGAATTAGGGCTTGGCGCCGTGGTGCCAACCATGCCTTATAAGTTGGTCTTTGCAGCCGCTTGCACCGAGAGAGTCAAGGTACAACAAACTCAGCCATGGCTACAAGAGATAACAAAGGGAGTGGCGCCGTGGCGCCAGTGTTGGGAAAAAGCCAGAGATGATCTTTTAACTGCTCAGCTCTTGGGGGAAATGTAAGGGACGATAAAGTATATAATATTCAACTAATGTAACACTTAATCAAGTGATGTAAACCTTTATTAAAGGTTGAACGTATAGATTAAACAAGATTAAATGACAAAGAATATAATCGCGGGTTACGTAACCGATATTCGGGAACCGTAGTAGGGATGAACGAACGTGAGGAATTGCTATGGTTGTGATTCCTTAGACGTTGAGTGACGAGGGTAATTGTAAGACCCCGAAATTTTTTAAATAAAAAGGAATTTCCTTTATTTATTATTTTGAAATAGTAAGGGTTGATTTGATTAATGTGGATAGTTAAGGGTTAAATATGCAAATATTTCAAAATAAGCAAGTGGTTATAAAATATTCATTATCGCTTGGAATATTCGTTTGGTCGTGGAATATTCGTCGCTGTCTTGGGAATATTCGTATTTACTGTAAAGCAAATGATGTGTGGGCCCCATAATGAAAGCGATTGGATGAAGAAAGCGACAAATATAAGTTGTTTTTAAATAACTGGCGTAGTTATTCTGAATTATCTTTGTTGGAATACCCGGTGGTTAAAAAACACTAATACGCGCTGTTGAACAAGAAGATACCAGTATTGCACCAATTATTGATTCTTACATAAGAAGGCACTACTCAATAATGGTTACGATAATTCTTTGCTCAAAGATATTTTATTGAGTTAATAATTGCTTTGCGTTGATGTTTTATATTCTTTGTTGTTTCAATAATTGTCATTACACAAATCTTTCATTATCGAAGCAATAATTCATATTATCCTAATAATATAACATTATTGGCAATGTCTAGAAAGTTCATCTAAGGAGAGGTTTGGTCATCTAATTGCGCGAAGAAGAAATTCTTATTGAAAGCCCCTCTTTCTGAGGAGCCGCACTGGTTGTCGATATTATGATTACGTAATATTATTTGTGAATAATTAATTATTGATTCATATGATGAGGAAAATATTGATTTTATGTGGATATAGATGGAGAAAATTTTAAAATGACAATTGTTGAAAATTAATATTTTATCTTTTTCGATAAAATAATTCATTTAAATATATTATTTTAATAATATATTAACGGTGATATTTTACAACGAATGTGGGATATATGAGTATCGAGGAGGAAGAGTATTTTTGTTGCAATAAATGATTAACACATGTTTTGTGTGTTTGGTGGACCCCATTTCTTGATTGAAATTTGATTATAGCACGTAAAATCGCTTGGCTTGAGGATTTCGGTCAATTTCTGTTTGGAATTTGGAAAACTTTCTTCGCAAAGTTGTAGAGAATTGAATTTCCTATAAAAAGTCGCGAGATTCGAATTTTCTGATAAAAGACCTATTTATTGTGAATTGTTGAAGTTCCGAAGCTCCGAAATAATTGATTTTTGGAAGTTTAAAATTTTTTTAATTACAAAAACGTTTTTTGTGTTTGGTTAGCCTCATTAAACACATGCAAGTTGTTGAAATCAGATGGTTCTAGGTGCGTAGAGAATTTGTAATATATATAATATTATTATATTAAATTTTCTGCTTTGGTGTTCTAAGCAATTTCCTATAAACAGGGTGCTTAGGTTAGAATTGAAAATCACACCGTAAACTCAAGTTTTCTCTCTATATTATCGAGCGTATTCTTGTGAGTATTTTGAGTATACTTTGAGTATTGCTATACGGTGCAAGTCCAAGTCATAGCCTATATCCTGTTTTTCAACTAAAATCATTGCTTTTCGAGGTAAGGGATATTATTTTTAAGAATGATATTATTTCTTCAATATCATTATAATTGAAATGTCGATCTGAAGTTTTTATCAAATTTGGAACTTTTTCATGCTCTGGGTTTACTATTCATGGGTTACTATTCATGAGTTACTATTCACGATTACTATTATTCATGAGTTACTATTCACGAGTTCTTATTCACGAGTACTATTCATGAAGCGTGAAGATGTTTTTGTGGAATTTCTATCTTTTGGTGTCGGAGTTACTATTCACGATATCTGGACTATTCACGATATCTGACACTATTCACGATATCTGATACTATTCAATTAGAAAAATAAAATTTCTTCTTTTAAATCTAAAACATCTATTCCGGATACTAACTCGATTGTATCCATGTTTTGATCATTCTTGAATTTTACACCACTATGATTATTTTTGAGGTATTTTTGGGCGTGGATAAAACCAAGTACGAATCCTTAATCCTTAATCCTTGTCATTTTTGTTTCACCGGATTCGCTTCTTTAAAAAATATTTTCATCATCCTCGGTCTTAAATGATGATATTATGGAATATCTTTGGCACATAGTGCAAAAGATGAATGATTTCTTAAGAATATCTTTGGCACAGTAGTGCAAAGATGAATGATTTCAAGAATATCTTTGGCCCGTAGTGGAAAGATGAACAGTGTTTAAATGAACATGACCAATCGATGAATATCTTTGGCCCAGAAGGCAAAGATGAATATTTGATTCCGGATGTATATTGATTGATGTTACGGGGATAAAATATTGATGATGGACTCGTTAAATTCATAGATTATAGTAGATTTCATTCTCTACGTAACTCTTCTATGAATTATTATTTCACTATGAATATTGATCTCAAAACTTGTTGTCATTGTATTCTATCGATTTTTCCTGTTGAAGACTAACGATAATTTGTTGTATATTATCTTAGTCATAATATTCTTTACTGGGCTAGTTGAGCTCACCCTTTTCCTTGTTGTTCCATTTTTCTTCTCAGGAGGCGAGAATGTAGCGAAGTACTAGTCGGGGTATGGAATGAAGGTTCTAGAGAGAGTTGTTTAGTAGTCCTCACCATTTTTGTAAAATAATGAATCAATAATTATGATGGGGATTTATTTGCATGTGGATATTGTCTAAGAAGACATATTATATTTAAACTCATTATATATTGTCGTATTTCACACGACATTTGTATTATTGAAGTTGTAGTTTGCTTTTTGTACCATGTATTTGGCGACTCGTAATGGGTGTTGTGTATACCTATTTTGGGGCGTCACGGTTGGTATCGAGCTTAGGATATGATCTCTGGCGGAGATCGGGAATAGAACTAGGAGGGAGAGGCAGGTAAATCCTTCGCTAGTGTGTCCTACCTAAGCTTATTTGTTAGTTGGTCGATATATAGGGATATTATGTGATATATTGATTTCCTTAATTAACCCTTATTTTATGATGATGTTTTGAATGTCGAATTGAGAATATTAACAATGGAGTAAATGAGACCGTGGAGATGCTGTACTCACCAACGAGGAGAACGTCACAATAGTCGGCAATGTTCCTCCCGTGAACAACACCAATCGAAAGCGATGATGAACGAGGGGATGTTTAGAAGCTTTTCTTTTTCATGCAAAATCGAGCCGAGGAGACTCGTGTTCAAAATCTGAGGAGGAAATGATAGCAATTCACGGGTGGTCACAAAGCAAATTCGAAGAGTTGGGACCACTGAATTACTGGGAAAGCCGGATCCGATTAAAGGCGGAGATGTGGGTCAAACAAATTACCAAGATATTCGATGTCTTGGGATGCACGAGAACAGAAAGTTCCATTCGCCACCTTTATGTTCCGTGGCGGCGAAGCAGACATCGGTGGGAATCACGTGAAGCGTACCTATCCAAACCGCACTCAAAGATGTCATGGGAGACGTTTGAAAGCAGTTCAATGACAAGTACTTCCCCGAAAGTATTCGTCATATATATGAAGGAAGTGGAGTTTATTAGACTAGAAGCGAATAACATGACGGTGTCCCAAAGACGAGGCGAAGTTCATGGAGTTATCCGGTGTTGCACCTCATTTGGTGGAGAATGAGGAACGTATGACGCGGATGTTTCTTAGAGGTTTGAAACCCGACATACGTCGAAAGATCTCATTTCTCATAAATTTTCTCTATTCGAGATGTTGTCAATGTGGCTCAGGTTGTTAGAGCGAGATAACGAGTACGTTCAACCGAGGGACCATAACCGAGGATCATACAGAAGATAGCGATCATCGAATAACGATAACTAGCGGAGAAAGAAGAATACGACAAAGCGGTAACCACTCTGGTGGTAATCGTGGCCATGAAAATAGAAGAAGCGAGTGGGAGGAGATTTTAAAAGAGAGATTCAACAACGACCATGTGAAGACGTCGGTACCAAGAGTAACTAGTTTTAAGGGAGGAGAACGACCACCCCACGTATATGTTACAAATGCGGAAAGAGGGACATATCATTGGCGCCCACAACAGCTTTAAGGTATGCTATAATTGTGGAAAGAAGGACATATCGCTTCGAGATTATGCGATATCGAAACCCATCCCAATGAGAATGGTGACTCAAAAGGATGTCCCGAAAAGTCAAAGTCAATCTTCTTGGAAGAGCGTTTGTCGTGGCCGGTCATTAAATGCAAGGAACCCGAACGAAGTTAGCACGGGTTAGTCAATTATAAATTCTTGCGAAGTATATACCTTACTAGATATCGGTTCTACCCATTCTTTTATCTCTCTTACTTGCGCTCAACGTTTAAACTTGACTCAAAGAAATTAGACTTTGACTATCTGTGGAAACTCCGTTAGGAGAAACTTTCATCACATCCACTTTGTTTATAAATCTTGCTTGATTCAGTTGGCACTATCACATTACCCGTTAACCTTATTTCTATAGAGATATTTGTTTTGATGTGATTTTAAGGTTAACTACTCATCATGCCGAAATTGATTATTTTACGTAAGGTTGTTAGTTTTCATATTCCTAAGCAACTTTTGTTATTCAATTCAAGCAATCAAACCATTGTAGTCAAACATTTTCATATCAAGCCATGAAGTCATTCGTTTATTACGGATGTCAAATTTTCTTAGTCCATGTTATGGATTTGAATAAAGACACGCCGATTTGAATAATATTCCTGTTGTTATTGATTTTTCCTGACGTATTTCCTGAAGAATTTCTTGGCTTACTCCCAAAGCCTGATATTAAATTTTGTATCGACTTTGAACCCGGTACAAAACTCATTTCTAAAATCTCATATCGAATGGCTCTATTGAACTTCGAGGAGTTAAAAATTCAACTATAAATTTGGTACTGAGCCTTTATCTTGTGACTTCCTTTGTGGAATTCACCTAAGCCGAACTCTCTGTAGAAGCGACGTCATATTCGTGCGATAGTAAACTGATAGGTGTCATTGTGACGTGCTATCCAAGATTGGGATATGAGTCACAGTTGAGAGCAACCTAAGTCAGTAATCGAAATACGTAGCTTTCTAGGCTTAGTTGGTTATTATCGGAGATTCGTTGAAGGAGATTCTCGAATCGCTATTCCATTAACGCAGCTGACTCGTAGAGATACAAAATTCGAATGGAGCAAGGAATGTGGGAAGAGCTTGAAGAACTCAAGAGGAGACTCATTTCAAAGACATGTTACGATCATGCCATCCGGAAAAGAGAACGTGGTAGTGACGCGTTGAGTAGAAGATCATATCTGGAACGCAAGTGCGATGATGTCAAGTATACGCATAGAGCCAACTTTAATAGAAAAAGTTAAGGTTGCTCAAGCCACCGACCCAGAGCTGATGCGTATGAAGAAGAAAGTACAAGAAGGAGCTATTCTGGAAGCGAGAATCGATGAAGAAGGAATACTTGAGTCCACTCTAGACTTTGTGTTCCTAACGACTCTGATTTGAAGTACAAGATCATGATGGAGGCACACAACACATTGTTTGCAATCCATCTCAGGAGTACCAAATGTATTATGATCTTCAACATACATTTTGGTGGAACAATATGAAGAGAGAGATTGCAAAGTTTATCTCGATGTGTTTAACTTGCCAACGTAAAAAGCGGAGCATCTTGTACCTAAGGGTCCGTTGCAACCACTTGAGATTCCTGGAATGGAAGTGGGAACACATTACTATGGATTTCGTTCACGGGTCTTCCTACGGTTTCTCAAGGCATCAATGCTATTTGGGTTATTGTTGATAGATTAACCAAGTCTCGCTCATTTCTTCCGATATCGAGAGACTTATTCCTTGAACGTCTTTCTCGTATGTACGTAAATGAGATTGTGAGATTGCATGGCATGCCAAGATCCATAGTTTTGGGTTAGTTTGTAGAAAGCTATGGGCACGAATTTACGATTCGGCTTGGCATACCATCCTCAAAACGGATGGGCAATCGAAAAGGACTACTCAAACTCTTGAAGATATATTAAAACTCGTGTCCTAGATTTCAAAGGAAGTTGGGATAAGTACTTGCCATTGGTGGAATTCTCATACAACAATAGTTATTAAACAAATATAGGCATGGTTCCATTCAAGCATTATATGGACAAAATGTCGTTCTCCAATATGTTGGAATGAGGTGGGTGAAGCAACATTGTTGGGACCCGAAGTTAGTATGTATGACTAATGATTCGACAACGATATAAAGCGGCACAAGATCGACAAAAGAGTTATGCGGATCTTCATCGAAAGGACGTGGAATTTAATGTAGGGGATCATGTATTGTTGCGAGTTGCTCCATGGAAGGAGTTATAAGATTTGGGAAGAGAGGAAAGCTCAATCCATGATTTATTGGTCCATTTCAAATTCTTGACCGAGTAGGAAATGTAGCCTATAGACTTGCGTTACCTCCGGTATGTCTCGTGTTCATAATGTGTTTCACATATCCATACTTCATAAATATGTGAAAGACCCGAACCACGTTATTGAGTTAGAACCGGACGAGATAGCCAAAGACTTAACGTGTCGCGGAGGTACTGTCAAGATCTTGGATAGGAAGGAGCATGTCCTACGCGCAAAGGTCATACCACAAGTTAAAGTTTTGTGGAGGAATCATGCTATAGAGGAAATGACCTGGGAATTGGAAACGGAAATGAAAGCGAGGTATCCTCACCTTTTCGAAACACTGTATCGAATCGTCACGTTTCGATTCGAGGACGAAATTTCATAAGGAGGGAGGTTGTAAGACCAAAAATTTTTAAATAAAAAGGAATTTCCTTTATTTATTATTTTGAAATAGTAAGGGTTGATTTGATTAATGTGGATAGTTAAGGGTTAAATATGCAAATATTTCAAAATAAGCAAGTGGTTATAAAATATTCATTATCGTCGGGGAATATTCGTTTGGTCGTGGAATATTAAATGACTGTCGGGAATATTCGTATCGACGGCTGTAACGACCATGTGTGGGCCCCATAACGAAAGCGATTGGATGAAGAAAACGACAAATATAAGTTGTTTTTAAATAATTGGCGTAGTTATTCTGAGATTATCTTGTTGGAATACCCGTGGTTAAAAAACACTAATACTGCTGTTGTTGAACAAGAGTAGCACACCAGTATTGCACCAATTATTGATTCTTACATAAGAAGGCACTACTCAATAATGGTTACGATAATTCTTGCTCAAGATTTTATTGAGTTAATAATTGTTTGCGTTGATGTTTTATATTCATTGTTGTTTCAATAATTGTCATTACACAAGATCTTTCATTATCGAAGCAATAATTCATATTATCCTCAATAATATAACATTATTGGCAATGTCTAGAAAGTTACATCTAAGGAGAGGTTTGGTCATCTAATTTAGCTTGCCAAGATGAAGAAATTCTTATTGAAAGCCCCTCTTTCTGAGGCGCTGCAGGTTGTCATTAATATTGTGATTCGTAATATTATTTGTGAATAATTAATTATTGATTCATATGATGAGGAAAATATTGATTTTATGTGGATATAGATGGAGAAAAATTTTAAAATGACAATTGTTGAAAATTAATATTTTATCTTTTTCTCGATAAAATAATTCATTTAAATATATTATTTTAATAATATATTAACTGCGTGATATTTTTACAACGAATGTGGGATATATGAGTATCGAGGAGGAAGAGTATTTTTGTTGCAATAAATGATTAACACATGTTTTGTGTGTCGGTGGACCCCATTTCTTGATCGAAAATTGATTATAGCTTTAAAAATCGCCTCGCTTGAGGATTTCGGTCAATTTCTGTTTGGAATTTGGAAAAACTTTCTTCTGCAAAGTTGTAGAGAATTGAATTTCCTATAAAAAGTCGCGAGATTCAATTTTCTGATAAAAGACCTATTTATTGTGAATTATTGAAGTTCAAGTTCAAATAATTGATTTTGAAAGTTTAAAATATTTTAATTACAAAACGTTTTTTGTGTTTGGTCAGCCTCATTAAACACATGAAAGTTGCTGAAATCAGATGGTTCTAGGTGCGTAGAGAATTTGTAATATATATAATATTATTATATTAAATTTTCTCGCTTTGGTGTTCTAAGCAATTTCCTATAAATAGGTGCTTAGGTTAGAATTGAAAATCACACCGAAATCAAGTTTTCTCTCTATATATTATCGGCGTATGCTTGTGAGTATTTTGAGTATACTTTGAGTATTGCTATACGGTGCAAGTCCAAGTCATAGCTTATATCCTAGGTGTTTGACTAAATCTTGTCTTTCGAGGTAAGGGATATTATTTTTTCAGTAATGATATTATTTCTTCAATATCATTATAATTTGAAATGTTGATCTGAAGTTTTATCAAATTTGGAACTTTTTCATGTCGGGGTTACTATTCATGGGTTACTATTCATGAGTTACTATTCACAAGTTACTATTCATGAGTTACTATTCACGAGTACTATTCATGAAGCGTGAAGATGTTTTTGTGGAATTTCTATCTTTTGGTGTCTGAGTTACTATTCACGATATCGGCACTATTCACGATATCTGACACTATTCACGTACTGGTACTATTCAATCAAAAATAAAATTTCTTCTTTTAAGTCTAAAACATCTATTCCGGATACTAACTCGATTGTATCCATGTTTTGATCATTCTTGAATTTTACACCACTATGATTATTTTTGAGGTATTTTTGGACGTGGATAAAACCAAGTACGAATCCTTAATCCTTAATCCTTGTCATTTTGTTTCACTTTGGATTCGTTTTTTAAAAAAAATTTTTCATCATCCTCGATCTTAAATGATGATATTATGGAATATCTTTGGCTCAGTAGTGCAAAGATGAATGATTTCTTAAGAATATCTTTGGCAGAGTGCAGATGAATGATTTCTGAAGAATATCTTTGGCCCGTAGTGCAAAGATGAACAGTGTTTAAATGAACATGACCAATCGATGAATATCTTTGGCTCATAGTGCAAAGATGAATATTTGATTCGGATGTATATTGATTGATGTTATAGGGATAAAATATTGATGATGGATCGTTAAATTCATAGATTATAGTAGATTTCATTCTCTACGTAACTCTTCTATGAATTATTATTTCACGCCTTGAATATTTATCCGAAACTTGTTGTCTATTGTATTCTATCGATTTTTCCTCGTTGAAGACTAACGATAATTTGTTGTATATTATCTTAGTCATAATATTCTTCTTCGGGCTAGTTGAGCTCACCCTTTTCCTTGTTGTTCCATTTTTTCTTCTCGGGAGGCGAGAATGTAGCGAGTACTAGTGGAGGGTATGGAATGAAGGTTCTAGAGAGAGTTGTTTAGTAGTCCTCACCATTTTGTAAAATAATGAATCAATAATTATGATGGGGATTTATTTGCATGTGGATATTGTCTAGAAGACAATATTATATTTAAACTCACAGTATATATTGTCGTATTTCACACGACATTTGTATTATTGAAGTTGTAGTTTGCTTTTTGTACCATGTATTTGGCGACTCAGAATGGGTGTTGTGTATACCTATTTTGGGGGCGTCACAGTAATGAATAACATTTTGATGTTATATCATGATAATGAGAGATAAGTGTGAAGCGTATAGACGCTGTGAATGCAACGTCGTTCACGATGGGCGCTGGTCTTAGCATACAATGATTGGTATGGCTTTGACACTAAGAACGAGTAATGAACATGGGGTTCATATAATGGATAACGAAAGTATTAAATAGTATATGAATTATCAAGAAAGCCGTAACAAACGGTAATAAGATTATTGAAAGCCGAATGTGATTCGATAAAGAATGAATCTGGAGGGATGACATTTAGTTGTTAGAAAGCCGTAAGGAATAAGAAATTGACTTAATTGAACATTATAGTTTAATAGTTCGTATAAGTTAAGAGAAGTTAGGTTGTGGTACAATCATAACCTTTGATGGTTGACATATGGGAGCTGGGCTAAACAATTCCTTCAGAGAGTGAAGGTATATACAAAACTGGCAACCGATCTAACTCACTGTGATGGCAGTGTAGATGAGACGGGAAATTGTTTGTTGGTTGTTTGCGGGAAACCACTCAGAGTACCATATGGACTACTAGCAGAGACGCGATGTGTGCTGAGTCCTAGAGAAGTTATAAGAAGAAGATAAGAATATAAATCATCCAAGATGATGAACGTATGAGTAAGACATCTCCGTATGTCATAAAGTCATAAATTGGTAAAAGAAGTTAGTCGCGTAAACTTATATTGCAAGAACACGAACTCTAAGAAGTAAAGTTAAGTAAACCAATGCGTAAGTTCAATATATGACTAATTGGTGTTTATGTTTTCTCCTTATGTGTTATATAGGAATTGAAATGAACAGTTCGGCGTAAGTTGTAGCTGGGCGTAAGGCAAGTTTCCTAACTTCATTCATATTACATGAATGCTAGTTTCTTAAACTTCTCAGATGTTGTACTTGAGAAGCTCTGTCTATGTGCGAATGTGCGATATTTGTACAATGTGGTAGAACGTATGAGGCCTTGAGCCACAATTTGAACACTTTGGTGTTTCTATGATATACATTGTTCTGTGATTGAGTTGTTCAATAGAAGTATGTTTTGTTTATACATGAACCGTTATTGTTAAGTCTGTGCTAATGATTCTAGCCAGACAAGATGTGTATGAAAAAGGTAGAGGGATGAAAGTATTTCAAAGAGAAAACGATTGATGTTTTAAGATGATCGGAATCGAGACTATTCCTATTATTCAAGCTGCTTCATAACCTTTGTTTGGTTATAGATGTTCTAAGCAAATGTTTTAATTCTGAAGTTGTTTGTTCAACTGTTATGACTTGCTGGGCAATTGAATGCTCACACTTGCTTTAAATGAAAAACAATTTTCAGCGAACAAGGTTAGAAGAACTTAAGGATCCCATAAAGATCAAGCTGACGGTCTCCAGATGAATTGTCATTCAGAGTGTGAAGGTAGCGAGAAGATCAAGTGAAGACTTGTAAATTAGAAAGGTGAATTGAATTATAGACTAGTTTAATGAACTGTTATGTATCCTTGGTGGCGGATAAAAGTCACTCTTGTAAGAATAAATGAATAATGTAATTTCCATTATTTGTAATGAAAGAGGTTATAAGGTTTCCAAAACCTGGGATTTGAGAGTGCATGTTGTTATATTTTAGTATATAATGATGTATGTTGGATGAATGATGTACTCATGATGTACGGAATTCGGGTGTAAAGATAGACCAGATTTCGGGTCGTCACAGAATCTGTCAATTGTTAAAGAATGAAAGTTGTAGATCTCGTCGATATCTTCTTTTTGATAGGTGGCAGGCCTCGTAACTCCAAGCGGATCAAACGTTATGCCTGTTTTACCAAAGGACGTCGCAGCAAGAAACAGGGTAGCGCGGACCGCACTAGGGGCGCGCTAGTCCATCAGTTCCTCACTTTCTGATGGCGTGGCAAAGACACTGAATTGGCTTGGGGACAAGTTAGCGCGCTTAAGCGGTGGGAAGACAATTTGAATTGGGTTATTTGGTTTCCAATTTGAGCTAGAATAGGATTCTTAGTTGCCTAACTTGCTTGGGTGTCCATTAGAACTATAAATACATGATGAGAGACATAAAAGAGAGATATAGATTAGTTTTAGAGGATTCCATTAGATTAGATTAGAGTAAATTAGATCAAAGCCCTAGTTCTTATGGGATTGGGAGATTGAAGCAACTTGGAGACCATTGAAGATCAAGAGCAGGAGCTTGAGGAAGACGGAGATTTGCTGACAACAGATTTATTCTTTACTCTAATTTTATTTTTATCTTTTAATGATTATTTAAGTGTGGATTCTTAGTTTTAATTCAATAATCATGAACTAATTCTTTGTTTGAGATTACAATGGATCTTATTGTGTAGTTTATTTTAATATGCTTCGCTATCAATTATTATGTTCTATTGTGAGGATTGTCTATTTTGATTTGGACTTAATTGTTTAATTGATTGGCCATCAATTACCGTGATAATCTATATGAACTCGAGAGATGAAGTATAGATTTAGATCTTATCATGATAGCATGTGTTCAGGATTTTGTTAGTAGCTTAAACTTGATGAGTGTTAAGGTAGAGATATGCTTGACACTGCATGTAATCGGATAGAGAACTTATTCTTCAACCTTCTTCAATTGTAATTCATATAGAGATATAGTGGGTTAGTTGATTAAGGTGTTTAACGGATTTCTATCTTAATTGTCGATTGACGTTAATATGGGTATTATGCATCGAGAGGTGGTTTTATCTACTTTAGTGTTCTTGATTAACAATTCAAGATAGAGAATAATTGATGAAAAGTCTGTTAACTTAAATGAAGCAATAAGTGAAGTTGTGATCTTAAATCTCCGTTATCTTAATTTAACTAGTGTAATTTAATAGTAGTTTAATTATATAATTTGAAATTTATTCGTTTAAATAAGATTGAGTTGGTTATGGGTTAGTACTTGGTGATTTTTATTAAACAATTCCTCGTGGGAACGATACTCTACTTTCACTTTATTACTTGTTGACCACGTATACTTGCGTTTTGTGCGTAATTAGATTTTACCCAACAATTAGCCCGGTATGCCCAGTATTGGCCCAGTAATACTGGTTTGATCTGTTTCTTGTCTCTGCCATAGGCACAAAAATTTTACCTCAGTCTTATCGGATTCCGCACCAAAACAATTTGGTTCGGGAAAATTTTCAAAGAACGCTTAGAATTTTCATAAACGTTGGTCTAGCCGAATCAAATAGCTTAGACTCATATCACTAATAAATTTCAATCGAAATACGAATTTGTGTAGCCAAAACCCCATTGGCAAATTAAAATTTTGAAATTAGTTTGAAAATGATGTCATGATGTCGTACTGTATTTATAACCCGTTTGAGGATGCCGTCATCGAGTGACTTTGTCATAACACATCATACAATAGTGAAATAACGATGTTAGATCAAATTCAACACTAAGTATTCTTGCATTTATAACTCTATCAACTTTTTATAATCTCTGCACCAGGTTACATGGTACATAAATGATAAATAAAAGTATATTTGATAATTCAAATCATTTTCGTCTAGTCGAAACAAGTAGCATAGACTATACTTTAAACCGTTCAAAAATCATTACAAATCTAATATATTTCCTCAATAGGTAACGATGTGTCGGTGGCCCGAAGTCCACTCATACACAATGGTCACCCGGAGTTGAGAATAAAAATTTATTTTCAAAAGCACATAGTGCGTATTTAACTTGATGTCAAAAATTGCGACTCTAGCGTAGCTAGAACATTTGGAAAACTTAAGTCTCCACTAATAATAATTGCTTAATAATCTATCTATTCTTATTATCCTTAATACACATAACTATTCCAAGTTCGTCAAACCACACTCATGAGTTCATGAACTTTTCACCATCATATGAGTTTAAGAACTTGTCCTAGTCAGACCTTTGGCGTCCATTCGTTGAGGGGTTAATAAACGTTTCATATAATCATGAGTCACGAACGTACCACAAGTATAAGTTTTAAGAACTCGTACTTAACCTGATATTCTCTACATATACCCTATCTATCTGATATACACATGAGAAATGAATCACCCTCTTAACATGCATATAGCAAATAACGCGACACAACCTTAATCTTAACTCCCTTCTCAATATGAATTTCATTTAAAACGTATACATAATCCTTTCCTGAATCTGTACCAATTCATAGTACAACTGACACACAGTATTCTTGCCATAAACTTTTCAATCATTCACCTGATCATTCTCCATACAATAACCTTATCAGATCACGGGGTGATCTCATCATATATATTACGATTCATTTCTATACTATAATCGTTTTGTGTTTCGATCTTCTATCACTGTACTGTTAGTCTTTTAGACTCTATCTATTCATCACTACTGTTCAACTTTATTATCAGAGTTAGGGAACTCTGTATCTTTAATAACCCGCCGAGATTCATCTTTGAATCTTACCAACACACTAACTCTATTTGAGTTAGTACTTATCATAATCACTGCGGTTATTAGTCTCAGGTTTTCCTACCTAAGATTCATAACCTACAACTTTGATACCAACTGTGAGGGCCCCAAAATCTGGGTCCTAAATCACCACGGATCTAGTATAATCATTCTATAACTATTACTATTTGTGGAAGATATAAACATAAATTGTTTATACAATAAACTTTACAGACTATTCCCCAAGGTCGAGTAACCTTAACTTATACACAATTCATAACATGTCTAACATATAATGTTATTATCATACTATACTATTACAATTTAACTACACACATAATCCCAAGATGAACTTGGCTTTGTCCTTCCATATATCTGACGTATTCGTCTTAATCTGCAATATTAATCATGATATAGCAAGGGTGAGCAATAAGTTTGCCCAACAAGCTTAAGTTCAATAATTTAAGGATATATCATGATGGAAAGAATTGAACAAAAGCTGGCTATAGTTCTACAATATAATTGCAAACTAGCGTGAACAAATTTTACATAGATGAACGAACATTGAACATGAACATATATATATCTGGACCGAATGGTAATGAAGGTGACCAGCATTTCATACCTGATGAATACATGCAGTATGCACAGAGTGCGATTTAATAATTCTTAGACATGGCAATCATAAATGATTAACCTTAAGTATAATTGAATAATACAACTCGAGGTCGAGTTAAGAAAAACTTGCATGTTCCGTTGATTATCGTTATGCATTTTAATAAGCTTTGTCTGAAGACCTAATATAAATAATATCGATCTACAAATTAGAATAATATTATCACAGTATTTAAAATAACCTAAACACATTATCACATAATCATATCCGTCTATAACACACATAAGACTTAACCTCAAGTCAAAATTTTATAGTCTGAGTCGAGTTTAGTACAATACTAACATTCTGACGGCTTAGTCGGATAAAAAATGAGTTTAAGTTCAATTAAAATCTGCCTAAACACTTAACCATTATCTAAGATAATTTATTATTAGTCAAAATATTTTTTCGTAAGCTCGTAATAATTTTCAGATAATTATTATAATTTATCATAATTTTTCAATCAATAATATCGTATTTAAATGAATTAAATACCACATATTTCTTTTATCATTAATATTTATTTAATACCAAATATTAATGAATATCATAACATAATATTATAATATATTTATAATACATCCAAGTATTTTTAATACCTTAAAATCACATTTATATGATTTTAAACCTTTAAATCCATTATCCGATAATTGCTTTTAATATTAAAAATATTAATATTTTCATGACAAAATATCAAAAGTTATATTATACTAACTTAAAATATTTTTATAACACTTCAATTATTTTTATATGATTTTTAAATTATTAATTCTATTTTTCCATAATTTATTTAATATAGTTATTAATTAAATTAATTATCATTAATATTAATTAATTAATAAAATTCATCACAAAATATTATAAGTCATTAAAAATAATTTTAAATATTTTCTTATACCATAATATATTTTTTCATGATTTTTATGTATTAAAATCATTTTAAATAATTTATTTAATATTATAATTAAATAAATTAAATACCATTAATATTCCAAATATATTAAATATTTATGAAATATATTCAGAATAATTAAAAACTAATTTTCGGACATTAAAATAATTTTTAGGAATTTATTATGTATTTTAAATAATTAAAAACTATTTTTATCTATTTATTAATTAAATAATTGATTTTAGAAATTAACTGTCGCTATCGGGGCTTTAGGCGACAAATCCGTCGATGTTGGTGTTCTTCGTGTTCTTGAGTCCAAAACCAGAAATGCATAGGCAGTCACAAGGTATTAGGTTAGACCACAATTACTTTCATGTTCCAGTTGGTTTCTGGGCTTGTAATGGTATCAAGATTATAGTATTTATGTAATACTACATATACTAACTCATATCATGGCCAAACAACAACATAACAGAGAGATCAAAGCCTCCAAAAATTATGTCAGAGGTTGTTCTTCATTTCTGGGTTTTCCAGAAATGAAGAGCAGTTCGAGGGTTTACTTTCCAGGTCTAGGATCTATGTGTTCCAGGTTGGTTTAGTGTGATCTAAATGATCTACCTTGTAGTCCTAATACCAGGGAACATTTATATAACATTATTTCATTCTAATAACATCACACATGCCAGATCAAGGACGATCAAACCTTGTCAGAAAAATCGGCTGATGAAGATCTGGGTTTTCCAGAAAACCTTCATGAAAAAGTTTTGTCAACCTACTTGGACCATGATTATTTTCGATTCTATTTTCAATCTAGGCGATATAAAGGTATACATGTGTAGTTCATATACCAGTCTATAACATCAAACCAACAAAATAATCTAAAACATAAAACACAAGCAAGATCAAAGCATGCAAAATCACTGTCAGACTTTCTGGGCTGCCCAGAAACAAAAATCATTTTCGGTCAACGAGGTTTGACCACTTCTAACATGAAATCTAGATATCATATTACCTTGATTCAAGTTCCAGATTAAAGACTTCATGGCATACTACACATATAACACTTCAAACACCACAAATCATTAACACATAAGAATCTAAGGCACTGACACATATGACTGTCAGGCCATTTTTCCAATTTTTTTCCAGATTTCTAAAACTTCAAAATCGAGCACTTTGATGTTATGGATATGACATGTGACAACCCAGATCACTATTTAACACCCCCTAACACAAATTTAAACAATAAACAACAACATCTAACTAAGATCTTATGATTTTGAAGATTAGGGTTTTATACTATTTCTAGCTTTGATCCTTGAATCTGATCCTTTGTTGCTGATCATGGAGAGATATGTGATTATATGAGTTTAACTTCTCACTCCCTTTCACTCTCATTTTCGAAATTTGAAGAGAGAGAAAGTCTAGGTTAGCTTGTTAAGTAAAGTAAGGATTTTTCTTTACTTTAAATTATTATATCTTTGATTCAATGTATCTAAGTGTGCAAGGTGGCAAGATTGGTTGATCTTGGAAGATATTGGACACATGGCATATCTTAAGTTGGTCAACAACCAATATCTTGGCAGGATTTACAAGCTATCACTTAAATAATGCAATAAGGGTATAATGTACATTTGTCTTTTAAATTTAATGGCTAACTTGTCATTTTTCCTAACCCTTAGGGTTTATGGTTTAACCCTTAAATCTTTGCAATTAATTTCTAAGATTTCCAAATTAGGTTTTCAAAATAGAAAAATAATATTTTTAAATTATTATTAGGATTGTATAATTATATTAAAATTTCCTAATCATAATCCAAGCTTGCTAAGTAGGATTATTATTTCCTAATTAAAATTGCTAATTTAGCAATTAGGTTTCATAATCATGCATTAGGGTTTATAACCCAAGAATTAGGGTTTCCAATTTAAAATTTAGGGTTTCTAATAATTAGGGTTTCTAATTAATCATTAGGGTTGTCCCTAATTAGATTGTAATTAATACACGTTTCATAGCATTTACATTCCCAAAATAGGGTTTCCGAATTAGGGTTTCGGATTCCCGGAACTGAATGTAGGGTTTCCTAACTGAACATTGACGTTCTTAATATAATATTAGGTTTGACCACTGATATAGGTTATCTGGTCAACCCTTGACCCTTAACCACATACTGTACACATATAATACCATATACACAGAACATAATCACTTATATACTTAATCCTGAATAATTCAGCACAGAAATTTTTAAATTCACATAATTCCTTCTCGGAAATCTCAAATCCATTCACTTATTTTCTGTTTAGGTTTATTATTTAAGCTTAATTCAATATTTTAAGATTTTATAAATATCCAAATTCTCGGGTTGTCACATTATACGTCGTAATAATCTTCGTACTATACTCGTATAATAACTAGTATTGCACTCGTATTTCTGACGCATAATAACCCTAATTATTATACGAAATCATTAAATTCTCGGAACTAACTTTTCCTAACCCTTAGGTTTTAAGTCTGCAGGCGAAAACTTCGTTTTTGTCATAATTGAAATATTATTGAATATTCCATCACGTCTTAAAATTCTATCATTACGCATTTCTCGGAAACTCAAACTCAATCTCTGAACATAAACAGATGAATAGTGCCTATATCGTCTTATTCCCCGGAAAAAATTTATTTTCGTCTTGAAAATTCTTACTCGTTCAGTCTAGCTCGTAGCCAGAATCCTCCCGATTTATAATCATCCTAGGTTCTAGAACGATTAATAAACACATAGCACGTAATATTATTAATAAAAATTCCTTTTATTAATAACTAATTCTTTAAACTTAAATTCTGAACAACCCGAATTTTTTGGTCGTCACAAAAAGTACAGTATCATGACGTCATAAAACGTTTTGATGTATTGCGAAAAGAATTTAAAGAAGTAGTCGACGTCAAATGATTTGATTAGATAAATGTTTCAAGTTGATATCCAAATTATTGGTATTGTCTAAGCTACTTGAATTGGCTAATACAAATGGTATGTCATGTTTAAAAGAAAATCGAGTTTTCTTTGAGGAGTTATGCCAAACCAAATTGTTTTGGTGCGGAATCTAATGATTAAATCTGAGGTGAACATACCCCGGAATGAGGTTATACGGTTGGTTGATCTCCTACGTATGAAAGAGGTAGTTTACTTTCTTGGTGATTATAAACTGACCGTGAAAGAAAGGTTACGACGTTATGCTATTAAACCTAGTAAGAGTTCATGGTTGATTTGAACCCTCGGCAAAAGTCTGAAATGTTTTAAAGGAATTCTTATATTCCTCGTTATTCATTCTACTTCATAATTCTTGATACGTTATGAAGGTAAGAAAATGTTTGAAAGATTAAGACTCCTTTGAAGAGTAGTTGAGAAGACGAGTAAGCTAAAATTTTGAGGACGAAATTCTGTGAAGAAGGGGTGAAAATTAATGTGATTGTAACGCCCCGAAATCTGGTCTATCCTAACACCCGAATTCCGTACCTCACGAGTACATCATTCATCGAACATACACCATTATATACTGAAATATAACACATACATTCTCAAATCCCACGTTCTAAAAACCTTATAACCTCTTTCATTACAAATAATGATAAATATATTATTCATTTCATCTTACAAGAGTGACTTTTAGCAACCACAAAGGATACATAACAGTTCATTAACTAGTCTATAGTTCAATTTCATCTTTCTACATTACAAGTCTTCATTTAATCTTCTCGCTCATTCACATTCTAAATGGCACTTCATCTGGATACCGTCAGCTTGATATCTTTACGGAATCCTTAAGTTCTTCTAACATCAAGTGTGAGCATTCAATTGCCCAGCAAGTCATAATAGTTGAACAAACAACTTCAAGAATTCAAACATTTCTTTAGAACTTTGATAGCCGAACAAAGGTTATAAAGCAGCTTGAATAATAGGAATAATCTCGATTCCTATCATTTTAAAACATTATTCACTTTCACATTGAAATACTTTCATCCTTCTACCTTTTTCATACAAATTCTATCTGGATAGAATCATTAGCACATACTTAACATTAACGGATCATGTATAAATAGAGCATTCTCTTATTGAACAGTTAAATCACAGAACAGTTCATCTCATAGAAACACCTAAGTGTTCACATTGTGGCACAAGGCCTCATACGATCTACCACCTTGTATAAATATCACACATTCGCACATAGACATAACTTCTCAAGTTCAACATCTAAGAAGTTTAAGAAACTAGCATTTATTTAGAATATAAATGAAGTTAGGAAACTTGCCTTACTCACAACTACAGCTTACGCCGAACTGCTCATTCCAATTCCTATGTAGCACATTAGGAAAACAACACATACACTAATTAGTCATATATATTTGACTTACGCATTGGTTTACTTAATTTTACTTCTTAGGGTTCGCGTTCTTGCAATATAAATTTACGCGACTAACTTTCATTATCGGTTTACGGCTTTATGACATATGTAGATTTCTTACTCAAAACGTTCATCATCTTTGATGATTTACATTCTTATCTTCTTCTTATAACTTCCCTAGGACTCAGCACACACCGCTTCTCTGCTAGTAGTCCATATGGTACTATGAGTGGTTTCCCACAAACAACCAACAAACAAGTTCCCGTCTCATCTACATTGTCTTTCACAGTGAGTTAGATCGGTTGCCAGTTTTGTATATACCTTCGCTCTCTGAAGGAAATGTTTAGCCCAGCTCTCATATGTCAACCATCAAAGGTTACGATTGTACCACAACCTAAACTTATCTTAACTTATACGAACCATTAAACTATAACGTTCGTTAAGTCAATTCTTTTTCCTTTTGGCATTCTGGCAACCAAATTCCATACCTCAAGATTCATTCTTTATCCGACTCACATTTGGCTTTCCTCAATCTTGTTATCGTTTGTTACGGCTTTCTTGATACCATTCATATCTTACTTAATACTTTTGTTATCCATTACATGAACCCCATGTTCATTACTCGTTCTTATGTCGAAGTCATACCAATCGTTGTATGCTAAGACCGATTGTTCATCGCAACAAATTTACGTTCATCGCGTCCATACACTTTACACTTATCTCTCATTACCACAACATAACATCGAAATGTTATTCATTACCTTCGTCACTCAACGTCTAAGGAATCACAATCATAGCAATCCCTCACGTTCGTTCATTGCGACTACGGTCCCCGGATATTGGTTCTGTAACCCGCGTCTACATTCTTTTTCTTTTAATCTCACTTAATCTTTCCGTTCAATCTTTATTAAAGGTTTAACTTACTTGATTAAGTGTTATATTAGTTCAACATTATTTTCTTTATCTTCCCTTACGTTTCCCCCAAGAGCTGAGCAGTTAAAGGCTATTCTCTAGCTTTTTTTCTCCACCCTGGTCTGGCATTGCAGTGCCACTCCACAAGGCACGACTGGCGCCGCAGCGCCAAGCCCTAAGCCTAGAAATTTCTTCTAAGTGTTACCTTATTTTGAGACGTTTACTTCTCTCTTCCATAACTTATTTGTTATAACTTGGAACGAAGTTGTTCCAAAGACATTTTCTTCCTTATCTTACGTACTTCAATACCCTTCGGATAGACCTTTGTTTTGAATCCATTAACGTGCCATTCGATTGGCTTAATATTCACTCTTCGTTCATTTTACGTTTTCAACGCTCTTCATTTATTCGTCCGTAATTCGGTCATCCGAACTCAGAACTCATTCGTTCTTGAATCCATGACTCATATTTTCTACGTTCTCTTACTTTCTTATGAAACCCTACACGTTCGGGTTCATTTACTAACTTTCTAATTCTCTTTCGTCCTTTACAAAAAATTTTCCATAACTTCGTTATAGCTCATTTTAATCCGTTCTTCATGAACGTTTCTACCATTCCTAACCAAGTAATACACATCTAACTTATACGCGATGGTTTTTAACTTTTCCATCAACAACAATTATTCTATGATGGTTTTAAATTTGTCCATCAACAGCGTTCTTCGCGTTCTTCGCGTGTTCTTCGTTCGTTATTCATTTTTAATCTATATTTGATTACGATTTCACTTTTTATTGGAATTTGATGTTATAGAACACCATTCCTTACTTATTTCACCTACTCATTCATTTAATCCACTCGGATCGTTCAAATTCATTACGAATCTTATACTTCCTTAAAAATTTATAAAATAAACTTCAAATTCTTATTTCTTCATTTCCTCATGATTTCAACCATATGAAATCATTACTAACATCTGTTACTCCTTATTCTCATTAAGCTATTTTTTTGAACATAAAACTTAAGAAAAATTATTCGAGATAAGGTTTCAGATTGCCTTTCTCCTTTAATCTTTTTTCGTCGGACAAAGGTTACTCACGAGCAAGCTTTTCCTCTTCCTCATCCTCTTCTTTCTCCCATCCAAACTCTCTCTCTCTCTCTCTCTCAAAGTGTAGGATTATCAAAATCCCAAAACAATGAACTTAAGGCTTGTATATATAGAAAACCAAGGTTAGGGGCATTTTAGTCATTTTGCCCCAACCACCTTACTATTCTCACCTCCTTACTATTCCCACCTCCTTACTATTCTCGTAGCTTCCCTTGGAAGCTTCATGGTTCCGTCTTTCGGGTTTCATCCGACAGTTTTAAAAACTGCGAATCTCAGAATCCAAATAATTTTGGATATTTCGTCTTTCCTTTACCGATTAACTTTTACGTATTTTTTGGATTTTCGAAAAACTGAAAAACACTTGTTGGCGTTAAGCATTTTCCTTCATATTTTCCCCGAACGTAGTTAAACGAGTGAAAAGTACATAGTAGTACTTTTCATAGTTTTTATTTCGTTCGATTTCTACACGTTTTTTGAGAAAAACATTTATCGGCTTACTTAACTTTTCACAATATATTATCGTCAAATCGTTCGATAAAATGTCATTTCGACATACCGAACTCTAGGAAAGGCTTAGGTTATTCAAGCCCTAACCCTTAGAGTTTCATCGGGTGAATAACGCCTATTTCGTCTTTTTCCCCGAAAATATTTTTGTTCCCGTAAAACTTTTATTTTTGTCTTGAAAATACTTACTCGTTCAATCTAGCTCGTAGCCAGAATCCTCCCGACTTATAATCATCCTAGGTTATAGAATGATTAATAAACACATAGCACATAATATTATTAATAAAAATTCATTTTATTAATAACTAATTTTGTGAAGAAGGGGTGAAAATTAATGTGATTGTAACGCCCTGAAATCCGGTCTATCTTCACACCCGGATTCCGTACACCACGAGTACATCATTCATCCAACATACATCATTATATACTGAAATATAACAACATACATTCTTAAATCTCACGTTCTAAAAACCTTATAACCTCTTTCATTACAAATAATGATAAATACATTATTCATTTCATCTTACAAGAGTGACTTTTATCCGCCGCCAAGGATACATAACAGTTCATTATCTAGTCTATAGTTTAATTTCATCTTTGTACATAAAAGTCTTCACTTGATCTTCTCGCTCATTCACATTCTGAATGGCACATCATCTGGATACCGTCAGTTTGATCTCTTTACGTGATCCTTAAGTTCTTCTAACATCGTTTGTGTAAGGCTCCGAATTATATGAAATAAAAGTATTCAATTTTTCTTATAATTACTATTCAGTAAATGGTTAAATTGATAAAAGTTAAAGTTAAGGGTGATATATATAATTTTTTCAAAATAAGCAAGTGGTTATAAAATACTCATTATTGTCGGGGAATATTCGTTTGGTCGTGGAATATTAAATGCTTTGTCGAGAATATTAAATGCGACAGACTCAGATCTTTTTTTGTGGGCCCCATAACTGGAAAGCGATTGGATGAAGAAAACGCACAAATATAAGTTGTTTATAAATAATCTAGGCGTAGTTATTATTCAGATTATCTTTGTTGGAATACCCGGTGGTTAAAACACACTAATCTGCGTTGTTGAGCAGTAGCACACGGTATTGCACCAATTATTGATTCTTACGTAAGAATGCACTACTCGATAATTATTACGATAATTCTTTATTCGATATTTTATTTTATTGATTCAATAATTCTTTGCATTGATATTTTATATTCTTTGTTGTTTCAATAAATTGTCATTACGGTATTTTTTTCCATTATCGAAGCAATAATTCATATTATCCTGAATAATATTATTAGATAACATTATTGGCAATGTCTAGAAAGTTACATCTAAGGAGAGGTTTGGTCACCTAATTGCAAGGCTACCAAGAAGGAGAAATTCTTATTGAAAGCCCCTCTTCCTAGAAGCGGCACGGTTGCCAAGATCTTGTGATTCTGTAATATTATTTGTGAATAATTAATTATTGATTTATATGATGAGGAAAATATTGATTTTATGTGGATATAGATGGAGAAAATTTTTAATGTGACAATTGTTGAAAATTAATATTTTATCTTTTTCGATAAAATAATTCATTTAAATATATTATTTTAATAATATATTAACGGTGATATTTTATAATGAAAGTGGGATATATGAGTATATGAGGAGGAAGAGTATTTTGTGGTATTAAATGTTTAAGACATATTTTGTGTGTTGGTGGACACAATTATTAATAGAAATTTGATTATAAACATAAAATCGCCTGGTTTGTGGATTTCGGTTAATTTTTGTTTGGAATTTGGAAAAACTTTCTTCTGCAAAGTTGTAGAGAATTGAATTTCCTATAAAAAGTCGTGAGATTCGAATTTTTAGATAAAAGAGCTATTTATTGTGAATTATTGATGTTTTGGTATATCGGGTGTGAATTGATTTTTGGAGTTTAAATTATTTTTGTTAGAAAAACATTTTTTGTATTTTTTGGACATCATTAACATGTGTGGCTGGTGTTTTTGACCAAAAGGTGGGCTAAGGAAAATTTGTATAATTATATTAATATTATATTCAATTTTCTGCTTTGGTGTTCTAAGCAATTTTCTATAAATAGGGTGCTTAGATTAGAATTGAAAATCACACCAGAAACTGAAGTTTTCTCTCTCTCTATATCATCGAGCGTATTCTTGTGAGTATTTTGAGTATACTTTGAGTGTTGCTATCTATTTGCAAGTTCGTTTCAAATATTATTCTAATTAAATCTTTTCTTTTTTGAGGTAAGGGATAGTAAGGGATTTTAAGGGTTATTATGTTTTTAGTTTCGAAATTTTTCTGAACCTTCAAAATTCTGGAAAAATTTGAAATGATATTTTGATGAGTTTTGTAGAGTGTGTCCAAAATGGCGATTTTTGGATGTATAGATTAGGAGTTATGGATTTTATGAGAAAAGACTATTTTAAAAGTAACTATTTATAACTCCTTGTGATTAACTCCAAAATTGATGAAATTTTTATTGGGAGTACATCTATATAATATCAGTATACCGTGTAAATTTCAAATTTTTGGATAAAAGTATAATTTATGATAAATGTTTAAATATTCGGTGGTTTTGGCCATATGAAAATAGTAAATGAATTTTTAAAATTTAGAGAAAATATATATTCAATATGGGACTATGTTATGCTAAATCCCAGAAAAGAAATATTTTTGGAACTGATTTGGTATTTTTCATGAAAATATTCTAGTTATGAGTAAATGAATTAAATATGTTATGTGAACTAAGAAAATTGGAAAATATGATTTTATGGCTTGAGAATCATATATGAGGTATATCTGATTTTTGATGAGGGTTTTGGTTATTGGTGATGAAATCTTATGTGTTTGGCATTTTATGATGATTAAATGCATTAATTAGTAAAGTGTAAACAATTTAATTAAATTGTTTATAAGTTTTAGAAATGATTAAAATATTATTGTAATATTAATAATATTAGATTATGAGATTTCTAAGTGATTTATAACATTTGGATTAAGGTGTTATAAATATGGATATGAATTTTATTATGAAACTTTATCTTTTAAATGTCGAGGTTACTTATGCGCGTATATATGGTACTAGTACTATGTACGAATCACGGGTACTATTCACGACAAATTGGTTTCTTCTCTGAACAAATTATCGTTGATTTATGGATCTTACTCTTGAAATTAAAACTATGTTTTGATTATATTGTTTTTATATAACATTCTTATAACCCTAATGATAATATTTCTCTTTGACTTTAGTGTAAAGATGGGTAGATTATTGGTATGATCGTGACTATAGGTTCTCTTTGGCCAGTAGTGCAAAAGTTGAATTGTTGACTGGTATGATCATGACCATTGAATTTACAATTGAATATTTTTAGCTTAAGTGCAAAGGTGAATTGATCAACATGGTTATAATTATTGTTATATAACTTCTGAAATGATTATATATTTCTTTGATATATGAATATATTTGGCTCGTAGTGCAAAGATGACTTGTTGATGAATATCTTAGCCTGTAGTGCAAAGATGAATTATTGATGAATATCTTTTGCTCGTAATGCAAAGATGACCTGTTGTTGAATATCTTTAGCCTGTAGTGCAAAGATGAATTATTGATGAATATCTTTGGCCCGTGGTGTAAAGATGAATTTATTAGTATGATTATGAACAGGAACTGTGATTTGGTATAACCATGATATTTGATATTTCAGGTAAAGACAAGTGATGAAAATTATCTTCGTCACTGGATGAGAAGAGGAATTTAGAATCACAATTATGATTATGAGTTATTCATATGATTGTGGAAAGGAACTGTTGATTGATGTTACAGGATAAAATATTGTTGGTGGACTTTTAACGTGGAGAAGACAATAGACTTTATAGTCTATTTGACTCTTTTAATGGATTGCTCGTTTCATTTGCACTATGGTTGAAAAGTTTTATCATCTACCATATGTTCTAAATCTCTGATTTATTATTGATGAAGACTATTGATAATTTATGTATCTTTAGTTATAATATTCTTTACTGAGCTAGTTGTGCTCACCCTTTTGTTTCACAATTCCTTTCAGGTAATAAAAGTGTAGCTGGGTTGAGCGGGGATAACAAGGGAATAGAACTGTGGTCTATAGTTGTTGAGGTTCTCCCTAAAGAGTATGAAAATAATTTTATTGAGGACTTTAGTGTGTTGTATTTTATACATCATTTAATAGTAATTTTTGGTGAATTAAATAGGGTGAGGCGAACCCAACTTTGAAAGGGTGTTTTGTCACTATCATACAAGATGTCTAATGACATACAAACTCGTGTTATCATAAGACATGGTTGTGCTCATCCACTTGCTGAGTATATTTACAAGCACTACCTATATAATCTTGGTGTTTGTTTGGAGTATAATACCCAATTAGAGACAGTGGAGATAATGATATGTCAAGAGAAGACTCACCATTGGGAAGAATATGATAGTAATCTTCTCATTTTTCTTTGGGGTCTATTGAGTCAACCAAGGATAATTTTGTGGCCATATGATATCTACCATAACCTAAAAGCATGGCCTCCCATGTACGAAGGTTTCCTTGAGCACTTCCCAAAGATTCTAATTTCTAAAACAGTTTTTGACTATACCTTTATGTAAGGTGTCATTGTGACGTACTTCTGATTGGTATATATTTGTATCCAAACTCACAAACATATGTGTTGTTGTATTTTGCACGACAATTGTTGTAATAAAGTTGTAGTTGTTTTTCGTACCATATATTTGGCGACTCAGAATGGGTTGGATGGAATGGACCTATTTTGGGGGCATTACAGTTTGCAGAAAATATTTTTTCATTTTAAGCAAGTTTGAGCATTCAATTTCCCAGAAAGTCATAACAGTTGAACAAAAAACTTCAAGAATTCAAACATTTCTTTAGAACTTTGATAACCGAACAAAGGTTATAAAGTAGCTTGAATATTAGGAATAATCTCGATTCCTATCATTTTAAAACATCATTCACTTTCACTTTGAAATACTTTCATCCTTCTACCTTTTCCATACACATTCTGTCTGTCTAGAATCATTAGCACATACTTAACATTAACAGATCATGTATAAATAGAGCATTCTCTTATTGAACAGTTAAATCACAGAACAGTTCATCTCATAGAAACACCGAAGTGTTCACATTGTGGCACAAGGCCTCATACGATCTACCACCTTGTATAAATATCACACATTTGCACATAGACAAAACTTCTCAAGTTCAACATCTGAGAAGTTTAAGAAACTAGCATTTATTTAGAATATGAATAAAGTTAGGAAACTTGCCTTACTCACAGCTACAGCTTACGTCGAACTGCTCATTCCAATTCCTATGTAGCACATTGGGAAAACAACACATACACTAAATAGTCATGTATATTTGACTTACACATTGGTTTACTTAATTTTACTTCTTAGGGTTCGCATTCTTGCAATATAAATTTACGCGACTAACATTCATTAATGGTTTACGGTTTTATGACATACGGAGATGACTTACTCAAAACGTTTATCATCTTTGATGATTTACATTCTTATCTTCTTCTTATATCTTCCCTAGGACTCATCACACACCGTGTCTCTGCTAGTAGTCTATATGGTACTCTGAGTGGTTTCCCATAAACAACCAACAAAAAAGTTTTCATCTCATCTACACTGTCTTTCATAGTGAGTTAGATCGATTGCCAGTTTCATATATACCTTCACTCTCTGAAGAAATTGTTTAGCCCAGCTCCCATATGTCAACCATCAAAGGTTACGATTGTAAGACAACCTAAACTTATCTTAACTTATACGAACCATTAAACTATAACGTTTGTTAAGACAATTTTTATTCCTTTTGGCTTTCTGGCAACCAAATTCCATACCTCAAGATTCATTCTTTATCCGCCTCACATTCGGCTTTCCTCAATCTTATTATCGTTTGTTACGGATTTCTTGATACCATTCGTATCTTACTTAATACTTTCGTTATCCATTACATGAACCCCATGTACATTACTCGTTCTTATTGTCGAAGTTATACCGGTCATTATATGCTAAGACCGATTGTTCACAACAACAACGTTGCGTTCACCGCGTCTATATACATTACACTTATCTCTCATCACCACAACATAACATCAAAATGTTATTCATTACCTTTGTCACTCAACGTCTAAGGAATCACAATCATAGCAATCCCTCACGTTCGTTCATTGCGACTACAGTCCTCGGATATCAGTTCCGTAACCCGCGTCTACATTCTTTGTCTTTTAATCTCACTTAATCTTTCTGTTAAATCTTTACTAAAGGTTTAACTCACTTGATTAAGTGTTACATTAGTTGAACATTATGTTCTTTATCTTCCCTTACGTTTCCCCCAAGAGCTGAGCAGTTGAAGGCTCTTATCGGGCTTTTTTCTCCACCTTGGCCATTGCTTCCTCTCCTTCTATCTCTAGCACCGCATGTGTGAGTCTCTGGTCCTGGATCCGATGCATTGCATTGCAGATGCCACTCTACAAAGCATGGTGGTGGCCAGCGGCTGCCAAGCCCTAAGCCTAGAAAACTTTTCTAAGTGTTAACTTATTTTGAGACGCTTATTTCCCGCTTCGATAACTTATTCGTTATAACTCGGAACGAAGTCATTCCAAAGTCATTTTCTTCCTTATCTTACGTACTTCAATACCCCTCAAACAGAACTTCGTTCTGAATCTGTTAACATGCCATTCGATTGGATTAATCTTCTCCCTTTATTCATTTTACGTTTTCAACGTTCTTCGTTCGTTCGTCCGTTATCCGGTCATCCGAACTCGGAACTCATTCATTCTTGAGTCCATGACTCACGTTTTCTACGTTATCTTACTTTCTTATGAAACCCTACACGTTCGGGTTCATTTACTAACTTTCTAATTCTCATTCGTCCTTTATGAAATCTTCACCATAACTTTGTTATAGCTCATTTTAATCTGTTCTTGATGATTGTTTCTACCGTTCCTAACCAAGAAATACACGTCTAACTAATACGCGATGGTTTTAAACTTGTCCATCAACAACAATTATTCTACGATGGTTTTAAATTTGTCCATCAATAATGTTCTTCGCGTTCTTCGCGTGTTCTTCATGCTCTTCGTTTGTTCTTCATTTTAATCAATATTTTGATTACGATTTCACTTTTTCTTGGAATTTGATGTTATAGAACATCATTCCTTATTTATTTCACCTACTCATTCATTTAATCCACTCAGATCGTTTAAATTCATTATGAATCTTATACTTCCTTAAAAATTTATAAAATAAACTTCAAATTCTTATTTCTTCATTTCCTCATGATTTCAACCATATGAAATCATTCCTAACATCTGTCACTCTTTATTCTCATTAAGCTATGTTTTCGAACATAAAACTAAAGAAAAATTATACGAGATAAGGTTCTGGATTACCTTTCTCCTTTAATCTCTTTCCGTTAGACAAAGGTTACTCACGAACAAGCTTTTCCTCTTCCTCTTACTCTTGCTCTTCTTTCTCCTATCCGAACTCTCTCTCTCTCTCTCTCTCTCTCAAATTGTAGGATTATCAAAATCCCAAAATAATGAACCTAAGGCTTGTATATATAGAAAACCAATGCTAGGGGTGTTTTAGTCATTTCGCCCCAACCTCCGTACTATTCTCACCTCCTTACTATTCCCACCTCCTTACTATTTACGTAGCTTCCCTTGGAAGCTTCGTGGTTCCGTCTTTCGGGTTTCATCTGACAGTTTTAAAAACTGCGATTCTCGGAATCCAAATAATTTTGGATATTTCGTCTTTTCTTTACCGATTAACTTTTACGTATTTTTCGGATTTTCAAAAACTGAAAAACACTTTTTGGCGTTAAGCATTTTCCTTCACATTTTCTCCTAACGTAGTTAAACGAGTGAAAAGTACATAGTAGTACTTTTCGTAGTTTTTATTTCGTCTGATTTCTACACGTTTTTTGAGAAAAACATTTATCGGCTTACTTAACTTTTCACAATATATTATCGTCAAATCTTTCGACGGAATGGCATTTGGACATACTGAACTCTCAAAAAGGCTTAGGTTATTCAAATCCTAGCCCTTAGGGTTTTGTTGGGTGAATAACGCCTATTTCGTCTTTTTCCCCGAAAATATTTTTGTTCAAGGAAAACTTTTATTTTCGTCTTGAAAATTCTTACTCGTTCAATCTAGCTCGTAGCCAGAATCCTCCCGAGTTATAATCATCCTAGGTTATAGAATGATTAATAAACACAAAGCATAGAATATTATTAATAAAAATTTATTTTATTAATAACTAATTCTTTAAACATAAATCCTGGACAATCTGAATTTCCGGGTTGTCACATCCTTCCCCCCTTAAAAAAATTACATCCTTGGAATTTCTTAAAATCACACCCATACTCGGGTCATCAAATTCACCCCTTCTTCATAGAATTTGGTCCTCGAAAATTTAACCTACCCTTCTCCTCCACATCTCTTCAAAGAATTTCATATCTTTCAAACATTCCCTCACCTTCATAACTTATCAAGAATTATGAAGTAGAATGAACAATAAGGAATATAAGAATTCCTTTAAAATATTTCATACTTTTGCTCAGGGGTCAAATTGACCATGAACTCTTACTAGGTTTAACAGCATGATGTCGTAACCTTTCTTCCACGGTCAGTCTACAATCACCAAGAAGGTAAACTACCTCATTCATACGTAGGCGATGAACCCATTGTATAACCCCATTTCGGGGTATGTTCACTTCAGACTTAATCATTCGATTCCGCACCACAACAATTTGGTTTGGCATAACTCTTCAAAGAAAGCTCGATTTTCTTTTAAACATGACATACCATTTGTCTAGCCAAATCAAATAGCTTAGATCATACCAATAAATTGGATATCAACATGAAACATTCGTCTAGTCAAATCAATTGACATTGACTACTTCTTTAAATTCTTTTCGCAATACATCAAAATGTTTTATGACGTCATGATACCGTACTTTTCACAGTACGTTGAGGACTTCATCAGTATGTGACTTTGTCATTATACATCATACCATAGCGGGTTGTTGGTCCTAAGATCACATCTACTACTAGGTTCAATTGCATTAATAACTCCATCTTTTTACCATCCTTGCATCAAATGCACTGATGATATAAAATTCATTTTGATATTTCAAATCAATTTCTGTCTAGCCAAAACAATTAACATAGACATACCAAGAATAGTTCTTTTAAAATCCATTGGTTCCATAAGTTGAACCAATTCCTTCCTTTTCAAAACGCGCACACATAAGCATGATTTCAATAAATTTCGAAATCTAGCATAGCTAGATTACTTGGAATATCCTATTGTCCATCTTTCTTCATTGTCTTACTTGCGACAATACTTAATCTTCTCTAGCACCTTCAATGATAAGTCTACTGAAAATACTTACTTTTAGTCTAAACATTTTAATACCTTAGTATAGTCCATCAACTTACCACACTTTATGTGTTTAGGAACTTTCCACAACCATATGTGTTTAAGAACTTATCTTCGCAATATGTAATCCAAGAACAAATTAAGGACTATCCATATGCTTAGGGCTCCGAAACATAACATATTACTATGAGTCACAAACTTTACATAAGTATGAGTTTCAAGAACTCTTACCTAACTTATCATTCTCTACCTACCAGGCATATACATGAGAAAAGATTCACCTTCTCGTCATATACATATTGATAGTGCGACCAATTCCAATGATTATCACTGTAATAAGCTAACCCGTTGTTACACCCAGCATAAACCTCTGCCCATAACAAAGGTTCATACAAGTTAGCTATCACATGAGTCCTCAATTAAAATTTTACAACTTCTAAATTTCTCTTTTCTTAATACGAATTTTCTTTAATTCGTATGTTATCATTCTCAACTCAATATGAGTTCTACTTCCTGTACTACTTTGTAGTACCATTCATTCATAGCATTAGTTATAAATCATTCATCGTTTAACAGCTCATCTATTACTACAATTTACTATGAGCATGTGGTGATCTTCTTATCCTTCTCTATAAGATTATAGTCTTAGGTGCTCCTACCTAAGGTTTATAACCTATCAGCTTTGATACCAACTTGTAACGCCCTGAAATCCGGTCTATCTTCACACCCGGATTCTGTACATCACGAGTACATCATTCATCCAATATACATTATTATATATTGAAATATAACAACATACATTCTCAAATCCCACGTTCTAAAAACCTTATAACCTCTTTCATTACAAATAATGATAAATACATTATTCATTTCATCTTACAAGAGTGACTTTTATCCGCCACCAAGGATACATAACAGTTCATTAACTGGTCTATAGTTCAATTTCATCTTTCTACATTAAAAGTCTTCACTTGATCTTCTCGCTCATTCACATTCTGAATGCCACTTCATATGGATACCGTCAATTTGATCTCTTTACGGGATCCTTAAGTTCTTCTAACATCGTTTTCTGAAAATGTTTTTCATTTTAAGCAAGTGTGAGCATTCAATTGCCCAGCAAGTCATAACAGTTGAACAAATAACTTCAAGAATTCAAACATTTCTTTAGAACTTCGAAGTAGGCTCATACGTATTTCTAAAGGTATCTCCCTAGAAAGGAAAGATACGCTTTGGAAAGAAGGGAAAGTTAAGCCCAAGGTTTATAGGACCTTTTAAGGTATTAAAACGGGTAGAAGAGGTAGCTTACGTAGTAGCATTACCTTCAAACCTAGAACGAATACATAACCTGTTTCATGTTTCTGTGTTACGTCCTTATAAGCCAAATTATAAGCACGTAATAGAGTATGAGCCTATTCATATCGAGAAGGACTTAACGTATGAAGAAGTACCTATTCAAATCATTGATAGAAATAAGCAAGTTCTGTAGAACAAAGTTATACCTTTGGTAAAGGTTTTATGGAAGAACCACGATGCCGAAGAAGCGGTGTGGGAACTTGAAGAAAAGATAAAGAAGAATTACCCTCAGTTATTATTTGTTTAATGTAAGACGAGATTCTGGGGACAGAATCCTTATAAGGGGGGAAGGATGTAATGACCGAGAAATTCGGATTTATTGTAAAATAATTATTTTTAATTAAATAATTAATAAAATTATATTATATGTTATTATTATGTGTTAGTAAGATGAAGGTTGTTCCATAACCTAATTATGTCGGAATGTCATAGTATTTTGGCTACGTGAGGGATTTAAAGTGTTTGAATTTCCAAGACGAAAATAAAAGCTTTCCGAGAAATTTTCCAAAAAACTCTATTTACGGATTTCTGCTCAGAGATTATTTTTGAACTTCCGAGAAATACGTAACGATAGAATAATAAGGGAGGATAGATTATGTAATAATATTTCCGTTATGGCAAACATAATTTTTCGCCTGTGGACTTACTTAGAGAACGTTAGGAAAAGTGAATCGTTAATGAGTAAACGATGATTGTATGATACGTAAGTATTGTACGAGATAATGAATACAAGTATGATACGAGGTATTATACTAGTATGTATGAATATTGGTATGTCGTGTATTTTGAATGAGTATACGAGTTAGTACACAAGAATAATACGTAAATTATATGTTATACGGTATTAAGCAAATGTATTGGACTTGTAGGATGTAGGAGGAAGTTGTAAAGTCCAATTTGAATTATGATAAAGCCCAATGCTTATTAATGTTAAAGCCCAATGTTTTTTAAATGCAAGCCCAAAGATTAGATTAAAAGTTAATTAAACTTAAAGCCCATATTAAGAACCGGATCTGTGGATCGATCCATAGGGTAAGTATGATCCATGGGGTAACCCATGTGGACCCCATGATCACATTGGAGATCTTGGTGAGCAAGTAAATGATAAGTGTTTTGGACTCCAAGTAATGAATAGTAAGGAGGTTAATTGAGGAGGTGGGATTGCTTAATGACTAAACTACCCTAACCTTGAATTTTCTATAAAAAAGAGATGAGCTAGATCATTTGTTACTTGTTTTGTTTCATCCAACAATATAAGTGCTTATTTTTTTGAGAGTATAAGTTAGAAAAAGTTAATCTTTCATAGTTCAAGGAAGAACAAAGTTTGAACTTCAAGGGTAAGATCCTATACCTTAATCTTCCAACTCTTCAAATGTAATTTTTTAGAGAAGTGAGGATTGATGGAGTATGTATGATAAGAGGGAATAAGGATGGTTGTTAGAGAACTTAAACTTTAATAAACCATGTGAAGTGAAATCCAAAGTATAAAAGCTTTAGACCATTGAAATTCATGGAAGAATCGTATTATGTTGTTGTTGATGGACAAGTTTAACACCATCATTTGTAGGTTTAGATCATACATGTTGTGACAATGGAATGAATCCATTTGGAATGATGTAAAAATCTCAAATAACGAAGTTATGGCGAAATTCACGAGTTTAGACGATAATCGTTGAAATCATGAAATTCTCGGAATAGAAGTCAAATTTTGACCTTTAACTCGAAAACGTTGGTTTTCGATGGAGATTAGTCTCAATTGGCATTCTAGAGTTGCGGACTCAATAATGACCAAATTCTGACTTAGAACGAAGAAACAAGCGTTGAACGTTCACGAACATTTATCGTTTATGTCAAAATGAACTAAAAGGTGAATTCCAAGTTAAAAGATTCAATCATTTAAAATTATTACATGAACACTTAGAGCATGTGATTTGTGAGCTAATGGCTTTTGAACAAGCCAATTCGGACTTAAAATGAACAATTTAGGAGTCTAGGAAGTTCATTAATGTAAGCAATCTGTCATCACCATCTGTGTATAGAAATTTGGCCACCCATGGCTACCAAATCAAGACACAATAAGTGGCGCTGCAGCGCCAAGCATGTCTATGAGTGTTGGGTAAAATCTAATTACGCACATCACGCAAGTATACGTGGTCAACAAGTAATATAATAATAAGTAGAGTATCTGTGACAACCTGAGAATTTAGATAGTTATTAAAATCCTAAAATGATGGATTAAAGGTAATATGATGAACCTAGAAATAAAATAAGTATATGGATTTGACGTTTATGTGAAGGAATTTAAGGATTTTAAAATTTTTGGAGAAGAACTGGAATGATTTGATAGGCTATAAGTGATAGTCTGATAATGAGGTATATGTTTAGTGTATGAGTTCATAAGAATGTGTGTATGTGGTTCTATGTTTACAGGATTGTAGATAAAGATCAAACTTTTATCAGATAATTTATATTAGTGATTTTATGTGCTCAATTTATGGATTAAGGATCAATTATTGATCAGGATAAGTATAACTTTAGAAAACCCTAAAGTTATGTTAATAACATGGTTGTTCAGTGAGAAAACTCTAATTAACTGTTAGGAACCCTAACGATATGCTCGGAAACCCTAATTTTAGTTTTGAGAATCCGAAACCCTAATTCGGAATTAGAAAACCCTAATTTAGGAACCTTAAAGCTAAGTATAAAACCCTAAGGGTTAAAAGTTATGTGAGCAATGAATATGAATATGAATATTATGTGTTTGTTTTTATTTGTTTATTATATAAACAAATAAAAGAAATTATGGTAATCTAATTATATATTAGGAATGAATAATTGAATAACTTAAAGGTTATGGTATGGGAGAATAATAGTATTTATAATATATACTAATCCCAAGAGATTTATTTTATACATCTCAATTAATTAATTTTATAAGTTAATTATAGCAAGTCTAATTGGGTTAAGAAATTAAATGTGCATGAATAAGGATTTAATTTATAATTGAGGAAATGAAAACTCTAATTAAATGATTTGGGTTGGATAAGAATTAAAGGTATTGGACTATGTAAATTTTATTGCCCAAGTAATTAATTTAAAAGCCAAAAAGAATTAATTTATAAGCCCAAAATATTAAATTGAAGCCCAAACTTTTAGCCAAATTAATAAGGGATATTTTGGGCAATTAGTAAGCTAATAAAGCATGAAAACAAAATAAAAAATTGGGAGAAAAAGCATAGAATATTCGGTGGAAGAAAGAATAGGAGAGATTTGCGGCTAAGATGGGAGAAAAGGGAAGCATGTGATGTAATGATGATAACTTATTTTAGTTTACAAAGTGGTTCACCAACTACAACTAGGTGTCTCTCTTTTATTTGGCCACATAATTTTATTTAGATTACAAGCAAGCATAAGTTTTCAAACAACCTTATAATGATGAAGAAAGAGAAAGAGAGAGTGAATGGGGGAATGAATGTTAGATATACAATTATATCTACACAAATTTTTACTAAACCACAAAAACCATTTCATTTCTCTCTCATCCTATTACTTCCTTTTAGCTAACAAAACAAAACCAAGAGAGAGAGAGATGAGCAATTTCGGCAGCCACAAGAGGTAAAGGAGAGGAGGTTTTGATCTTGAAGCTACTCAAGATCATCATCTACTTTAAAAGATTAAGAAAGGCTAGCAAAAGATCAAGGTATAACCCACTTTTTATCTAAGTTATTCTTAGTTGTTTAAATGAAAACTTGGATTTATGTTCTTGAACTTCAAAACTCTAGATTTACATGATATAGAGTGTGTTATGTGTGGATCTATCCATCTTGTGTGTTAAAAGTTAGATCTAAAGTATGAAATGAAAATTAGGTTTTTCAAAATGTAGATAACTTAATTTTTCTTAGCCTTGATTGTGTTTAATCTTGTGTTTAATACTTGTTTAGTGAAATAGATCATGTATTATGGTAGATTCATGGGTATATGAATTATTATTAAGTGTTATGATGAGATATGTTGGTTTTTATGTGAAAACATAGAAGTTTTCTTATAAAACACTAAAAGTTAAAAATCAGATTTTTGTGAAAACGAAACACGAAATTCAAATGACCATATCTCCTCTTATATTTCGAATTTTTGAGTGTGGTCAAGTCCTAGAGTTAGATCTATGAGTTTTATAACATTTCCAAGTGGAATAACTGGAAAATGTGTTGTAGATTTTTGTGCGGACGGATTTTAGCAAAGGAGTCAAAAATTGTTAAAGCAGCAAAAGCTACTGTCCAACATTTTGTAAGGGCTGTTTCGGCCACTTAATTTGTGAGAAAACTTCCTGCCTTTTGGGACATGAAAATATATGGTATTAAGTACCTCATGTCCAAAAATGAGTTCATTCCGACTTAAAATGACCAAGTTATGACCATTTCAATTTTTAGAATTTTCTGACAAAAATCGCTATAACCGGAGTTCTATAACTCCGATGGCCACGAAATTTAAACTGGAGACTCACATTAACACATATAAGATTGTTTCAAGAGATGAGAATTTCTGGAGTTGAGCATGATGGGGCTAAATTCTTAAGCTACACACTAAAAATGATTTGTGAAAATTACTAAAGGAGATTGGAAAATTATGGAAAAATACTTTTTGTGTATGAAATATATGTATATGTGTTTGGACAAAGAATAGAAAAATAATAAATTGATTTGGTATTTTCGTGAAAAGGATAATGAATCTATCTTGCTGGATTGAAAAATCTGAAGAATGCAGCTTACTGAATTGAAAAGCAGTTTATAGAATTGAAAATATGTTGAATCCAGCTTGCTGGATTGAAATCTAGTTGCTGGATTTGGAATCCAATTTGCTGAATTACAGTTTGATTTGCTGGATTGACCATCTGGTTACTGGATTTGAAATCCAGTTTGCTGGATTTGGAATCTAGTTTGCTGGATTTGTAAGTTTGGTTAATCCAAGTTGCTGGATTAGTATTTGACTTATTAGATGATATAGAATAACTTATAATATATAAGGTTAAAATATTTAAATCATATAAATATGATATTAATGATTGAAAAAATCATGTTAAATGGTAATAATTATTTAAAAATTATTATGAGCTTATAAAAAATATTTTGACTGATAATATAATCATCTAAGATAATTGTTAAGTGTTTAGGCAATGTTTAATTAAACTTAAACTCGACAATGGTCCGATTAGGCCATCGGGATGTCAGGATTGTACCAAACTCGACTCGGATTGTAAAAATTTGACTTAAGGTTAGGTTTTATGTGTTTTATAGAATGATAGGATTTTGTGATAATGTGTTTAGGTTATTTTAAATATTGTGATGATATTATTCTAATTTGTAGATCGATATTATTTATATTAGGTTTTCAGACAAAGCTAAATAGAATGTGTAACGGTAAACATCGGATCATGCAAGTTTTTCTTAACTCGACCTCGAGTTGTTTCATTCAAATATATGTGTGGTTAATCATTGCTGATTGTCATGTCTATGAATTATTGAATCGTACTCAGTGCATATTGCAAGTATTCATCAGGTATTAAAGGTTGATCACCTTCATTACCATCTGGTTAAGATATATTTGTTTATGTTAAATGTTCGTTCAGCTATGAAAGTTTGTTCATGCTAGTTCACAATTATAATGTTGAATGTTAGCCAGCTATTATTCAAATTCTTTCAATCATGATATATCCTCAAATAAACTTATACTTGCTGGGAAAACTTGTTGCTCACCCTTGCTATATCATGAAAAACATTGCAAATAAGGCGAATACGTCGGATACAAGGAAAAGTCAAAGCCAAGTTCATCTTGGGATTATATGTGCAGCTAAATTGTAACAATATTGTATGACAATAACATTGTATGTTAGATAGGATATTGATTCAGGAATTATGTGAAGGTTCTCGACCTTGGGGAATAGTGTGTAAATGTATTGTATAAACAATTTATGTTTATATCTTCCGCAATAGTATAGAATTGTTTGTACCAGATCCGCGGTGATTCGAGACCTGAATTCGGGGCACTCGCAGTATCGTTCCCACAGAGACTTTAGTAAGAAACTAACTCTCATAATTACCAATTTCCTATTAATCCTAATTTTATTAAACTAACCAATTTCAAGTTTGTAATTACTAAAAGTATTAAAAATTACCAAACAATCAACAAACCCTAAATATTTAATTTTTAAACAAATATTAGAGAATTAGACTTACGACTTCACTCTAAGCATCACTCCGATTATTACACCTTATTCCAGTTTAATTCATTATCCCAGTTTATCAATCAAGAACACGTATGTAGAACTAGCCAACTCTCGATGTACTAATACCGTATTAACTCAAATCCATAATTTAGATAGAATCAAGTTAAACACCTTAATCAACTAACTCACTATATCTCTATGTGAATTACAATTAAAGAAGGTTTAAGTTCAAGTTCTTTATCTGATTACATGCGATGTCAAGCATATCTCTACCCTAACATTCATTAAGATTCTGTTCATTCACAAAATTCAAGAACACATACTATATTAACTAAGTCTAGACTCGTACTTCCTCTCTCGACTCCATACAAGTCCACAAAGAATTATTGATCAGGCAATTCATAAATTCAAGCTCAAATTAATATAGATAAACAAAATAATAGCTTATTAAACTGAAAATTAAAGATTACATAACCATTGTTCCACTTAAAGATTCGCCATAAGCCTAAAAAGTAATTTAGTTCATCATCAATGAAATAACAATTGAATAAATTAATGAAAACATCCTTCCAATTACAAATATAAAACTAGAGAAGAAGAATAATTCAGAACACCCTTCAATTTAGCCTTAATCTGCAATTGATATGAAAATCCTTCAATTATCTTCACTCTAATGTTTGCTCCAAAATATGTCTTCTAACTTCGTTAATTGCCTTGCATGTATTTTATCTTGATGTTTGATGTTAATTATATGTTTACACACACATTCTGATTGCAATCCCACACCCTTTAGAGTCCCAAAGCTTCCCAATTACTTAAACTCGCAATCTTGCAGCAGTAGAAATGAAATAGGACTGCTCTGCCTCGGACCCCCCGCCCCGACGGGGGTGTTAGCTTGAAAAGGGCTCGCCCCTGCGGGCTTAATTAGCTCCTGTTATTTGATTTGAAGACCCAGCCGTGAAATTTGGTGTAAGATTAAAAGACGCGCTACCCGTGAAACTAGGCTCTGTCAGATTGATCTTGTTTAAGCTCCAAACTTGCTAAATATTCACCAAAATTGCACCCTTCTTGATCACTTGCCACACCACCCAACCTACACACAAAATAACAATAAACAAGTAAAAATAAACAACAAAAAACAAGGAATTAACACCGATTAAGCTTGAGTTAGGAACCAATTCACGGGGTATAAAACTCACTTATCAAAATCCCCCAAACTTAAAATGTGCTAGTCGTCTAGCACAAAACAACTAACATGATATGCAATGCAATGCAATTATATGTTATTATCTAATCTATATGTCTACGAATCAAACAATATCATATGTAATAACCAAGAATTTCTGTTGTACATTGTAAATAAAAATATTAAATAATCTGTAATATATTATGGATGATTAATTGATTATGTGAATAATATGCTATAATGTTTAAAGGAAGTCTCATTAATATGATAAATAAGTTAGTGAACTAACCTAAGTATTTTAATAATCTGGAAAATAGAATTAAGGTGTTAAACCCTAATTAAATACTCAATAAACTTGAATAAGACAAGTCTAATTGGGTTATGTAAGTTAATTAACTTAATTGATTGATGAGAATGTTTAAATATCAATAATAATAAGTAATAGTTCATGTGATAATAGGGTTAATATTACTAAGGATGGCAAGTAATTTAAAGAAGTCCAATAATTTATTTAAGCATTGGACTTGTAGATAATTTGATTGTTAAGCTAGCCCAATATTAAATTTAATGGGAAAGTATGCTAGTAGAACAATTATTTAATTGTGGAGGCCCAAGTTCATTTTAATTAAGGATGAATTACATATTCTATTATATTTTTGAAAATAATTACAACAATAGTGTACTCATAAAATATTTACACAATTAATATAATTTCATATTTATTTACAATATTAGTGCAATTAGGATTCCTTAATTTAGGGAATTAGTATGCAATTAGGATTCCTTAATTTAGGTATTAGTTATCCCTATGGCTTCTTCTCTCTCTCCTCATCTAGAATAACTGCATTAGTTAGTTATCACCCTTCTTCTTCATTCAACGTATTCTATATATATATATATATATATATATATATATATATATATATATATATATATATATATATATATATCCCTAACAATGGTACTAAAGGTATATATACATGGTTGGAAGCACTCACTGAATGGTAGTAAAGGTTATGAAATATTTCATGTTGTCGTTTAATTTATATTTTGTTTGGTTTGAAACATGTTTTTGAGGTCAGGGTGATTACAATGATTATACTTTCAAGTCTTAGCGTGGGTATTTCAATTTTAAGATATGGGCATATTATATGGTGATAGTGGTGGGTATATCGTGTTGCAGTATATATTTTATATAATAATTATTGAGGATTTGTGTTGTTGATGGGATTATTCTTGTTCAAAGGTTAACAACTTTTGCTATATGGAGCTTCACATACACTTTCCATATATATATATATATATATATATATATATATATATATATATATATATATATATAACAAATATTTCTTAGGCTCACCCTTATTGAGCTCACTAGCTCAAGAGCTCACCTCGCATTTTTTTTATAAAAAAAAAACATAACTAATAAAAAATGTATAATAATTTTTGGAATTGAAAGTTTTTTAAAAAAAAGTATTTTGGGTGTGATTTGGGTACATATAACAACACCGTTGTTATATGTACCCAAATCACACCCAAAACACTTTTTTTATGCCAAAACTTTCAATTCCAAAAAACTTATTATACATTTTTTTTATTGTTTAAACAAAAAAAAAGGTGGTGAGCTCTAAGTGAGCTCAATAAGGGTGAGCTTAAGATCCTTTTCAGATATATATATATATATATATATATATATATATATATATATATATTTCCTAACAAGCTTTTGATCACTTGTAAAAGCGTCCGAGGAGGCCATATGTAGTTATTTTGTTTGATGAGATTGAGAAAGCCCATTCTGACGTGTTCAATGTGTTCCTTCAAATACTGGACGATGGTAACCAAACCTTCATACCAAGGTAACCAAACTGTCATATCAAAGTAACCAATCAACCTCCACACTTTCAATTTTTTCTTAGTGCAGTTGGTAACCAAACCTTCAGATCAAGGGAAGCAAACCTTCATACCAAGGCAACAAAACCTTCATACCAAGGTAACCAATTCACATCCACACTTGCAGTTTTGGTAGCCAAACCTTCAGACCAAGGTAACCAATTCAGTTTTATTAAGTTACCAATTTCGTTTGAATGTGATGCAGTTGGTAGCCAACCATTCATATAAAGGTAACCATTTTAGTATTTATGAGTAACAAAGTAGGCATAAATTTTTTTTCAAAACATTAAAAGTTACATCTATTTATTTTTAAATTTTTTGTAGGGCGAATCTTCTTCTTCTTCTCATTGGCGTTTTGGACAATGGAGAGATTCAGCACGATATGTAAATGATTTTAGAATAGCGAGAGAGAAGCCGTGGAAAGAGAGAACTAAAAAAGTAAAAACTGAGACAGAACCCAATTTACATGTACAAATATTTTATTTATTTATTTACTTATTTGTTAACTATTATTTCAAAGTGTATGTGAGAGAGATGAAGATTTGAATTTGAATATTTGAATTTGAATTTGTTGTTAGACCCCAAATATTTGAATTTGAATTATTAATTATTACAGTTATTTCTCCTTGATTTTAGATTTCCTTATTAATGTGAATTGTAATATTTTTGTAATATGGGTCCTAATTACACTCTTTTTGTAATTATTTTGTTGATGCACTAATGATGTAATTACTTTCTAATTGTTGTATATTTCTGTAAAGAACCCTTTAATTAATAAGTCAAACTAGTTAATTCCAAGCCCAAAAGAATTAAAAGATTGGTTCAATCCTAGCCCAATTAAAGAGGGGCATTATGGTCATTTAATTTAGCAAATTTTGCATTTAAAAATAAAGTAAAAATGAGGATTATATGGGGGGGGGGGAGGATCCGTCCATGTATAAAGAAAAGGGGCATGTGACTTATGTTTTCTGTTTCTTCATTTGGTCACCAACTCCCTTATGTGTCACTCCATGATTTAGCCACCCTATTTTGCCAAGATTACAAGTTATATGGAGAGAGAGGGGAAGAGATATGCTAGTAAATAATGTATAGATATACTAATGTATCTATAGATTTTTTTTCCAACACTTAATCCCATTCTCTTTCATCTTTTATTTTACTTTATCATATTTTCTCTTAAGCTAACAAAGCAAAAAACATAAGAGAGATAGAGAGAGAGAGAGAGAGAGAGAGGAAGAGAAATTCAGTGGAGAGGAGGAGAGAGAGGGGAAGGAGATACACCATTGATGCACCCAAAGTTTACCTTCTACTTTGGAAGAGAAAGAAAGTGTGCTCAAAGATAAAGGTGAAAACTAAACTAGCTTATTCTTTTTTATTTTGTTTGATTTTTATTAGTTAAGGTTTATGATCTGGAGGTCTAAAACCCTCTATCTGCATGTTTTATATGGTTTCATGTATGGTTCTAACATATTTGAGTGTTAGAAAGTAAATCAAAAGGATAGAAAAGAAACTAGTTTTGTTTTGTTAGAAAACTCTAGTTTTTTCACTTCCTTTGATCGACTACCATTTTTGATCTACACATTCTTTTTGTGATCTGTAAAATAGAGGTGCTAGATATGTAAGTTAACTACTAAACCCAAGTGGTAGCACTCAAAAATGTTTAATACACAAGTTGTAGCAACTGTTTTAGCAAAAATAGTTGTCTTTAGAAAGAAAAACAAACTATTTTTTGCACAGTCAATGCTAGGGGCATTTTCATAATTTTTCTGACATTTAAAAATTTTAGAAAATTTTGGGATGATAATATGATGAGTTATCTTTTAAACCCAAGTGAAATCACCGAAAAAGGAGTTCTATATTTTCGTATGGACTGATTTTAGCAAAGTAGGTAAAAGCAAAAAATCTCGAAAACAAACTGTCAAAGAAATTGTAGGGGCTGTTTTGGCCACTTAATTTATGTAAAACATTCCGGCCTTTTGGGAAATGAAAATATATGGTATAAAGTAGCTCTTGTCCAAAAATGAGCTCATTACGACTTAAAATGACCAAGTAATGACCATTTCAATATTTGGGGTTTTTGGACGAAAATCTCTATAACCGGAGTTCTATAACACCGATGGCCACAAAATTTAAACTGAAGGGTCACGTTAACATGTATAAGATTATGCCAAGAGATGGGAATTTCATGAGTTGAGCATGATGGGGCTAATTTCTTAAGCCACACAATAAAAATGATTTTTGAAAAATAGTAAAATAAATTGAAAAATTATGGAAAGATATTTTTTTCTGTATGAAATACATGTATATAAGCATGGCCAAAAGATAGAAAAAAAAAAGTTGATTTGGTATTTTTGTAAATAAGATATGGAATTAAGCTTGCTGGATTGAAGGATTTGGAATCCAAGCTTGCTGGATTGAAGGATTTGGAATCCGAACTTCATTTGAATTGAAGTTTGTTGAATCCAGGCTTTTTGGATTGGAAGGATTAGCCAATCCAGTGGATGTTTGGATTGCATGTTTGAATAATCTAGACTATGATGTTAGTATTCAGCTTACTAGTTTATAAGGAAGAGCTAATAAAAGAACAAAATTAAGTGTTAAATCATAAGAAATATGATAAAGTAATTAAAATATTACCAAAGAATGATAATAATAAAGATGTTTTCAGGTAATTGATTATGTGGTTAAGTGTTAACTAAATTGCCGATAGAGTAATTATATTATGATATAAAGTATGATATGTTGATTGTAAGATCAATCTTGACAATGATAAGTCTTTACAATAAAGACATTAAATTAAATTGTGTAGCAGTAGATCGTAGTTGAGGCAAGTTCTCTAACTCAAACTTGAGTTATTAATTTCAAAACATGTTAGTGAATAATTATTGTTGATTATTCATATCTATATTGATTATTGATACTCGCACTCGGTGCAATTAAATTCCTGTTCTATTATTATTGAACTGCGAATTAGTTAAAGTACTTTTATTCATGAACTGTTTAAGATATGGATCTATGCTCATTCTATCAGCTAGATCAAGTATGTTTAAATTTATTAAATCAAATATGTTGTTAAAATCTGTTCTTCACCAATTGATTTGGTATGAACTCCAGACTAAGAAAAAGAACAATTTGATTAAAGCATTATTGAAAAACAATTATTGCTCGTATATTAAGTGTTTATTCATAATACACCGGGTATGAAAGGCCGATCCCTTTGATTACCAAAACTTATTAAAATGACCAGTTTAAATATTGACAACCTTAGCGTATGTTCATGGTCATTATGACCACTCAGTATCTGTTATTCAATTATTCGAATATTCAGTTATCAAGACTTAATTCATGTTCTTTCACAATTAATTTCTATTGTTGAACATTGAACGATAAATTTTTTGCTAATCATGATATATCTTATTTGTACTTAAACTTGCTAAGCAATTAGTTGCTTACTCTTGCTATATCATGAAATTATTTCAGCTAAGCTAGAGAGTTCAAGTAAGAAGGACAAGGGCAAAGGAAAGGTCCAAGAATAGTTAATATAAATCTTTAAGTTACATGAGATACTATGTTTAATGTTTATGTAAACCATTTGTGTTACTTTATGTAACTTAAGTAAGGTATGTTTATATTAAGGTAATAGACCTTGGGATATTGTATAAGACTTTATTATAATGAACAATGTTTGTTTATTATTCTACAATAGTATATAGAATGCTTGAAAATGATGGATCGTGAGCACCAAACCCGAGGTTTGAGAACCCAGATTTGGAGGCGTCACAGATTGGTATCAAAGCCGTAGGTTATAAACTTTAGGATGCGAAAACTAGGTTATAACCTTAGAAGAAAACTCGTATAGAGTATGCTAAGAGGTGGATTATGGAGATTCATCTAGTATATATTGTACATAATAAAATATTATTTCATTTTATCAATAAATATATTTTATTGTGATACTGATGTTGTGTTTGTTTGGTTATAGGATGCCTAAGGAAGGACAAGGTAGCCATACAGTTGAGCAAGAGCTGTTATATCTGGTAGAGGATCATGCTGTTAGTGACGAGCGTGACGAGGATGTGATGGAGGTTTTGTTTGAATATAACATGGCGCCGGAGAATAGAGTGACAGAGTTAGAGCAGGAGAATGTCACTCATCAGTTTACTGAAACTCAATACAAGGAGCTGGAATATCAAGCTCAGAAAGAGCTTGCTGAGATGAAGATATAGCTGTAGGAGCAGACGACCTTGGCTACACATATGGTTGACATGAATACTGAGCTAAGGGAGAGACTAGAACAATAGGAGCTCAAGCTTGGAGTGCTAAGGGTTGAGCATGAAGCCATTAGGTTTGAGTTCGATTTAGAAATTGCCGATAAGATTAGGATCGAACAAGCATGGATTAGAGCATTCAATATGGTGAACCAGCTTGAGGAGAAGTTGGAGGCTAGTGAAGTCTGAGTGGATACTTTGGGACGATATCTGGATGCCGCTTACATGGGTAAGCGAGCAGGAGTGAGGAGATCTTTTGAGATAGGCGAGTCGAGTCGATCTGTTAGACGTCGACTTATGGATGGACTCTTTCCACCAGAGCAGGAACATGCAGGCGCACCCTCTCCAGACGAGCAGTGATAGTTTAATAGCTTTCTATTGTATATAGATGCAGTAGAACCCCTTTTGTTTATTAGGGTTTTATGCTTGATGTAAACCTCAGACTGTGCGATGTATTATGTAAATATGATGTATCCCCATATTAGGTGTGTAGGGGAGTATGTCTTTTGATAGATCCCATCTTTAGATGTTAAGAATGGGATAGTTAGCATTTATAAAAAAATATGCCAGGCATATGTACGACACTAAAAAATTTGATATATGAATATAAATGCAGTATTATAATTACTTGTTTGATCAAATAGAAAAGTATTAAGAATTAAAATGAGAAGCTATCTGTTTGATGATTTGAAAAGTCGATCGATTGAATATGTTAATTCAAAGTTAACAATATTGAATGAATGTGTTATTCGATAAAATTTGAATATATTATCAAATAAAGTTGAATTAGTCAATTCAATGAGTTGAAATCGTTAATATAACATTATGACAATATGATTGTTAAAGTTTAAATTACATGTTATATTTTAAACACTTAGAAGATATATCATATAATTAAACTCGATGTAATAAATTAAGTTTTTTTTAATTAGATAATGCCGCCAAGACGTCAAAATCGTAACTAGAGGGAGGACCGTTCTGTGAACAATGAAAGGAATCAAGATGACCCAATGCAGAACTTCGCTAATATGATAGCTCAAGCTATGCAAACTAGCACACCTGTAGCAAGGGGGCAAACGAATAATAGATTGGCAAATTTTATAGATTTTAAAGCTGTAGGACCACCAGAATTCAGCGGAACTATGGACCCCATAGAGGCTCAGACATGGGTGAAAGAGATGGAAAAGGCCTTTATCATTGCTAGGGTAGCCGAAGAGCAAAAGACGGCTTTTGCTACCTACTTGATGAAAGGTGAGGCTAATTACTGGTGGGAGACGAACCAAGCTAGAGCCAGAACGGAGGTAGTGACATGGACTAGGTTTAAGGAGTTATTCTTAGAAAGTTATTTCTCGGAGGCCATGCAAGTAAGAATGGAAGTGCAATTTCTTGAATTAAAGCAAGAAAACATGTCAGTTGTCGAATATGTAGCAAAATTCAATGAGCTAGCAAGATTTGCACCTCATCAGGTGGATACAGAACTACAAAAGGTGTGTAGGTTTGAAAATGGGCTGAGGTCGTGGATTCATAGCAAAGTTGCAGTGTTGCAAATTGCTACGTTCTCAGCACTATTAGAAAAAGCCATCATTGCAAAGGTAGTAGTGAGGCAGTTTCTAGATTCAACTGAGATAAGAAGAAGAAGAAGATTGAAGGTGAACCGACATCAGGGTGCAAGCAGTGCTGGCAGTAACAGCAAGAAATGCAAGTGGAACAACAGTGGCAATGAATCAGGAACGCAACAAGGGAATACTCAACAGAAGAAGCCAGCGTGTTCAAATTGTGGAAAGAATCACTCCAGAGAGTGTATGAAAGGGAAAACTTCTGTTATAATTGTGGTCATGAAAGTCCATATTTCACCAAATTGTCCTAAGCCAAAGAAAGGTGGTTGTTTTTCTTGTGGAGGAACGGAGCATCGATTCATGGATTGTCCATTAAAGAAGAATATAGATGGAAGAAGTGGAAACAAGATCAGTTCTACAAAGTTAACCATTGGAGGACCAGTTCAACAGAGTAAGCCGACATCCCAAACGTTCAATATGACTGTACAAGATGCAGTCGCGTCAAAATAGGTGGTGTCAGGTATTATTTCGATCAATAATATAAATGCCTACATATTATATGATTCGGGAGCTACCTGTTCATTTGTGTCTGATGAATTTGCTAGAAGATTAAACTTACCATGTGAAAAGTTAAAGAACCCAATGAATATAGAAGTTGCAAACAAAGAAGTGATCCCTATAGAGTTTATCCATAACAACTGTGGTGTGGAAATAAGAGAACATAAGTTAAGCGTGAATTTGATTCCGATACGCTTAGGATAATTTGATGTTATCTTAGGTATGGATTGGTTGTTTAACCATGAGGCAGTTATAGATTGCCAGAAAAAAGAGCATATGCCTTAAGACACCAGATAAGTCTAAGGTTGTATTTTATGGTAGCAAGTCACCAAGGCAAACAAGTTGTCTAACGATGATGCAGGCCAGGAGGATATTACGAAAAGGATGTGAAGGTTATTTGGCTCATACTGTGGATACACGGGTTATAAATTCGGACATGGGACAGATACCTATAGTTAATGAGTTTAGGGATGTCTTTCCAAAAGAACTTCCGGGACTTCCTCTAGACAGAGAAATAAAGTTTGTGATTGATTTAGTACCGGGGACATCGCCGATATCGAAAGCGCCATATCGAATGGCTCCGATAAAAATGAAAGAGTTGATGATGCAGCTACAAGAGTTATTGGATAAGAAGTACATCCAACCTAGTGTATCTCCGTGGAGAGCACCGATGTTGTTTGTAAAGAAAAAAGATGGTTCGATGAGGTTGTGTATGTATTATAGAGAGTTGAATAAGTTGATAATCAAGAACAAGTATTCGTTATCGAGAATAGACGATCTGTTTGATCAACTTAAAGGAACGAGATTTTTTTTGAAGATTGACTTAAGGACTGGTTACCATCAGTTGGAAGTAAGGACAGAGGATGTACCAAAGACAAAATTTAGAACTCGTTACGACCATTATGAGTTCCTAGTGATGTCGTTTGGACTGACAAATGCACCAGCTTCTTTTATGGACTTGATGAATAGAGTATTTAAACTGTATTTGGATATATTTGTGGTTATGTTTATTGATGACATTTTGGTGTATTCGAAGACTTAAGAGGAGCATGCCGAACATCTATAAATTGTATTGGAAACCTAAAGATAAGAGAAGTTATATGCTAAATTTTCAAAGTGTGAGTTTTGGTTGAAGAGAGTTCAATTTTTGGGACATGTCATCGACAACGAGGGAATTTCTGTTGATCCAGTGAAAGTAAAAGCGATGAAAATTAGGGATAACCGAAGACACCGACAGAGATCGAATATATCTTAGGATTGGCAGGATATTATCGAAGGTTTATTCAGGATTTCTTAAAGATAGCGACACCATTAACTAATCTGACGAGGAAGACTGTTAAGTATGTGTGGACAGAGAAGTGTGAACGGAGTTTTCAGGAATTGAAGAAAAGATTAAGTGAAACACTTGTGTTATCTTTACCAGATAGTACAGGGGGTTTTATAGTGTATAGTGATGCGTCACACAAGGGACTGGGTTGCGTGTTAATGCAGAATGGTAAAGTCATTATGTACGCATCACGACAATTAAAAGACTATGAGAAGGGATACCCTACCCATGACCTTGAATTGGTTGCGGTAGTATTTGCCCTTAAGATTTGGAGACATTATCTCTACGGACAAAAGTGTGAGATATACACAGACCACAAAAGTCTGAAGTATATCTTTACACAAAATGAGTTAAACATGAGGTAGAAGAGATGGATAGAATTGATCAAGGACTATGATTGTGATATTCTATATCATCCATGGAAGGCCAATATAGTAGCAGATGCTTTAAGAAGGAAAAGCATAGAAAAGTTGTTTGTATTGACAGACCAGGAAGAATTAGTAAGAGAAATGGAGAAAATCGGGTTGGAGGTGAAAAATCCGAAGGATTCGGATAAAGTAATAGAAATGGAAGCAAGTCTGACTTTATTAGACAAGGTGAGAATCACAAGAGAATGATGAAGAATGCGGTAACATAAAGAAGCGGTTGGCTGAAGGCGAAGAGTTGGAGTATAAGATCGACGACACTGGATTGCTGAGATTTGAAGGAAGAATTTGGGTACCTGCAGTACCAGAGTTAAGAGAAGAGATTCTTTAAGAAGCGCACAATACGAGATACTCAATACACCCATGAAGTACGAAGATGTATCAAGATTTGTGTCAACATTATTGGTGGTCGAATATGAAGAGAGAGGTTGCTGAATGCGTCAGCCGCTGTTTAACTTGTCAAAGAGTCAAGAAAGAGCATCAACGACCAAATTGACTATTACAGCTGTTGGAAATTCCAAAATGGAAATGGGAGCACGTCATGATGGATTTTGTGGTAGGACTTCCAGCGACACAGAAGGGTTATGACGCTATATGGGTAATTGTCGACCGTCTTACAAAGTCAGCACACTTTTTGCTGATCAAGATCAGGTATACTTTGGATCAGTTAGCCAAATTGTATATCAAGGAGATAATTTTGAGACATGGAGTGCTAGTATTAATCGTGTCTGATAGAGATCAGCGCTTCACATCAAACTTTTGGAGGAGTCTTCAAGATAAAATGGGGACACAATTAAGGTTGAGTACTGAGTATCATCCACAGATAGATGGGCAAAGCGAGAGGACGATTCAAACATTAGAATACATGCTCAGAGCTTGTGTGATGGATTTCAAGGGAAGCTGGGAGGATCATCTTCCACTATTAGAGTTTGCATATACTAATAGTTATCATGCAAGCATTGGAATGCCGCCGTATAAAGTTCTATATGGAAGAAAGTCCAGAACACCCTTATGTTGGGACAAAGTAGGTGCACGAAGACTATTGGGGACAGATATGGTTCAACAAACTGTGGAGATCATCAAAGTGATAAGAGCTCGACTGGTAGCAGCTCAGGATCGACAACAGAAATATACAGATATTCATCGCAAGAAAATAGATTTAGAAGTTGGAAGCTACACATTTCTGAAGGTATCTCCTTGGAAGGGGAAGATAAGATTTGGGAAGATAGGTAAACTGAGTCCAAGGTTTATTGGACCGTTCGAAATACTGAAGAAGATAGGGGAGGTAGCGTACGAGGTAGCTCTACCTCCTGAACTGGAACATGTTTATAATGTGCTTCATGTATTAATGTTACGTCCATACAAGCCGAATTACAAGCATGTGATATCGTATGAGCCGATTCAAGTCGAAAAGGACTTATCATACGAAGAAATCCCTGTAGAAATTTTTGATAGAAAGGAGCAGAGATTAAGAAATAAAGTTATACATTCTGTCAAAGTACTCTGGAGGAACCACAACGCTGAGGAAGCTACGTGGGAACTCGAGAAAAAGATGAGGAAAGAGTTTCCAAATCTTTTTGAGTAACCTTAATGAAATTCCGGGAACGAAATTCTTATAAGGAGGGGAGAATGTAATAACCAAGAATTTATGTGGTACATTGTAAATAAATATATTAAATAATCTATAATATATTATGGATGATTAAGTGATTATGTGAATAATATGCTATAATATTTAAAGGAAGTCTCATTAATGAGATAAATAAGTTAGTGAACTAACCTAAGTATTTTAATAATCTAGAAAATAGAATTAAGGTGTTAAACCCTAATGAAATACTCAATAAACTTGAATAAGACAAGTCTAATTGGGTTATGTAAGTTAATTAACTTTATTGATTGATGAGAATGTGTAAATATCAATAATAATGAGTAATAGTTCATGTGATAATAGAGTTAATATTACTAAGGATGGCAAGTAATTTAAACAAGCCCAATAATTTATTTAAGCATTGGACTTGTAGATAATTTGATTGTTAAGCTAGCCCAATATTAAATTTAATGGGAAAGTATGCTAGTAGCACAATTATTTAATTGCAGAGGCCCAAGTTCATTTTAATTAGTAAGCCAAACTAGTTAATTCCAAGCCCAAAAGAATTAAAGGATTGGCCCAATACTAGCTCAATTAAAGAGGGGCAATATGGTCATTTAATTTAGCAAAATTTTAATTTAAAAATAAAGTAAATCTGAGGATTATATGGGGTGGGGGGGAGGATCCGACCATGTATAGAGAAAAGGGGCATTTGACTTATGTTTTCTTTTTCTTCATTTGGTCACCAACTCCCTTATGTGTCACTCCATGATTTAGCCACCCTATTTTGCCAAGATTACAAGTTATATATAGAGAGAGGGGAAGAGATATGCTAGTAAATAATGTATAGATATAATAATGTATCTATAGATTTTTTTCCAACACTTAATCCCATTCTCTTTCATCTTTTATTTTACTTTATTTTACTTTCTCTTAAGCTAACAAAGCAAAACATAAGAGAGATAGAGGAAGAGAAATCCGGTGGAGAAGAGGAGAGAGAGAGGAAGGAGATACACTATTGATGCACCCAAAGTTTACCTTCTACTTTGGAAGAGAAAGAAAGTGTGCTCAAAGATAAAGGTGAAAACTAAACTAGCTTATTCTTTTTTATTTTGGTTAGTTAAGGTTTATGATCTGGAGGTCTAAAACCCTCTATCTACATGTTTTATATGGTTTCATGTATGGTTCTAACATATTTGAGTGTTAGAAAGTAAATTAAAAGGATATAAAAGAAACTAGTTTTGTTTTTTTAGAAAACTCTAGTTTTTTTCACTTCCTTTGATTGATTACCATTTTTGATCTACACCTTCTTTTTGTGATCTATACAAGAGAGGTGCTAGATATGTAAGTTAACTATTAAACCCAAGTGGTAACACTCTAAAATGTTGAATACACAAGTTGTAGCAACTGTTTTAGCAAAAATAATTTTGTCTTTAGAAAGAAAAACAAAATGTTTTTGGACAGTCAATACTAGGGGCATTTTCGTCATTTTTATGACATTTAAAAATTCTGGAAAAAATTGAGATGATAATATGATGAGTTATCTTTTAAACCAAAAACAAACTGCCAAAGAAATTTTAGGGTGCTGTTTTGGCCACTTAATTTATGGAAAAACTTCCGGCCTTTTGGGAAATGAAAATATATTGTATAAAGTAGCTCCTGTCCAAAAATGAGCTCATTCCGACTTAAAATGACAAAGTTATGACCATTTCAATATTTAGATTTTGGACAAAAATCGCTATAACCGGAGTTCTATAACTTCGATGGCCACGAAATTTAAACTAGAGGGTCACGTTAACATGTATAAGATTATGCCAAGAGATAGGAATTTCTGTAGTTGAGCGTGATGGGCCTAATTTCTTAAGCCACACACTAAAAATGATTTTTGAAAAATAGTAAAAGAATGTGCAAAATTACGAAAAAACATTTTTTATGTATGAAATACATGTATATAAGCATGGCCAAAAGATAGAAAAATAAAAAGTTTATTTGGTATTTTTGTAAAGAAGATATGGAATCCAGCTTGCTGGATTGAAAAATTATTGAATCCCGTTTACTAGATTGAACGATTTGGAATCCAGGCTTGCTGGATTAAAGGATTTGGAATCCAGACTTGCTGGATTGAAGGATTTGGAATCCAGACTTGCTGGATTGGAAGTTTGTTGAATCCCGTTTGCTGGATTAGCCAATCCAGGTGGAAGGATTGAATGTTTTGAATAATCTAGACTATGATGTTAGTATTCAGCTTACTAGATTATAAGGAAGAGCTAATAAAACGAAAAGATTAAGTGTTAAATCATAAGGAATATAATAAAGTAATTAAAATATTATCAAAGAATGATAATAATAAAGATGTTTTCAGGTAATTAATTATGTGGTTAAGTGTTAACTAAATTGCTGATAGAGTAATTATATTATGATATAAAGTATGATATGTTGATTGTAAGATCAATCTTAACAATGATAAGTCTTTACAATAAAGAGATTAAATTAAATTGCGTAGCAGTAGATCGCAGTTAAGGCAAGTTCTTTAACTCAAACTTGAGTTATTAATTTCAAAACATATTCCAAACACATGGTTCATATTCGATCACGTCCTTATAATCGAGTTAATATGAACGTAACACCAAAACATGAAAAACATTGAGAATGTTTTCCAATTCTGGAGGTAAAGCTACTTCATAATCCACTTCCCCAACTCTTTGCATCACTTCAAAGGGTCCAATAAACCTCGGGCTTAGATTTCCCTTTTTACTGAAATGAATTTTCCCCTTCTAAGGAGAAACTTTTAAGAAAACGTAATTTCCTACGTCAAATTCATGATCTTGTCTGTGTTGATCAACATACTTCTTCTGTCTGTCTTGAGCAGCTACCAATCTTGTCCTGATTAGTTTGACAACCTCAATAGTTTGTTGTACCAGTTCTGGTCCTAATAGTTGGCGTTCACCAACTTCATCCCATTACAGTGGAGTTCTACACTTTTTGCCATATAATGCTTCGTAAGGCGGCATGCCGATGCTCGCGTGGTAACTGTTGTTGTAGGCGAATTACACCAGCGGTAAATGTTCATCCTAGCTCCCTTTGAAATCCATGATGCATGCTCTCATCATATCTTCCAATGTCTGGATTGTTTGTTCGCTTTGGCCATCTATTTGTGGATGATAAGTCGTACTCATTATTAATTGTATTCCCATACATTCTTGTAGTCTCTTCCAAAAGTTTAACGTGAATTGCGGATCTCTATCTGACATAATTGACACTGGCACTCCATGCCTCGAAACGATCTCTTTAACGTACAACCTTGCCAACTGATCAAGATTGAACCTAATCTTTATTTGCAAAAAGTGTGCTGATTTTGTCAGTCTATCCACTATCACCCAAATCGCATCGCATCCTCTCTAAGTTGTTGGAAGACCCACCACAAAATCCTTTGTGATGTGTTCCTACTTCCATTTCGATATTTCTAACGGTTGAAGTAATCTGTTTTGTCTTTGATGCTCAGCCTTGACTCTTTGACATGTCAAGCATTTTGTGACACATTCTGCGACATCTCTTTTCATGTTTGGCCACCAAAAATGACGTCGTAAATATTGATACATCTTCGTACTTCCCGGATGAATCGAGTATGTTGAGTTATGAGCTTCGGTTAAGATTTCTTTTTTAATATCTGGTACTGCTGGAACCCAGATTCTTCCCTCGGTTCTTAGCATTTCTTCAGTATCAATCTTGTATTTCACCTCTTTACCTTCGTCCACACCTTCCTTTATTTTTCTGCATTCTTCATCCTGTAGTTGAGCATTCTTCACCCTGTCCACTAAAGTTGGACCCACTTCTATACGGAATAGTCGTTCATCGGATTCCTTTGGAAATTTTATTTCCAACTCTAGCTTTCTCATTGCTGAAATAAGCTCCTCCTGAGTGGTTATTAGCATCAACTTTTCCCGACCCTTCCTGCTCAACACATCTACAACCACATTTCTTGCATGGATGATAAAATATTTCACAATCGTAATCTTTTATCAATTCCATTCATCTTCTTTGACGCATGTCCAGGTCCTTTTAAGTGAAAATATACTTCAGACTCTTATGGTCTGTGTAGATCTCACATTTTTCTCTATAGAGATAGTGTCGCCATATCTTCAAAGCAAATACCACTGCAGCCAATTCCAAATCATGAGTCGGATACCCTTTCTCAAAGTCCTTCAGTTGTCTTGATGCATATGTAATAACTTTGTCGTTCTGCATAAGAACACAACCCAATCCTTTATGTGAGGCATCACTATACACCACAAAGTTTCCTATATTATCTGGTAATGACAACACAGGTGCCACACTTAACTTCTTCTTCAAGTCTTGAAAACTTTCTTCACACTTCTCCGTCCAAACAAATTTTACAGCTTTCCTTGTCAAATTTGTTAACGGAGTAACAATTTTGGAAAAATCATGGATAAATCGTCTATAATAATCAGCCAGTCCCAAGAAATGCCTCACCTCCGAAGGTGTTCTTGGTTGTTCCTAATTGATTATAGCTTCAACTTTTGATGGATCCACTGAAATCCCATCTTTTTCAATCACATGCCCAAGAAATTGTACACGATCTAGCCAAATTTCATACTTAAAGAATTTCGCGTACAACTTTTCTTTTCTTAGTGTCTCCAATGTCAAACATAAATGTTCCACGTGTTCTTCTTGAGTTTTGGAGTACACCAGAATATCGTCGATAAATACCACCACAAACTTGTCTAAGAATTGTTTAAACACCCTGTTCATCAAATCCATGAATGCAGCAGGGGCATTGGTCAACCAAAAGACATCACCAGAAACTCGTAATGTCCATACCGAGTTCTGAATTTCGTTCTAGGTATATCCTCCTTCCTTACCTTCAATTGGTGATACTCACTTCTCAAATCTATTTTCTAGAAGTATTTAGCACCCTTCAATTGATCAAACAAGTCATCTATTCTTGGCAACGGATATTTATTCTTAATAGTGACTTTGTTTAATTCCTTATAATCAATGCAAAGACGCACGGACCCATCCTTCTTCTTCACGAATAACATAGGTGCTCCCTATGGTGATACGCTTGGTTGAATATACTTCTTGTCTAACATCTCCTGCAGTTGTACCATCACGTCCTTCATCTCTACTGGAGCCATTCTGTACGGGGCATTCGATATCGGGGATGTTTCTGGCGCTAAGTCGATCACAAGCTCAATCTCTCTATCAGGCGGAAGTTATGGCAAATCTTCCAGAAATACATCTACAAATTCCCTAACCACTAATATCTCTTCCAGTTTCACACCCTTCTTCTGAGTATCGACTATGTAAGCTAAATAACCCACACAGCCTTGACTCAACAACTTCTTGGCCTGCATAATCGTCAGACATCTCATTTGTCTAGGCGATTTGCTACCATAGAAGACTACCTTTGACGGAGCCATAAGGTTTACACATTTCTTTTGGCAATCAATTATCGCTCCATAATTGATCAGCCAATCCATTCCCAAAATAACATCAAACTCTCCAAGTCTAATCAGGATTAAATCTACCATCATGATATTCCCCTTAATATCCACCCTACAGTTCTTGTATAAGAACCTAACAAGAATTACTTCTTTATTCACAATTTCTATGTTTATAGGGAAATTCAATTCTTCACTAGGCAATCCTAACCTCTTAGCAAATTCATCAGATATAAATGAGTAAGTAGCACCCAAATCAAATAATACATAAGCATCAATATCATTGATTGGGATAATACCTAACACCACATCCTTTGATTGCACATCATCTTGCACAGTCACGTTGAAGGTTCTGGCTATGGGTTTGTTTGATGTCGTTGGTCCAGTAATGGCCCATGTACCTCCACTGCTACATCCCTTGCTTCATGTTGCCTCTATAGCCTTCTTCTTAGGGCACTCACGAGCAAAGTGATCCTTGGACCCGCACATGAAGCAAATGTTCTTCTTAGGTTGACTACAATTTGGGGTGATGTGACCCTCCTGGACATAGTTAAAGCATACTGGTTTCCCCATTAAGCACACACCCTTGTGAAACTTCCCGCATGTAACACATGCTTCGAACTTCTTATTTTGCTGGTTACCCTGTTGACTTCCAGCACCCATATTTCCATTCCATTTTTTTTTCAAATTATTGTTACCATTTCCACTACCTCCACCTCCATTCTTAACCTCCACTTCATTCTTCTTCTTTTTTTGTTCTTCGTTAAACTTCATCACTGCCTCACCTCCACCTTCAGCGAGAATTGCCTTTTCCATTACCATTGTAAATGTCTTCAGCTGGAACAGGGAGACCCTACTGTACAACCAGGGTTTCAGTCCCTGCTCAAATCTCTTAGCCTTGCGTTCATCAGTGGTGACTTGATATAGTGCAAACCTCGCCAACTCGTTAAATTTTGCGGCATACTCCGATACCGTCATCGTTCCTTGCTTCAGTTCTAAAAACTGCACCTCTATCTGACTCTTCAAACTCTCTGGGAAAAAAGTCTCGAAGAATATCTCCTTAAACCTATCCCAAGTCATAACCCCTTGACCTCCTTGAGTTTTATTGGTCTGCCACCAATAACTAGCCTCTGCTTTCAACATTAATGTTGCAAAAGTAGTCTTCTGATCCTCCCCTACTCTCGCAACATCGAATACTTTCTCTACCTCCATGATCCAGGTATGTGCCTCAACTAGATTCATTGACCCATGTAATTCTGGTGGTCTAACCGCCTTGAAGTCCTTTAATGTTGTAGCTTGATTATACGGTTGATTCTGCGCACCACAAGAATGCCGTCGCCAAATTTCTTTGAATCAAGGTTAAGCATCAACATTGTTGTTATTGGTGGTTCCCTCTGTGGTTCTTTGTCGTGGTTGATGTCTTGGAGGCATTTTCTGTTAAAATACACTCATTAGATTATTACTCAAATTTTTTTTAAGTATTTTCTACTTAACTTACATCTCATAAAAGAAATCATCACATAACACATAACACTTTGAATAAAATAAAATAATAACTTTTATTCTTTCATAATCTTTTTGAAAAACATAAGAACAATAACATCATTGCTATTTACATTACTTTCCTGAACTACAAATGTTTCAGGACAACATCATCATCATATCCCATAGGTTACATAACACTTGGGATTTACATATTATTTAACATTTTATTCATCGTGTAACATGTACATTCCCTACGATGTCCTACTAAGAGACTGCGTAGCCTTATGACGTTCTTCCTCCATAATCCGAAACATGGTTCTGCAATCTAATATGAATGATGGAAGCGTCTCGAACTGAATCGAATAACCCATGACCCGATCTTGAGCTCGATTAATCACAGTGTTGAATACGTTATTCATGTCCTCCATCTTCATCGTCTTTGTTTGTGTGTCTCTCTCTGCTATCCCAGCTCATTGATAAGCTTTCTCGTACGCGTCTTCAACTCTTGCCCTCTTAGTAGATTCTTCCTTCAGCTTGTTCTTCAGTACTGCGATCTCCTCGGTCAGTTATTCATTCTTTCCTTCAGTGTGGACCAGCTTCTCTTCGACATTAGTCAGACGTTCATCTCGATCCTGGATCTCATCGTCCTTCTGTGCCATCGAGGTCTGTTGCTCAACTACTATCTCCTCTAACTCCTCGACAGTATCCTGAAGTTCCACATTGCGGTCGTAGACTTCATCATACATGCGAGCATCGATTGAGGCTAGTGGAACCTCTTCATCCTTGTCCTTGTCATCCTCATTCGACTATGGCAGCTCAACGGGATCCTCCTCATCTGTTCTACATCATCATCCTCATCTT